>VDFB02373365.1:48576039-48929013 GCA_007258455.2 Sequoia sempervirens | reverse complement strand
CCCACCTCTCCAACCCCAGGCCTGGGCTACTAGCCCGTCAATCTGCTGTGTCGCGAAGGCCACTGGGATGGCCGGCCCCCATGCATACTCTCTGGACGATCGTGCATACTCTGCCGTCCCCATGGGTACATCCTGCTGCTCCCCGAACTGTCTCAGTACACGCTGTGGCAGATACATCTCAATCATCAGCGACGTCTGTACTGTCCTGCCAATCAGGTATCGATACTGCCTGCAAAAATTGAGATGCTCGTCCTCATCATCCCATACCTCACAATCCCTGTAGGGTCTCCAGATGAAGGTCACCATGGTATCAATCCGATGCCGCCACCACCCTGTCTCACCCATACGGGTCTGCTGTAATGCGCCGGCATAGTAGTAAGAGTAAGGCATCCCCGCGGCCAGCTGTGGTCTGTCAATAGGAGGGCGGAATATGGCAATACGCTCCCATGCCCAGATCATCATCAGTGTGGTCCCACAGGAGATACTCTCTCCTCTCCTGTACACAACGTCATGCAGCTGATGATAAAGTGTCCCCAGCAAACAAGGACCCCATGCATAAACTGTCCTCTCTCGTCGCATGCCGACCATGACATCCCCCCAGCCAATCGGAAATCCGTGTCCTCGTCGGTCTGGAACCAAGATGCCACCAATCAGAGTCGCCAAGAATGCATCAAAGCGACTGTAATGCTCCGCCAGGAAATCCCAATGGATCTCGTAACCCTCAATGCCGAGTCCGGCACCCTGATCCTGGTAGTACGCACGGAAGGTCTGCTCGCCATGACGAGGATCGTACACGATCCGCTCCCCTCGAATCGGAATCCGGAGAATACGGTAGACGTCCTCCAAAGTAATCGTAGCCTCACCTGTCGGCAGGTGAAAGGAACAGGTCTCTGAATGCCATCTCTCGCACAGCGCCGTCAGTAAACCCCTGTTCGCCCGAATGGCGGGCATGAATGCAACATGGAATAGGCCGAGTCTCATCAGTCGTCGCCGCTCTCGCGGGCCTAGCTGATCGCCAAACCGAAAGGTCCTCGGTCTGCTCTCCCTCGTGTAAATAGGGGCAAGCTGCCTCTGCAAAAAGACGAACACGGCATCAGCACCTTTTGTGGACAACAGTGACCGTCTTGGACAATAACTTAGGGCATGAAGGAATTAAAACAAGTTAAAGCAAAGAAAACAGGCAAATGCGTCGCAAAAACGCAATTGCGTCGCAAATACACAAATGCGTCGTTCGAAAAATCAAATGCGTCTGAACAGTCAAGTGCGTCGCTTAATACACTTGCGTCGCGAATTAGGCGTTTGCGTCGCCACTTTGCGAATGCGGCGCGGCATTTCACTTGCGGCATTGAAATAAGCAGTTGCGTTGCAACATAGCAATTGCGGCTTTCGAGCGGTCAGTTGCGATTCGGTTTAGCACTTGCGTCGCACCAAAAATCGAATGCGGCGCAAACCGCCGGTGAGGGTTGTTTGTTCTTGCACTTGCGTCGCGACGCATCAAATGCGGCGAACGCGAAGTCACTTGCGGCTTACGCGAACGCATATGCGTCGCGGCGCATCCGTTAACTAACCTAGAAAGCATTAAAAAGCACGTAAATCGAGAAAATGACAAAGCAAGTTTAGGGTACATACCGCCGGTCCTGAGCCCTCTGGCCGTCTGAAGGTCCTCACAATCTCTCCGCGGTGCTCTGTCACTGGAATAACCATCGTAGCTGCTGTGTCTTTCGCTCTGAGCTCTCAGGATTTGCAAGGTGAATAGTGAAAGTGAATTGAGTTTTACCCCTTTGACCACCTATTTATAGGGTGAAAATGACATTTTTCAACTGCAGTCTATACTGGAGGCTCATTTCCGCCCCTTCGACCTCCCCGTAAGTTGCTTTAAACATGTCAGAATCTGAAACCGACTGCGCCGCTGTTTTTCTGACCACCAAATTGATTTATCGGGACCTTTTGCAAATTTTTCTGGCGCCGACCCAAAATTTGAAAATTTCCCGAGGGGGCAAGAATACTCCGTACCTTCACTGGGGCATATTTTGACTTAATTTTCTTTGTCACAATACGACAAGCGACATTATGACAAAGAGGGGCAAAATGTAGACACCTAAAAATGACCTAGGCCTGCAAGCTTCATTTTTACCACTTTCGTCCTAGCATAATTAAGCTATTTAATTATGTCCTTGGTCCACATTCGACTATTGATTAAATAATTCATAATTATTTAATTAATTCATGTCATTTGTTCCTCCTTGATTATTAAATAAATAAATATTATTTATTTATTTAATACATCACTAATTATCTAAAGTCTTCCTTTGATTAAATAAATTTCATAATTTATTTAATTTCCCTTTACCATTTATGTCTTCTTGATTAATTAAATAAATTTTATTTATTTAATTACGTCACTAATTAAGTCCCCTTCTTCTAAAAAATTAAATAAATTCTTATTTATTTAATTCTGTCCATTTTCCACTATAATTAAATAATTCATTTAATTATTTAATTAATCATTAGCTTTTTCTCCCATTAAAATTAAATAAATTTGATTTATTTAATTTAGCCATTCTCTTGAATTTTGAATTAAAATCATTATTTAATTTCAAAATAATTCTTTTATCACATTCCTCCATAATTAAATAATATCTTTATTATTTAATTGCTTGCTAGTTGTCTGGAGTAAATAAATCTTATTATTTAATTTCTCCATCAACCTCTTTGTCCGTGCCAGCCTTATCCTCCAATTTAATTCTTGACTTTTGACTTCTCATTTATTTTCGACCGTTGATTGAATTATTTCATAATTCAATCTCCACCCTTCATCCTTACCTGTTGCCCTAATTTTGACCTAACCCTAATGCACACAGCAATATTCAATCTTAAGCATTGATCTTAGGGTTCCTGTCATCTTTTCATCCTGGCCACACGTTCAAAATTGCAATTTTTATAAAAGGGCAATTTTGACCTCATTTGGAGCTCTCTCTCAGTCTTTAGCTCTCAGTCTTTAGCATATTTTGACTTCTTGCATTCTTAGTCTATGTCAATTTGCTGTCAACTTAGGTCATAGTCATTAACAGTCATAGCCATTTTTAGCTCATTGTAGGGTTATTTTTATTTTCTGCAAATCCTTCAACACTTGCATAGGGCTTAGTCTTTAGTCATAGTTGCTCATAAATCTGAGGGCATTGTTGTTTATCTGCAAGCTAGGAGGTGTAACAGAGGTTAATCATGGAAGGTGGAGACATAGGGTAACACTATCCCTTTTGTCTTCACCTCACTTCCATTGTACTTTGTTATTTTCATAGGATTTTCTGTTATTGTGCTAACCCACTTTAATAATAATTTTAGGATTTTCCTTTGATTACAGTGTTAAGTCAAATTTATAAAGCTAACTAGAACTGTATCTTTAGCATATAGTAGATACATTCTAGGTAGTTCAAATTTTTGTAGTGAGTCATGCTTTTTTATATCTTTTGTAATTCTGGAATAAGTGATCTTCATTTTGCAGTGAGCCCCTCAGGTAGTGAGCCTCCTATAATCTATTGTAACCAATTATGATATATTGTGAGTTGATCCTCATTGTGGTTTTTTCCTTTCATGGGTTTTCCACGTAAATATGGTGTTCTTGCGTTGATTGTTGTGATGCATGACTTAATGGTTCCTTTCCATTTCTGCAAGTTCATTGAGATTCTTTGAATGCACTTTCAAGTTAATGAATTTTAGGGAATATTGATTCACCCCCCCTCTCAGTATTTTGGGTGTTCAATAATTGGTATCAAAGAAAGGCTCCTTTAATTTTCTTAGCTATTGAGGTAGATCTTGGATGTTGAACACATGACAACTAGGAGGTATCCTATCCCTCTAGAAGAAATTATTATGGAAGGGTTTACTAAATAAGACTAAGAAGTTGATATGGAAGGAGAGCTCAAATCTGCTCTTGATGACCTAGATAAAGCATAATGTGAGAATAGAGATATGAAAGAAACACTTAAGGAAGCAAATGAATGTATCAAGAAGGTGAGGAATCAAGTCAAGACAGTTAAAGAGAAACTAAAGGAAACAAATGAGCAACTTAAACAATCAAATGAGACAATCACTAATCTGAAAGTGCAAGTTGAAGAAGGAAAAAGAGTTGAAGACTAATTGAATGCCAAGTTGAAAGACAAATCTACAGAATGCTCAAAGCTTGAAGA
Source organism: Sequoia sempervirens (assembly GCA_007258455.2). Classification (NCBI taxonomy): domain Eukaryota; kingdom Viridiplantae; phylum Streptophyta; class Pinopsida; order Cupressales; family Cupressaceae; genus Sequoia; species Sequoia sempervirens. The sequence continues at coordinate 48,924,826 of VDFB02373365.1, read as the reverse complement.
ATAAGTTGTCTTTAAGGAAAGATCTAGAGAAATAAAAGAGTCAAGAAGAAAAATTCAAGAAGAGCTTCACCTTGCTTGATGATATGCTTGCTAGTCAAAGGCCTCTAAGGACAAAGAAGGGTTAGGTTTTGAAAAAGGATAAAGCTCAAAGGAAAATTAGACTCCAAACAATGTTGAAAAGGAGAATAATAACAAAGGAAGACTAGAGATAGGAAGAGAAATATCAAACATATTTGGAACCAAAAGAAATGTTTCAAGAGACCTCCTATCAGATAACCAACTACACAAGGGTACCCATCTTTTAACGGTTACTATTATTATTGCAATAAATTTGGACATAGAGTTGTAGAATGTAGAAGTAGGATGAATAAAAAAATTCAATCATTTTCTAGTCAATGATATGCATGAAATATATTTGGTCATAAGGCTAGTGAATGTAGAAGATTGATGATGAATAGTTACAATAATGGTATGATGCCTCAATCATTCCTTAGTTACTGTTACACATGTAATGGGTTTGAGCATAAGGCTTCTGAATGCAAATGGAAAGAAGTAAGTTTGCTCCACAACAAAGTGCCACATGTTATAAATGTAATAAACCAGGACACAACTAAGTAAATTTTAGAGGAAATAATGTGAAACCCTCCATTACACAAAAGAAGATTGATTTGGCTAAGTTAAAGAAGGAGATGAACAAGATCTAGAAGAAAAAGGAAGAGAATGATGTGAAGAATGAGCCTATGTCAAATTTTGGTGCAGATGTTTCCTCTGGAAACTAGTAGAAAGCATTTGGCTTAGGGGGATTTTTAACAAAAAACTTTCTAAATCCCTCCCTACCAAAGATGAGATTGATGTCTTTAGCATACCGGTGCATGTATAGGCTGGTTTTCTTAATCCATTGGTGAAATATCTGGTGAGAAATATCTTGTTGTTGAGATTTGTAGAATGTTTGGGAGTTCTTGTGATGATACAGTGAAGGCTTTACAATATTTGACGTAACTTTTCACTATTTCATTTAATGTGCTTTTAAAGTCACAAATAAAGTGTTTGTATTTCATTTTTCACATTCTAAAAGATTTTTGTGTTCAATAATTTGAAGAGGAGAGCAGAGAAAATGGGATCTAAATGAAACCCTATTAGAAAATTTCTATGAGATATTTACAATTTCCTGCAAACCCTACCTTAGAGAAGTTCATAATGTTTACTCCTCAGGGTATTGATGTGCTTGAGAGGTCAAGGCCTAAATTTAAGAAGCATCTATACAAATCAATGGAAATGGATAAAGAAGGGGTGTTCTCTAGGGTTCCTTCAAATGTGTTGCACATACAAGATGCATGAATTTACATTCATTTGAAGATGGATGAATATGATCACTTGAAACTAGTAGAGTTTAGGGGAAAGGTGCTAATTGGAGATGATTTCAAGTTGAAACCAGAGTATGCCAAATTGACAAAGAAACAGTTGGATGTGTGGATAGAATTTCCTAATTTTTGCTATGATAATGAGTGGGTGAATTATGTTCTAAGTAGAATTCATGATAAATTCATGTGGTTGGACATGTTGCATATGATAACCAAAGAGGCGATTAGGGTTGTTACTGATTTGAGCTCCTCAAGACCTATCCTAATATTGAAGATAGTAAACAATGAAGCAGTGATGAAGTTTATCAAAGCCAAGTTTGACAAGCATGCCCTAACAATGAATGACATTGAAGATCCAACGGTCAAATATGCTACAATGATGATTGGTTACAAGATATTTTACACAAATAGAGATAATTTTTTCACTACCACTACAATACACATGGCTTATCAGATGGTGCAAGAAGGAAAAGGCTTTGATCTTTGTGAGCTCCTACAATTATAGTTGTTGGAAAATTTACATAATACTAAGGAGTCAAAATACCCTTTTCCATTATGGTACGCTTATCATTTGCTTAATGTTTTACTTTCTCAATGAGTTTCCCAGAGTGAAGAATGTAGTATGGCAAGATAATATCCTTGTAGCTATTCAAATTAGAGACCATTTGAGGATATTTCCTAGTAAAGAGTCTTGTAATTCAATGTTGTGGGGATTATTGAAACCTTTTCAAGCTCAGGTGCAAGAGAGAGAAAGGATTCCAAGTAAATTTGTGGACAAGTATAAGAATGAATCAACATTTATGGTTAGCAAAAATTACTGCTACATAGAAGTAATTGAACCCATAATTTTTTGGGTTCTAGAGTTGCCTTATGATGTAGATGAGTCTGAATGAATTAGTCTTATAAAGAGTGTATTGAGTAAACATAGGGATACAACAATTGAAAGGTTTGGTACTTATAAAAAGAAATCAATTAAAGAGAACCTAGAAAAGATGAAGAAGGATATTGAAGACAAGGTTGAAAAGATGGAAGTTGAGTTGGAAAAGGAGTTGGTACCCCTATGGACCCTACATAGAAATCCAAAGGCACATATACTCTTTTGCAGACTTCACCAAGAACAAGAAGGTTAGGTAGGACCTCAACCTCCACACCTAGTATTACAAAGCCCTCCAGAACAAAACCAACAAGAGGTTCAAAGAAGATAGACACATCTATCCTTCCTTAGCAACAAAAGGATCTAAAGAGAAGAAAGAAAGAAAAAGAAATAAGATTTAGGTATATCAATATAGAAGAAGAAGAAGAGGAAGAGGAAGAACATCAATTGGTCCAAAAAAGTAAATAAAAATTCTATCAGGAAGAGACCGGTATAGAAAAAGGAAAGAAGAAAGAGGAGACCCCTTTGATCTATAAGCATAGTCTTATGAAGTTTGATGCACTATTAGTGCTATAGAAGAGTTTGGAATCTTGAAGGATATAGCTAAAATGTATCTAAAAGCCAATAATGTACATAAGGAAACAATTGAAGAGGTCATTGTCAAATACATGGTGACATTTAATGTTGGCCTAGGTGAGATAGAGGATCAGTTATTGGATGATTTAAAAGGTGTGTTGAGTGCAAGAAGACAAGGGGAAATTTTTGAAAATGCAAAGATGAAAAATTTTTCCTTGGAGAAGATTGGTTCCTCATTATCTCATGAGGAAAGAGCTAAGTTGTCTTAGTTGTGTGCCAAAAAATTCAAGACAAAATGAAGAGTAAATACTCTTATGGGTAAAGACAAGGATGATATAGAAAAGTTAAGGAGAGAAACATTGTGAGCAATTGGAAATATTCTTAAAGAATTGGGATCCTCTCTGAGTGATGAATATCAATTGTAGCTAGACACATCCCTTCCAAAAATAAATGAGATAATCAATGAGCATCATGAGCAAGAAGATATGTTGATAGATAACACCCCTCTGGATGTGGAGATAACTACTGAGAAGAGCAAAGAATATGAGCAAGGAGTCCTAGAGAAGACTAAAGCTCAAAAGGAACAAACTTTCCCTCCTCTGAAAGTTGAGAAGATTGCATAAGAGTGTTCTGGAAGTGGAGAGAAGGAGAAGAATGATACACAAGGAGAAGAAAACACTAACACAGGTTGTGAATCCTCTGAAGCCTCCAAAGATTCATTCAAAGATCTTTTAGATATGCAATTATAGTTTCAACTAGTGGTGTCTACACAACTGTTACAAATTCCTATGCAACAAGGTCAAGTGGATATGGATAGGATCTCTCCTCTCCATAAGTTGCAGCTTGGTGATGTATTTCAATCCTCCACAAGAAAGGAGATACTTAAAACTCACCAAAAGAGGACAAATTTGCTTGATGAAGTTGTCAAGGTGTTGCAAGAAGCCCTTCTCGAAGTATCCATTGATACTGATTTATCAAGTGTACAACAGTTGAAATTATTGCTAGATTCTATTGAGTACTTTGCTAGTCTAGAAGAGAAGATTGAAAGGTAAGCAACAAAGAAGTTGGATGATAAGAGACTAGTTGATGCCTCAGATAACTATGGTACTACTCACACCAAGTTGTAAGGGAACAAGTGAATGATGCTCAAAAGTGTTTGGAGGAAGGCAAACAATTATTTCTATTTTGTTTAAAATGGCCAGTGTCTACAAAGAGCATAAACGATCAAATCAACTCAGTTGAGTCTCAAATTACTCAGGCCTCTAGTCTGTATGATCTAGTGGATGATGGGAATGGAGCAACTAGAGCAGTTATTGAAAATGTGCATGGTCAATTCTTCTTATTGTAGGAACAAAAAGAGAAAATCAGTATGCAGTATAGTCAGCTTCAAGCTATGGTAAGTGTAAGGCTTACTTCTTTAACTAGAGTTTTGGCCAATGTGGAGAAGGTTGTCCAGAAGACAACAGTACCTAGTTCTTGGAAAGGAGAAGACCTCTATATGCAGTTTGAAAATTAGATTTACATGCTAGATTTTTCCAAGAAGGATTAGGAGGTTTCCAAGAAGGATTGGGAGGAACACCTTGCAAAATTAAAGGCATCATATCATGGTATATTACCCTCATCCAGTTAATGTGTTCATTTTTGAATTGTATAGTAAATTTTTGATATCAATGTACATTTGCAAAGTTAGTAGATGGTGTTATAGTACAATTTTGTCTTTCTAGTGAAGGATAACATAGATAGGGGGAGCTATTCTCATGTAGATAGATCAGTAATGGGATGAAATGTAGATTTACTACCCTTTTCCCTTGATGTCAAAGGGGGAGTGAAGTAGAGAAGTGTGTTTCCATCAATGACAAAGGGGGAGGTTGTTGTAAACATGAGAATGATGATGTATGGTGTTGTCATTGATGGCAACCCATTGTATCTAAGTGATGGTATATTAGTATGTATATATTCTGAAGTAGACCAAGTTTTTTTGGGAAATTGGCTAAGTGTTTGACTGAGATAGTGATGTAACAGAGCATCAATTTTGTGGTCTACATTGCTCCACAAGTTGCAATATCTTGTCATGAGGTTTTGAGGTGATAATGATATGTTTTGAAGGATTCTATATCCAAAAAGGTTTTATGTCTTCTGTAGTACTTAGAAGATATTGATGACAAAGTATTGGGCTAAGCAGAGACACAATTACAATTTTGCAGAGTTCATGTTGGAAAGCTTCACATTCCACCACAGATGATCATTGTGTTGTGTGGATTTTAGGAATTGCTTGAAGATGTTAGATGTGTTTTCATTTTGAGTGTCAAGTGCTTTGGTGGTCTGTGTGTCAATTTTTGGGATGAACAGTTGGTTCATTCAGTTGTTGCTTCACCAATTTTGTTGGGTGGTGCCAACCTAAGGGTTTTGGGCTCATGCAAAAAAAAAATTGTGTATGAAGTGGAATCATAGGAGTATCCATAGGTCATTACAACCTATCTTGATGAAGAACACGTATTGATTACTTCTACAAGGTATGTATGATGGAGTTTTGAGATGATAGGTTATGGTGTCACATGTTTCATCTAATTAGGCTGACCTAGTTGATGATATGATTGTTCATGGAGTATATACATATAAATAGAAGGTCAATTTAGTGTGTATTATGAGATAAGAGATGTGAGGTATGTAGTGAAGTGTGAAATGTGATAGTGGTGATCTTGTAAAAATGATGAATGGAGTGTGTTAAGTTGGTTTTTTGAGCCTAACTAGAACTGTATCTTCAACATATAGCTAATGCATTATAAGCAGTTCAAATTATGGTAGTGAGCCATCCTTTTGTATATCTTTTGTAATTCTAGAAGAATTTATCTTCCTTGGGAAATGATCCCTCCTATTTTTTGGATAGTGAGTCCTCTGGATAGTGAGCCCCTTAGGCAGTGAGCCTCTTGTAATCTATTGTAACTGGTTATGATATATTATGAGCTAATCCTCACCATGGTTTTTCCCTTTAAAGGGTTGTTTTCCATGTGAATATAGCATTCTTATGTTGATTTTTGTGATGCATGCTTTAATTGTTCATTTCCATTTATGCAAGTTCATTGAGATGCTTTGAATGCACTTTTAAGTTAATGAATTTTAGGGAATATTGATTCACCCCTTGTTCAACAATTACATGATATTTAAATAGGAATTAATTTTATTGACACACTTTTGTCATAACCAATGGTGTATCTATATTGAAAAAATCATGCTCACCATCAAAGGATAAAAACATCAATGGAAATATTTCTTCATTCAATAAAAATCTCAAATTAGAGATATTTCCTTACACTTTTGTCAAACAAAATATCACTTGTAGATATTTTGTTTAAAATTCTATGTAAGATTGAATTCTCTAAATTCAAAATAATGCTTAAAGGGGGTGTCACATCCTAATGGTCAGCCCATTTAATAAATAAGCCTTATGGGAGTTTTTGTAATCCTTCTCTCTATAATTCTTCCACTTGTAAAGAATTGTATTATATAAGGCCTATTGGAAATATATAAATAAGTTGGTGAAGACTTATTTGAGGATAAATAAGCTCCAAAAAAAATTTTATAAGACATCACTAAAGCATCTATTGGTGTGAACATGGTACTTTATCTAACCACTTAGAATTTAGGACCCATTCACACTTTAGTCTTTATATAGTCATAAAATTTCACCCCTTGCAATTTCACATACGTTCTTGCATGCGCTTTAGTGTCCACTCCCTTAGCATCTTGAGTAGGCTCATTTTAGCCCTTGCATCAACCTCTTTCCCTTCTCAAGATGCTCCAACACCCCTTTTCAGTAGCCACCCTTGCGTGTTAGCTTTGTGTTGAACTTTGTGCTTTTCCCATTCGCGTTGTTTTGTAGCATGACTTGTCCAGACACTAGCACACCGCATGGATGTTTGCGCACCATGCTAGCATCCTGTGACATGTCAATGCTCAGATGACCATTTCCAAGCATGTTTTCCACTTGTCAACTAAGTTTGTCAATGAAAACGGCTTGGGATTCCCTATAACTTCCCAAGAAGCTTCTTTTCTTCCTTTTTAATCCATTCTTTCCATCCATTTGCATCTTCTAACTTCTTCCAAGTCTTGTTGGCACTTCTCTTGCTTCATTCTAGCTTTTAGCCTCACTCCATCACTTGCTTGCATAGCTTCATACAGCTTGTTGTAGCAGCTTCAAGCTCTCTCAAGCTCTCTTTACAACACTCCTTGTAGCTCTATCTCCTTTGCTTTGCATTTGTGAGCATCCTAGGGTTCCATATCCCCTACTATTTTCATACTTACTTGGTGATACGGGTTCTCCTCCTTGAGCGGGGTTTTCTTTTATCACCTCTTTTGTGATACGGGTTCTCCTCCTTGAGCAAGGTTTTCTTTTATCACTCTTACTTTGTGGTGCAGGTTCTACTCCTGAGTGGGTTTTTCTTTCACCATGTGCTTTGTTCATTTCTATTTTTCTTTCTCTCTATCTTCTTGGTTGTCTGTGGAGGTGGGAACACCAAAACGGGGGTTTGATTGAGGCAAACCCCTATACAGCCCCAACACTTTCTCTAGATCTTACAGACACAGGTTTTGAAGACATTTGTTTGGTGGAGGCTTCATCACTCATGTGGTTGTAAATATTTTTTTCCTTTCTTCTCCTTATCTCTAACATTTCTATTTCACTTTGTTTCAGTTCTATTACATTTTACTACTTTATCGCGTTTTATAAACTCTTAGCAACCTAATAGCTAGCAGTCATTTAGGCATTTTTTGATACATTCTCATTCTCTGGTTTGTATGAGATGCCAGTGCATCTTTGGGACGCCAGTGAGCCGCACTGACGTCCTTTGGCCAAGAGCTCGTTAGTTTATCAAGAGAATCTTCGTGACTTGCTCTTTCTGATTCTAAAACTTCTGCATTGTTCCTTGAGGTAGTTTAGGGCAATTCACCCTGTGAAGCTCTCTGAATGAAGAGAACTCGTGAGTAGTGAATCCCCCTCTTCTACAGTCTTAAGCTTACTTAGGTTATTTTTTTTCTTTTTGTCTCAATTCATAGGATTAAGACACTTGGCACAATCCTATTAGCTTTATGGATTTTCCTTTGCTAATATAGAAAGGTTATGTTTTTCAGTATGTCATTATATAATTATACTTTTTGTAAGGAGAAATAGTAATTTTCTTCACACCTCTCAATTGTGAAAAATTTTTGAGCTTTTTTTGGTATATTGTTATACTTGGGGTTCCATCAATTATCCATCATGATATTAGAGCTCAAAATCAACAAACCCATTCTCAAACTTTGAGGGTTTTTACCTTATGGTTTTAGAGAAGGCCTCCTAAAGAAACAAATCTCACTATCCACTCTAAACATCTAAAAACCCTGAGATCAATTATCAATTTTCCAAAATCTAAGACAAAAAAGTTACCAATTTTAAAGGGCTTTTAAATTTGTGCAAGAATTTTTTATACATTTCTATGAAATTCATACCTTCATATAGATTTCTACTAGATTGTATATTCTATAAAATTCCATATAGCTCTTGCATAGAAAACTAGTTGGTGTTATTTTTTCAACCTTTGAGTAGGTTTCCAATGATTTTTTTCCATTGGTGGCATTGTTTTTTCTAAAAGTAGTGAAATTAAAAATAACAGTGTTTTCAAACTTTTTTTTGATGCTTTTTTTGGTAGTGCTCCATATTTTGGTGATCCAAATTACAACCATTAGGGAGGGGCTATTTTTTTTCTAGCCCCTGGTCCTCTCACAATTGACTAGCCTTAGTTGTGGCCAATGTGAAGGGGCTTCAAAACCTTGCACATGCACCTAGGTAGAGCCACTAGGTAATCCGAGAATAATGAGTCCCACTTTTTGGTCAAAGTAGGACATTTAAATCATTATTTTAAACTAAATCTTCACTTTAAGAGACTTATAGTAGCTAATCCATTAATAATTTGAAGATGATGCAAAATATTAATTTGTGACAATTTATGTGTAGATTCTAAATATATATATTTTTATTTATTTAAAAATAAATTGTGATTTTTTACATAAGTTTTAATAAATTATTTTTTATAGTAAACAATATTTTAAAAAAAAATAGCATTTATGTCGTAAAGCATAACTTTTTTCTAGAAACTTCGATAAAATTCTTTTTAAAATATAGATTAGTAACATCAATATCTAGTGCATGGATATTTTTTCATGGTTTTTTTAATTAATTTTTTTAAGTCAAGTTAATTATAATTTGGACATAGGTGTATGTCATAATGCATAACTTATTTGAAAGCTTATTTTAAGGACTATGATAAAAATATATTAGAATTATACTTGTTTGAAAGCTTATTTTAAGGACTATGATCTTGCAAATTATCTTGTCAAGTTAATTTCATTTGAAGGTCCAACCCAAGGTTTGAAACTAGAACTTCTAAGGAAAATTTGAAGCAAACATTGAAAGTTCCTACCTAAGGCCATTTGTTTGAAGGTCTTTCATTCAAAGGTATATCGTTCCCATAAAAAAAATGTAAAAAAACCTTCAAATGAAGGTAATTTCCAAATATGGAAAAATAGGGACCTTTGAATGAAGGTCCTTTTTTATTCCTTTTCTATAAATTTACATAAAAGGAATAAAAGGGACCTTCGTTTGAAGGTCCCTTATTTTCTATTTTTTGGAAATTACCTTAGTTTGAAGGGTTTTTTACATTTTCAACCTTTGGACAAAGGTCCACCTTTGAGCAAAGGTACTTTTTGACATACCTTTGAATGAAGGTGTTTTTAAGTTTTTAGTTGCATCCGAGATTGAAATTTTGATGTCCCAAGTTTGGGACCCATTATTATGGGATGACCCCACTGGTCATCAATTCTTGCCACTATATACACTTCTTGTAGCTCCACAATGATGCAGGAGCATCCAGTGGTGTAGGGGCCGAAAATCTTGCATCACCTAATAAAAATGTTTTTCCTTATTTTCTTTTGATGAGTACCATGATGGAACTTAAGGGGTTTAAGGCAGTTAGAAGTCAGAATATGTCAAAAATGATCACTTACTATTTTTGGTAAGTTGGCCTAAACAAGCTCATATGGACCTAGAAATTTACCCCAAGGAGTGGAATTAAAAGACACATCCAATGGAAAAAAGAATCATCTCAATATCCTATACCGTTTGGGAGATATTAAAGTTTTTGTCTCGAGAAATTTCTCCATACAATTTCAAAATCAAGTTTGGAAACCTTAAAAGCCTCAAAACAACTCAAAAAATGGATGAAATTGTCTTTAGACAATTTTAGTTTTATCTATCTCATCGAGAGATTTCCAACAATATGTTATTGTGTACCTTGGAATTTTACCCTACTCTAATGTGCAAAATAACTAAAAATGCAAGTGATAAAAGACTAAGGACACTTCAAGATTAGCCTAAAGAGTGATGAAACAAGAAGGAAGATAGACAAAACAAGATGCAAATGGTTATACCTTCCTTGCTGTTGAAGACTCCTTGGTTGGCCCTTGATTGAAACGATTTTGTGTGCTCCTTAGATGGCTTCTTGAGTAGCTAAGTGGAAAATCAACTTATGCAAAATGATTAAAATGGATGGCTAGGTGATAGTGAATGCAAATTGGCAGCATGTAGTTATAAAATGACTACGTGTTGAAAATGCAAATTGGCAGCATAAGGTTGCAAAATGGCTAAGTCTTTAAAATTCCCTTGAGGAGGGGGTATTTATAGGAGAATTTGAATTCTCTAGAGAATTCAACGGTCAAGATTCATCCAACAAGGTCAAGATGAAGGGCTATGGTGGGTTGAGAACTCACAAGCCCTCACATCTTGACATGTGGATGGTGAAGTGGCTAAGAGGAGATGAGGTGTAAGTGAGGTGGCCAAAAGGTACATGAGGTGGAGGAAGTACAAGTACCTTTAAAGTACATTGGGAGATGGAAGAATCTTGGGTGAATAAAAGTGAATTTTAAATTCACAATGATTGGAAGAATCGGATAAGACAAGATTCCCAAAAGGTGGGAGTTTGTCACATGTGACTTGATGTGACAAGTCAAAGGTTCTAGAAGATGCATGGGAAAAGGGATTCTTGGAGGAATAAAAAGGAATTGAAAATTCCTTGGGGGATGGGAAGAGTTGACCAAAGTACTTATTAGGCTTAATTCAAGAGTAGAGGATAATTAGGGGTTAATGGGATTAAAGCCAACTTGCAAAAGTTGGAGGATGTGACACATCCTAATCAAGGATTAGGCATGTGCACATCCTTAATGAAGAGATTAGGAAATGGATTAGGATTAGATGAAAATGACATGTGAGGAATTAAATAAATGTAATATTTATTTAATTTATTTGATGAAAAGAGGATTAAGGAGGGTAAGGTATTTAATTATTAATTAAATACCTTAGGGATTTGGCAGAATTAAGGATATTAATTAAATAATAGCAGTATTACTTAATTAATGAAAATAAGATGAAAGGGGATGAATTTGGATAAATTAAGTGTCCAAATTTAGATGTCTATAGTTATAATAGCCAATTGGACACCCAAATCAAAAGTTATGGCTCTAGGAAGTTTTTCTACCAAAAGTGAATTTTGATATAATATCTTCATGGTTAGGAAAAATGAATGGCTAGACTTTTGGGTGCCAAAACAAAGGCGGACCTTTCATAATATTCTAGGCTGACTATTGGGACAAAATAAAAGGGGTTAATGAAGGCTATAGGCAATGGCTCCATTAGTGCAAATTGTGGCTCTCAACAATAGATTTTCTTTACAGAGTTGGTTTTGGTTGTAATGAATCAATCCCATGTGGTTGTAGCATTGTAATTTCTAAATCTATAGTTCTATTTTTTGAATGTAATTGAAAGTGAGTTATTCTTTATCCTACATTTTCTATGTTGGTATCTATTGTTGTGTTTTGTGGGTGTTGGGTGGAGTGGCCTCTCAACAAGCATCCATCTAATCAAGTCAATCCTAGCCCTATATTCACCAACCACTAGCATTAAATCCTTTCTTCCTCCTAAATTCAAATTCATTTTTTCTCTCAAGCAATCCTAAACATCCACCCTAGACCAATCTCAACCATCCATTCATCCTCATCAAATCAAACTACCCTCGAGTCATTTTCAAGGAAAAGAATTATAGGATAAGGTTATGTCATTGAAATTTCTAAGAAATTACATTCATCCTCTCCATCAACCAATTACAAGGATATACATGACATGAAGAGGGTGTTGATAATAGAGTTTTGTAATTATCTTATTGTTTAAATTGCATTCTCTTTTACTATGATAAAAGTGAAACTAAGTGTGGAATAGAAGCATAAATTATTTTATTATTTTACCCTACATTTAGTGTACACACAAATAGTGGACTTGTGGGAAAATGAAGCCTCTAAACTAATGATCATGTGACCAAATGCTCCTTTAAAAGGGCCATAGACTAAATTATGAACTAATGAAGAGGCTAAAATTAACACTAATATATTAGAGATTGAGGAAAAAAACCTTCTCATCACTATTATACTTATAGCTCATATTTTGAGCTACATGGGTCACTAGAGGTGAGTTAAAACTTAAAAATGAGGTACCTAAGGACTTGGGAGGGATCTATAGTCTAATACAATTGAATGGAAGGACATGGGGAACCCATCTAAGTTAGCATGGACTATTCAAAGGGAGTGTGTATGGAAAACACACTATAGATATCTCCAACCCATGTTCTTACCATGATTATCATTCAACAAGTTTTACCTATTTATTACATGGTGCACTTTATTATATTTTCTACTTTACATGATTTACATGCTTAAATTTATAATTTATGTATTATTTTTTCATCCCCTCCAACCCCTTGTATTTTATGGATACAAATTATTGAAGGGGGCATTTTCTATCACTAAAATTCCTATAATTAAACTTCTAGGTAGTGATAATTGCTACATAAAGAGTCATCACTATGACCAAAAGGATCATTATTAGATGACATGGTAGTTCCCTAAGTGCATTCTCATCCCATGATCACCAAGTGAGGTAGAGTATTACCAATTTTTATACAAACAAAATCTATCTAAGCCTACTTCATCCTCTCTCTCATCTACTAATTATCATTTATAATCAAATTCAACTTGTAGAATTTCTCACTTTTACTTTCTTGATAAAAATTATGCATGACATACTTTTCCTCTATTTTGTAGGTTCCTATGAAGCATGCATTCCCAATGATAGGCTTACATGATGGCATTAAATAGGGTGCATAAATTTATATGGATCTAGGGTATATTTGTATGCCTAAATATCTACTTTACATGTTTGTGAGTTCTACATACTTTGAGATACATGATCATTCTAGGATTCACATGCAACTCAAATTATGAGAAAAATAAAATTATGAAATTCACATATCTATATCAAATCCCATTTAGTTTTTGTTCCCATTTTGAGAGAATGCATTCATACATTTATATATTGACCAATGGTGCAATCTTATAGAAAATCAAGCTTCTTTCATCATGGCTTTACTCATTAATTAAACACTTTTTTATACAATTATCCCCTCACTTATCCATACATAAACTCATTCCAATATAGTCACCCAAATTATGTGTTTATTATGCTATCCAAGCACCCATCCCCATACATCTATTGTGCACCTTGATTTTGCATTTCCATGTCATGGGTTAATTTTGTGAGCCCATAATTATAAATTTGACACTCAAAATTTTAATATTCAAAATTAAAATTTGGCAAAATTTTGCCTATTCCTTTCCCACCTATAATCAACTAAATACATGTTTATATAATTTATTTTTTATGTCCTTATACTTAAATTCATTCAATTGCATTCATTTATTATTCTATATCATTTGAGTTTACTTGATTATTCATTTGCAAAGGCATTCTAGGAACACTTTCAATGGTGCACCAAAATCAATCTAGATATGGATAACACCACTCCAATGCAATTACATGGTTGAGGGGCTTGTTTTCAATCATTGGTACAACTAAAAATTTGGTTCATTTTTTGGGGTTGACCTAGGAGAACTTGTCCCCTAATAATCCAACAACCTATAAAGGCATTCAATAATACTATCAATCTAGATAGAAAAATAAGAGGTAGTAAACCGGTAAAATAGAAATGATAACTATGCATTATACTAGATTATTTTCATGGGTAGGGACCATATTCACATCTACATGAGTGAACCAAACCTATGAACTCAACCCAATTTTGATCACACAACCTCTTCTAGATTTGAGACATAGTACATGCATAGAATATTAGTTCTTAGTCCAAAGACATCTAAAATTCAATGTCATATTCTAGATTATTCCTTTCCCTCAAATATAAAACTAAATGTTTTTATTTATCACATTTAATTTTTACATTAAATTATTTTGATATTTGATCAATACCCTCAAATATTAACTATTTTATTTAAAGTTATGTGAATTTATACTTTGGTAGATACTATTACAGCCATAATTTCTTAATTGGTTATCACTAATTGTACTCATGTAACAATTATATGCTATATTTTTTCTATGTAAATAAAATACTTATATTTTGTAAATTTAAATACAAATTTTTAACAAAAAATATTCAAAAAATAAATTATTGACAATTTAATTGGCTATAGAGTTTCACCTCTTATTTTAGCCTTCATGTTTTTCAAGATAATTAATAATATTTTTATATAATTATGATATACACTATTGCAAATATGAAGGTGTTATCATTGATGTCAACTAGTTGTTGTTGTCATTGATGTCAACTATGTATATGGAAGCTAGTTATTGGTTGTATATGTGGAGGATATTGAGAAAATTGTAATAAAGAAGGTTTGCAGTCTGTGCATTTATAGTTGAGATGTTGAATAAGTGTTATGAGTACATGGATTTATCCTTATGTTGTTATGTTTGGAAGGGTGTTAGATTAAAGTAATGTACTGAACTGATGTCTCTGGTACTTGATCTCCAAGTGCTTTTGAGAAAATTTGACAAATAGTGAAAACAGTGTTATGCAGGTATTCAGTGTATGCTTTGGGATGTGTTCCACATTTCTTCTGGGTTGATGTTATGCTTGTGTGGATTTGAGGTATTGTTCATGGTTTTTGGTAGTTATTATATCCAAAATTTAGGCTTTTTGGATCATCATATAGTGCAAGACATTTTCACCAATATGTGAATTATGCATTTCAGTGTGTCTGGTTGTGGTCTAGGAGAAATGTATTTGCTCCACATTTCTTCGCATCTTTTTTTCAGGTCTTGCAATTCTAAGAATATGTTTATAAGGTTTCTCTCTTTATTGTTTCAAGAGGATTTGAGATTTGGTATTGTTGTTGATGAGTTTCTAAGCTATAGTGTACTATAGTAGCTAACAGGGTTATTCAAATGTACAAAATGATCATACTTTTCAAGTGAAGTTTGTTGCAAAGCTTCTAGATGAATTTACATATGTTCATTGCATACTCCAGATCATGTTCAAGAGAATTTTGTTGTCTAGAAAGATTGAACAGAGTTAAGGATGTTTGTACTTAATTGTTTTATGTGTTTTGCACAGGTGTTGGCCAACCATGTGTTAAAAACTACTTGTGAAGTTCATGAAAGCGTGTTGAGGCATGTTGCGAATCATTTAGGTCCTCACTAAGAATGATTTTTGGTCGCCCTAATTCTCTTCCACCGTGGGGAATGCTTTGGCACTGACCTAATTTGAATTTGTAAATACAAATTGTGTATGGCAGACCTTGGAAGGATTTCAAGGTTGAAGACAATATAAGTATGAGTTGAGATGTGTGTGAGAGACATAGAGAGATGTGATATATGTGTTTGTGATGTGAGTTTGAGCAGATCAATGTGAATTTTAAAGTGTTGAGTTCCTGAAGGCAATGAGTTGAAGGTGTACTCTATCTTTCAAGAATGTCTACAAAAGTGTGAGCAAATTGTGGTGGAATCTTTATTGCATTGAGATAGTTTTCTCTCTGTAACAACTCTCTTCTATCTTCTTTGTAATTCTATGGTAGTGAGCCCTCATTGGATAGTGTGTCTTGTCTTGGTAGTGAGCCCTTTTGGCAGTGAGCCTCTATATTTGATTTTTAAATTCTTTATATTGTGAGCTAATCCTCACCATGGTTTTTCCCTCATTGGGTTTTCCACATAAAGCCAGTGTTATTGTGTGCATGGTTTTACTTCTTTCAGTTTTTGTTTCTACAGTTAACAATCAAACATATAAGCAGAGTAAAAAAATTGTGAATACATGTAAATCTAACTTTTGTTGAGGGTTCTAAAGTTTAAAATTACTACAAATTATTCACCCCCCTCTCAATTGTCTTATTTAACAATTGGTATCAGAGCAAGGTTCCTTAGAGAAGTGCTTAACCACTTAAGGAAGGTTTGGGATGACAAACAAGATCACTATTGAGTGTCCTAGGTTCGATGGCACTAACTATGCATTTTGGAAAATGAAGATGGAAGGATATCTTGCATACTATGGATATGAGATCAAAAAGTCTATTCAAAACTAGTATGTTGTTGGAATGCAAATGGACCAAGTATTGTTGATGAGATCAAAGTGCATGAAATCAACAATAAGACAAGGTTTATCATTGTAAATATTCTTTCACATTTTGAATTAGTTAAAGTTATGAATCTAAAGATTGCTAAAGAGTTCTGGGATAAGTTGGAAAAGATGTATGAAGGAGATGAAAAGGTTAAACAAGTAAAGTTGCAAAACTTGGAGGCACAATTTGATATCATGTGAATGGGTGAAGATGAGAACATCAAATCCTTCATGTAGAGAGTATATGAGTTGGTAGGTGGAATGAGAGGACTTCATGCATAGATAGATGAATCTAGGATAGTGAAGAAGGTACTTAGAACTCTCCCTAATATATACAGTGAAAAGCTATCTGCTATAGAGGAAATTTTGGATTATAATACTTATACTAAAGATCAGTTGATTGGTACTCTAACCTCATTTGAAATGAGAAAGATTGCATTGAAAAATGGGACAAAGATAGAAACAGCTTTCAAGGCTGCAAAAGTGGAAGATCCGGATAAAGAAAATCTTGATGAAGTGGAAGCAAATTTTATAAGAAAAATGAAAAATGGCTCTGATAAGTATCAAGGTAAATTACCATTCAATTTTTTTAGCTATGGTGGTATAGGTCATTATGCTTCAAGATGTCCAAAAAGAGCTAAAAGAAATAAACATAGAGAAGGTAAAGAAAATAAAGGAAAGATGATCAAAAGAGCATATTATGTCAATGAAGATGTTGGCATTTCTGATGATGAGTCTTATTATGGAGATTTGATGATAATGAATGCTTGTTCCTAGCTTTAAAAGATGAATCTACTACTACTAACCCTGAAAGATGTGTGAAGGAAAGTGCTCTAGAGAAAGTTGAAGGTACTGTGGTTTCTACTCTTCATGCTAAACAAGAAAAGAACTACTAGGTCATTGATAGTGGCTGTGTAGTACCCCTCTATTTATGCTTATGCTTCCTGCTATTATGTTTCATATTGTTAGACTATGATACTTTGTTTGGATATTTTCATCACTGGTTTTGAGCGATAGTGGATTTATTTTGTGACACGATGATACATTGTTTGGTGATTATTGATTTTAGACATGATTTGATATAGTTTAGATGTTTACTTTCAGTTGTTTATTGCTATGTACATGATTGTGATAGACGAACAGCTATTTATTTTGTTAGTCTGATGTGACATGTATTGGTGTGGAGAACGGAATCGCATCACTCGCTTGCGAGTGCCCTGTGATATCCATGATTTTCTCCGCACGGTGTGTCTGTTTAATGCTTTATATATATATATATATATATATTTGTATGCACGTTATTTGCTTGGTTGCAGGAATTGCAGGTACATGACACCGACTCCACCTGGGTACTCAGGTCTGAGCGTGTCAAGACTCAACGGATACGTTGATCGGGAGATAGTAGTTTGGTTCACCCTAGTTTAATCTATAACCCTAGTCTTAGTACATCGTCTGTTTTAGTCAGAGTCATAGGATTGTTTTGTATTTTTCTATTTGGATAAAGTGTTGAAAGGTAAATTTGGTTAATTTTAATGACAGTTTATTGTGCTTTAAATTATTGTTATTTAAATTAATTCTTAAATATTGAAAAAAAAAATTAGTTATATGTTATTTAATTAATTAGTTAGCTTATTTGGTTAAATGGTTTGATCTTAAAGGATTAAACTCATTTAATTAAATTAATTAATTAATTAATTAATTAAATTAAAATTATTAAATGTGTAAATAGTTTATTTGAAAATTAAATATTATTTGAGGAAATGGCTTTTAAATTATAAATTAAAATTAAAATAAAAACAAAAGCATGCATTTGGAAATTGTAAATTTAAATTAAATAAATTAATTACATGCAAATTTGAAATTGGCAAGATTGCCGAGAAGTGGTTGAGATATTTTTGCATCTTCTCGACATGTGTGCAAGTTCCATTTATTGGGTTTGTTAAAAAAAAATTTCTCGGAGGATATTTGGGATCTGGGAATTATGGTAGGGTTATCAGATTTCTTCTCAGGGAAATTAAAAAAAAATATTTTGCTGAGTAAAAATCTTTCTTTCTTAGAAATTGTTATCTCTCTGTATCTGGTTGCAAATTTGTGGAAGATCTCTGGCTTTTGGTTGTATTTGGGATTGGTTCTCGGGAAGGACTTGTGAAAGGAAGTTACAGGCAAGATCTTCTTCAGTCAATTTTCAAAGCACAGGAACACAGGTAATCCTCTGGTGAATTTATTTTATTTGTTTGAAAAGAAAAGTATGTAAAAAAAGAAATTTGAGTGCAAATTAAATCTTTGTGTTTCATGCAAAGAAAATTATTTTTTGTATTTGTCTTGTGAGGTTTTGATAAGAAGAGAAGAAAACCTCTGTATTATATTATTTGCAGAAATTATTTAAATTTTAGTGAGGGAAAATTACTTGTTGAAAAAGGAAAATTAAATCTACAGGAATGATTCAGGAATTGAATGAAAATACTGTGTTTCTTTGAAAACCTTATTGAGTTCTGTAGAATTTTTCTTTTAAAATTCTTTGTGAAAACCCTGGTTAATATATATATATATATACCTATATATTAATCTTGTATACAAATTGAATTGTAAAATTTTTAATTTATGTCTGGTATTTCCTATTGAAATCGCCGTACAGACGTAATAGGAATTTTATTTAAAAAAAGAATTTTCCATAGGTTTTCGGATCACTGTATGGCGAGTATTAAAAAAATATATTTAAAAAAAATACAGTATGAAGGGGGAGGGCTGAAACCCTCCCCATAACCTACAGTGGTGGGTGCAGCCCACCAAGGCTGTGCACAGCAGCCAGGCTGTTGGGCGCAGCCCTGGCAAGGCTGCGTCCTTCCCACGGGAAGGCCACGGGAGAGCCTTACCCTATTTTTATTGAAACTTAAATAGAAATTTAAATTGCGAATTTTATTGTATATTGATTAAATTCGAGTTTTATAAATACAATGCGGATTTTTATATAACATTTATGAAATCCGATTTATATATAATACACAATTCGTAGTTCTTAAATATTTATTATAATTATATGTATTTGTGTATATATGTATATATATATATGTATATATAATTATAATATATTTATTGTTTTTAAAGAAAAGGAAGAAATATTATTATGTTTAAATGGGATATATAAAAAAATATATAATTTATTAAATTTCAAGATTTAGATATTTTAAATGATTTAGACATTTGTTTTTGAAATAAAATTGTTATTCTAGAATTACATAATTTTCAATTATAATCCATGGATATGAAATTGGGTAAATTGCAGATCTAATTTTTCGTATTGCATAGAAGATGAATTAAATTTTAGATGAGTAAATTCTGGTACTTCAAATTATTGCTTGAAAGGATTTAATACATCTGAACCATAAACATTTATTTTTCTTGATTTGCTTTATATTGTGTTCTTTTGGGCATATTGGGAAAGTTAAAGTCGAATAAGTCTTCCAGAAGGATTTGTGTAGTAAGGGGGGTATTATTGTTCAAATGTATATTTTGAGTTGACTTGGGTTGTGCACGTGTTAATTATGGTGTTTGTTACTGCTGTGGATTATTTGTTAATATGAGATAAACTTTGTGCATTTGTAAACCTTAGTCAGAGAACTTAGACACCCTTGTTATGTTTAGGGGAGTGGCTTTTTGTAAGGGCCGACACACAAAGAGGTGTTAGGGTAACTTACAAAGAGTTAGTAATTCAGTGACAACTAAGAACACAGTAGTTAGATTAAAACTTTTAACAAGATACTTTGCCTCTCTTATGACTCTTGAGCTACTTCAGTCTTGAGTATAAGATGAGAAGGCCTGGAATGGCAAATCGATGTCTTGTTTCCTTAAGAGACATTCAATTCCACAATAGTATGCAATAGGGGCCGGGTTTCGTAAGAGGTTACCAGGGTAACCCATGGATTGGGGGTCGGAACCTAGGAAGAAACACCAGGGTAACCTTTGTGATATTGTGATGACACTCCACCTAAAGTAACAGTTAACCTTGTGTATGTAGTACAATCGATTATCTAAGTCTGGAAGCATTGTAACCATTAGTTTGTTATGTACTAGTATCTAGGGTTAGTAGATTAGGTCTAGGTAACCTTATTACTATCTCCTAGCATGGGGGGTGGACCTACGGGTACCACATGGTTGGGTGGAATGTGCACCTTACTCCATTGGGTCCCCAGTTTTGTGATCATAGCATTGAGAGCTTCATGGATGGAGAGCTCGCATTTGGAACTTACGAATACATCTTCATTGTAATTTTGTAAATTTGTATTGTAAAACATCCCTCAAATGTTGTGAGGTGAACACTTGTAATTGTAATCATTATTGAACTACCTCATCAGATGGATGAGTATTGTATATATTATCAAATGCAATGTATGAAACAAATTTGTACTTTATGTTATCTAGAATGGAAATTTCAATGTTATGCAATGTTTATCTTCATGTTATAATTTAATATGTGCAATGCAAAATACTTAAGTCACTTATGGAAACTCAAAGTAGTGTAACGTCGCATAGCTTAATGAATGTATGCAACTAATTAACTTAATAATTAAACTTTAAAAAAAAAATTATTACACTTTTATATACAATTGCAACATTCTTAGGTTATTAAGACAGGGCATTACAGGCTGCTCAAATCGCATGACAAGTGCCAAGAGTAAGTTTGTTAAACTTGGAAAATATGATGGAGGATTAGTTAAATTTAGAGATGATTTTGGTGCTAAGATCTATGGGATAGGTTCAATTATTTTTTATGGTAAACATAATGCTGATGATGTTTGTACTATGTTAAGGGTTTGAGATTGTGACCGACGAACGTAGTATGGGCCAACTACACTTGATCCATG
The DNA here is from genome assembly GCA_007258455.2 of Sequoia sempervirens. Classification (NCBI taxonomy): domain Eukaryota; kingdom Viridiplantae; phylum Streptophyta; class Pinopsida; order Cupressales; family Cupressaceae; genus Sequoia; species Sequoia sempervirens. Next base: position 48,903,612 of record VDFB02373365.1, on the reverse strand, counting down.
AGGATTCGAAGTATAATCAAGCCACTATGCATCAATCCCAATAAGATCAATGCAAACTAAGCTAAGAAGCCATTAATATTAAACATATTAAAATGCAAAAGCTTCATAAACCTCTATTCTGATCTATTGAAACTTATGCTATTGGGGGAGTGGTATCGCAATCCCTTGGATAATGAGCTTGTTTTGATTGATTCTATTGAAGAGAATTGATGAAACCAATAAAATATGTGTGATAAAAACATGATGAAAGCTATTTTAACATGATTTATGCTATGATAATTGATATGGGTGTATGCAAAGCTATTCTAAATGGAGTTTAAGCTCAAAATATTAAAACCCTAATTTTAAAACATGCTAAATGGATGAACCTATGTTACCATGGAAGCCATTAATGGAAGCTAAGCTAGTATGATGCAAGAAATTAACCTAAAATTCCTTTTAAAACATGAAATGTGAGTGCAAGATGAAAGTGATTTTAACAGCATAAGTTTTCTCTTAAAAGATGGATCCCTATGCAATAGAGGCAAGCTCTATTTATAGAATAGGAAAAATGAAATTGATGGTCAAGATCAAAAGGATCAATCAACAGTCAGAATGGAAGGAAGATGGAGGCATGGATCATTGATTCCCATCAAGGGTTGAGGATGCAAGATGATATTTAATCAAGGGGTTACATTCATCCAAACAAACACGCTTTCCAAACTTGCACAAGAAATTTTGTTGAAATTTTGTTATAAAAAGGAATCTTCCCTTTTTCAAATGAGTGAAGAAAGAGAATATTCTCATGGGAGGAAAATTAGATATTTAGTTAATTAAAACAAAATTTGATTGTGCAAAGGAGAAGGAATATTCCATGGGAATATTCCCTTTTTGGAGGAATGTGCAAAGGAGGAATATTCCCTTGCAAGTGGGAGGATTAGATTTAATTAGTAATTTGATAATTAAATAAGGTTTCAATTATGAAAATTAGGGGAATTATATGATATTCATTAAATAAAATGATTTAATGAAAAGGGGGATGTGATATGATAGTTAATTAAATAACTTAGGGTTATTTAATTAAATAAGAAGAGTTTTAAGGATTAAATTAAATAATTTGATTTATTCAATTTAATAAGATGAAATGTTAGCATGAAAGGGGATGAATTAACCTCATTAGATTAATCAAGTTAATAAATGAAAATGACATAATTAATTAAATAGCTAGGCTAATTTAATCAATTAAGTGAAAAGAGGATGAGTTTTAAGATGAAATGGTGTTAGTATATAAGATTTGAGTGCATGATATCATTTAGGACATTTTTAAGTGTCTATAGAGACAATCTCTTGAGTGTTGAATAGATGTGTAGTAGGGAATAGAATCTTGTGTTCAAGGATGAAAAATGTGAAATCAGAAAAGGGTTAGGAATTCTGATTGTTTCCAACAAAAGGACTGAAGGAAACATCTATCAACTTAAAGGTGCTAATGGACATTGCTTCATGTCTCAGATTAATGATATTGGTTATGGCACTGGAGGATGTGTCATATGAATTTTGATAATATGGTGAGAACTAGTTTTGTACAAGTTGTGAGAGATTTACCAAGAATTACAAAGTCCATTAATGCAGTCTGCAAGGACTGTCAATTTGGAAAGCAAGCCAAAAACAACTTTAGGGAAAAGGAACAATCTACTACGAGACTATTGGAATTGATTCATATAGATATTTTTGGTCCTACAAGGGTGAGAAGTCTACAAGGTGAGGTATTTTATGCTTTTGATTGATGATTACTCTAGAATGACATGGGTTGCTTTTCTTAGAGAGAAATATGGTGCATTAGAAAAATTCAAAGCATTTAAGGTAATGGTTGAGAATGAAATAGGTTTGAAAATAAAATGTTTGAGGTCTAATAGAGGTGATGAATTCACCTCCAATGAGTTTAATATGTTTTGTGAAGTTCATGGAATAAGAAGGCAATTGTCTACCTCTAGAACTCCTCAGCAGAATGGAGTTGTTGAAAGAAAGAATAGGACAATTCAAGAAGCTACTAGAACAATGATAACAGAGGTAGGTCTACCATAAGTTTACTAGAGAGAAGCAATTCACACTGTTGTTTATGTGTTAAACTAAATACAAGCAAAAGCTAATAGCACTAAGACACCCTATGAGCTATGGTGTGGAAAGATTCCTACTATCAAGTATTTCAAGGTATTTGAAAGCAAATGTTATATCAAGAGAGATGAAGAAAATCTAGGAAATTTTGATGCTAGATGTGATGAAGGTATTTTTCTTGGATACTCTTCTAGAAGAAAATCTTACAAATGTTTCAACAAAAGGATGAGAAAGGTTGTAGAAAGCACAAATGTCAAGGTTGATGAAGCATTGAAGAATTCAATTGAAGTTGATGGATATGTGTCAGATGAACCTAATTGTAGAGAATTAGAAGAAATAGCTAGAGAACAAGAAGTGTAGAATGAAGAAGAAGAAGCTCTGGAAAGGGTTCCTAAAACCCCTAAGTATGTGCAAAAGAATCATTCTAAAGATAATATCATTGGAGACAAAAGGAAAGGTGTATTGATAAGAAGCAAAGTTGTTGAAGTTGAGGTAAATTATTGCTTACTTTCTGAAGTTGAGCCTAAGACAGTAAGTGAGGCATGTAAATATGAACATTGGATGAAAGCAATGGAAGAAGAACTTATGCAAATTGAGAAAAAATCAAACTTGGGAATTGGTTCCTAGACTAGAAAATAAGAACATAATTGGAAGTAATTGGGTTTTCAGAAACAAACTGAATGAGAATGGAGAAGTGGTAAGAAACAAGGCAAGGTTTGTGTGTAAGGGATACTCACAAGTGGAAGGTATAAATTTCCATGATACATTTGCTTTGATGACTAGAATGGAGGCTATCAAAATGTTTTTGACATTCGCTGCTCATAAGGAATTTTAAGATTACCAAATGGATGTGAAGTTTGTATTTCTAAATGGTGAGTTACAAGAATAAGTCTACATGGAACAACTAGAGGGATTCCAATTCTCAGATAAACTGGATATGGTTTGTAGATTGAAAAAGGATTTATATGGTTTGAAGCAAGCTCCTAGAGCTTGGTATGCAAGATTGGACAAATATTTGATTTAGCAAGGTTTCAATAAAGGTCCTACAAATAGCTATCTTTATTTCAAAATTGAAGATGACAAGATCTTGATAGTAGATGTGTATGTGGATGACATTATTTTTGGAGGAAATGAAACTATGTGTAAGTTGTTTGCTAAAGAAATGTAGAAAGAGTTTGAGATGTCTATGTTTGGTGAGATGAATTTCTTCCTTGGACTGTAAATCAATCAAACAAACAAAGGGATTTTTATTTCACAATCAAAGTATGCAAAAGAAATGTTGAAGAAATTTGGAATGGATGGTTCCAAACCAATATGTACTCCTATGTTAACTAGCTGCAAATTGAGTAAGGATAATGATTCTCCTAAGGTTAATTACAGCAAATACAGATCAATGATTGGTGGACTGTTGTATTTAACTGCTACCAAACTAGATATCATGCATTAAGTTTGTCGTGTGGCTAGATTTCAAGAGGATCCCAAAGAAACACATGTTGCAACTGTCAAGAGGATATTCAGATATCTAAATGGCACTCTAGATCATGGCTTATGGTATCCTAGGGGTACTTATTTTACACTAAGTGCATACACAGATGCAGATTGAGCAGGTTGTGTTGATGATAGAAAAAGTATAAGTGGTCGTGCATTCTTTCTTGGATGCAGATTGGTGTCATGGTTAAGAAAAAATTAAGATTCGATTTCCTTATCCACTATAGAGGCTAAGTATATTGTTGTAGCATCCTGTTGCACACAAGTTTTGTGGATGAGACAGATGTTGAAGGATATCATAGTAATGTACGATGATCTCATCTCTAATTTTTTTGATAATACAAGTGCAATTAACATTTCAAAGAATCTAGTGATGCATTCAAGGACAAAGAATATATTTATCAAGTATCACTTTTTGAGAGAGAAGGTTATGGAGAATGAAGTAAAGCTTGAGTATGTACCTATAAAGGATTAGATTGCTGACATATTTACTAAGGCTCTTCCTAAAGATACTTTTGAGTATCTTCGAGAGAAGTTAGGGGCTATTTCCCCTCCTTTCTTTAACTAGATGCATATGGAGATGCATCATTCCAATGGGTCTATGGATCTATCTTTCTTCTAGACTATTGTTTGGTGGCTACCTCTCAGGGGGAGCAAGTAGTGTCATGTGTTTTCATTGTGTAGTTGATTGGGTGTACTCCTAAGGGGGAGTATTAGGAGCTAGTATAGATCTTGGTTTTAAAAGGAGAGGGCAATGCAAAACATCTTTTGTCTTTTCCATTGATGTCAAAGGGGGAGAGAAAGCATCATGTGAAAAAAATTATCTACATAGGGGGAGAGAAAGTAAAAGTTGTAGTGAAAGTGGTTTGAGGTTGTTGTGTTGTCTTTGATGGTTTTTCACATCATGTGTTGTCATCAATGACAAAGGGGGATTTTTTTGCAAATATGAAGGTGTTTTCATTGATTTCAATTAGTTGTTGTTATTGATATAAACTATGTATATGGAAGTTGGTTATTGGCTATATATGTGGAGGATATTGAGAAAATTGTAATAAAGAAGGTTTGCAATTTGTGCATGTATAGTTGAGATGTTGAAGAAGTGTTATGAGTGCATGGATTTATCCTTATGTTTCTATGTCTGGAAGGGTGTTAGAGTGAAGTAATGTGCTGAACTAATGTCTCTAGTACTTGATCTCCTAGTGCTTTTGAGAAAATTTGACAAATAGTGAAAAAAGTGTTATGTGGGTATTCAATGTATGCTCCAAGATGTGCTCCACATTTCTTCTAGATTGATGCTATGCTTGTGTAGATCTGAGGTATTGTTCATGGATTTTGGTAGTTGTTAAATCCATAATTTGGGCTTTTGCATCATTGTACAATGTGAGATATTTTTTCCAGTATGTGATGTAACGCCCTGCCATGGTTTCCATTAAAACAAAGTGTAAAGAATAAATTAACCGAATAAAAAAAAATTAAAAAGAGATTCGATTACATAACTGTCTTAAGGATTCCAAGACAATGTTACATAAACATTATAAATAAGATAAACACAACATAATATAAAACATAAGTACTATTTAAATCCATGAATGATCCAATTTTATAAACTTATACTGTCAAGAAAATTATATATTCAGATTACAACAAGTGAGATTCTCATAAATCTCGTTACATCAAAATAATGATGCAATGAGTACACTCATATACATTAGGTAAATATACATAGAGGTTATAGATCATCTCATAAATAACATTCTTGTTCATGAACATGCACTGTATCCACTGCCATGAACAATGAAGTATCTGGAACCAGCTGTAAGTATAGCATCATCTACATGAATATCCAAAGAAGGTACAACACAGTTTCCTCCCAACCACGTGAAACCCGAAGGTCCACTCCCTTCATGCTAGGAGACAATGACAGGTCCACAAACAAGAAGACAGAACATTACATTTACGTGGCTTACATTCACATCACGACATAATGATATCAAAACATAACAAACAAACTCCCAATGAAAAACACAACTAGAGATAACTCAATACAAAGGATCACATTCATGTAATAGACAAAGAGTGTCATCACACAGTTGGGATAGGTTACCCTGGTGAATCTTCCTAGACTACCGGCCCTCTCCAAGAGTTACCCTGGCAGTCTCTACTATTCCCGGCCCCTAAGCAAACTAGTGTGGAGTCGTTCCATCTTTCAAGAAGACAAGATAGGTGACTAGCCATTCTAGGCCTTCTCAACCTTTTCTCAATCTAAACGAGCATTAAGAAAATAGGCGAGGCATACCTTTATCTGAGTTATTGTTCAATTCTACCCAACCCCTAGTATATTAGTTAGGTTTTCACTGGATTACAAAACCTACGATAGGTTACCCTGACAACCATTTAGGGTTGCGGCCCCTACCACAAGCCACTCTTCCTAAAGACATGATGAAACATCAAAAGACAAGGGATAGTCTTAAGGCATAAAGAACAAAATCACATATGTACATATATCTCCTTCATGACATAAACCAAAATATCCATAATTTCACCACAGTCACATCCAAATGTGCAAGACCATACCCCAAATAGAATCATGGTAACAATACCCCATAATACATACATTTATAACTGAAATCACAAAAACAATTTCCTAACCTCAAGAAAAAAAAAAGAACACATTACACAAATTGCTTAACTAACTTCCTCAAAACAAAACTCGTTAATAAAAATCACATGACCACTATTGTATAAATATTGTAATACCCCTCCATTTTTTCTCTTTGATCGAACAGTGTTCTTCTATGATATGTTTTATTTCTGTTGCATTGTGACTATGGGACTTAGTTATTTTAACCGCTATCTGTTAAGCGATGTAAACATTATGTTTTGATGTGATGGTACTTTATTCATATGTTATTATTATTTCATGTTATGGATTAAATTAGCATGTATGTGGATTACTGATGCTTATGTTGGATTATATCATTGATGATTAGATGCGTCGGTTAGGGATATTGTATTGGTGAAGGGGACGGGATCACATCACTCGCATGCGAGTGTCCTGGGATTCTGCGATTTCCTCTTCACGGTGTGTTTTAATATATTATATGCATGTTTCGACACTCGTATTGTGTGCAGGATGCAGGTATAGGACATCGACTCCACCTGATTTCACAGGTCTGAGCGTGTCCATCGACCAACAGTATCGATTGGGAGATAGTAACTAGGATTTCAGTTTCAAACCATCACCCTAGCCATAGTGTGTCGTCGGTCTTAGTCAGGTTCAATGTTTTATGTTGTTAATTTTCTCCTTGGCTTTATATTTAAAATTTCAAGTTAAAAGAGATTAAATGGCTTTTGGAATTTATAATGATGATTGTTTTCTCTTATTGAGATGTTGGAAAATTAATAATTAATTAATTAATTTAATTTAATTAATAAAATAATCTAATTTTGAATTAGATTTATTTTATTGACTAATTAAATTAATGGGGATAAATTAAATCAATTTAGCTGTGTGGGTATTATTAGATATTTGGATTAAATTAGAAATTAGAAATAAGCTTTATATTTTATCTTTAGAAATAAAAGTTGAAAAGAATTGTATTTGTGAATTGTGAAAATCATTTGGTTAAAGAAAATTCAATTGTCATTTGGGTTGTAATGAATTTTATTTAAAAGAATAATGATGCAAAATGCATTTGGAAAATGAAATTGTTTTATTAAATTTCAAAAATAAAAATATCTAATTTAGCAATAAATGTTGGTGGGTGAGTCCATTTTAGGGCTTTGACAAATTTGGAGAGGTTTGCATAAGGTAATTGGGATTTTTGATTTTAAATTGAATTTGGAAATTTGGAGAGAAAAACTTGGATGGAAACTCTTGGAGGGATTGAAAGGGGAAGATTGGAGATTTGGGTGGAGCAAAAAAAATTGAAAAAAGCAAAGGAAAAACCTCCATTGAAGAACTTCAATCTTGGAGAGAACACAAGGTTCTTACTTGTTTATCTTAATTTCTTGTTGATAGAAAATTTAAATTGGTTCATGTTTCTTGAAAGATTTAATCTCTTGTAAAACCCATCTTAGATTGTGTTGAAAATTTGAAATAAGCTATTATGATTGCAAAGAGGAAAATAACCATTTTGTTTATGAATGCAAAACTTGAATCAAAACAAAAAAAAATAATCTTGTCAAAAAATATGGGAAAACAAAACAAACCTCTATTGTTTGTTTATTACCAGTCATTTTGTGGATTGAGTGCTTTCAATATGACTGTAAAATTTGAGAAAGTTTCATATAGACATATATATCGAGGATATATATATCATACATATATATTAAATATATATTCCAGGTTATGGAATAAACCTTTTGTTTTCAAAAAATAAAAAAATAAAAAAAATAAAGCCTGGTTCGGATTTTTTTATTTCCGCGTCTGGTTTTTACCAGAAACGCGTTTTTTTTAGTTGAGGTCGGATTTATTTTAAAGAAGATGTTTTTTTTTTTTTTCTATTATGGGGTTCGGGCGGGGGTTTGAACCCCATGGGCGCCCCCATCACTAGGGAGCGCTGCCTATGAAGGCAGTGTGAGCGTTGCTCTCACAGGCTGCGGCCCCCAGTAATGGCGGTCGCGCCCTGTGTAAACAGGGCCGCGCCCATGGTTTTAGGGCTCGGCCGTGGGGTATTTCAACTTCTTTTTGTTTTGTTACTTTAATATATATAATATTATTATATATATATATTATATATTATAAATTATATATAATATATATATGTAATATATATTATATTATATTTTTACTTTGTGATATTTGAGTTGTAAATTATTTTTATTATTATATAATTATTATTATTATTAAAATATATTTAAAATATATGTATTACATATATAATAATGAAATATTATATATACGATATATATATCCATTAAATATATTAAATAATAAGAATATTTAAAATAAAGAAAATAAAATTATTACTTCATTTTTGTAGTTAAATATTTTGTTTAATTAATAATTAATATATATCCATGCATTAAATAGGGGTATTTTGGGAGTATTGTAAGATTAGTTGAGAAAGAAATAATTAGAAATAAAATGTTATTTTATTTGAAGAGATAGTACTTAAATTCGTTTGTTTGATCAAGTATATGAAAAGTAAGTGTTTAGTTTGAAATTCAGTAATGTTATATAGCGTAATTTGAATTCTCGTTCACATGAGTGCGAAAAGAATATGATTTAAGTAATTAGTTAAATACACTATGTTGATGAGTGAATTGGATTTACAAAATCCTAATGTTAGTGTTTTTCTAAAAATGTATGTACTACTCTAGTGTTGTTTCTGGTTTTCTCGATGTTGGGCTAGTTAATCTTTGCTTATGAAAGTTTTCCATTGAGGTTGTCATATTAAGAGTAAGGGTTGTCGGTATGTCGGTCAAACCTGTGTCTTGTTTGGGGTAGGGCACATGGTTGTAGTTGTGCTATCACTTGGTTATCATAATGGGTTGTGTGATATGCTTTGGTTACCTGTGTACGATGAACGGGTTATGTGACCTTATGTGTTAAGGTTAGAATTTGGTATTTCATTTTTTGCATGTTGTCTACCCTTGGATTGGGGGGTTTTGTATCCCAGTGTTGTCAGTAGGAGAGTGGCCCTTTGTGAGGGTCCGATGCCCAAAGTGGTGTTAGGGTAACTCACCTAGGGTTTAATCAAGTGATAATCTAAAAGAATTAATGGGGAACTTCACACTAATAAAGTTAAAATAAGCCTCTCTCATGGAACATGCATTGTTAAGACTCGATATGAGATGAGACGCATAGTTTTGCGTGAGGGTCCGGCGCCGGTAGAGGCAAGCCAGGGTAACCCATGATGGGGGTCCGGTAGCCTAGGAAGGTTGAGCTAGGGTAACTCATGGAAATTTATGTATGACACTCTCCCTACGTCAGCAAGTGAATCAGTTATTGTGTGTTGTACAATGGTGTACTTGTCCTATGTAACTTGGAAGCAATGTGTTGTCTTGTGAGTTTTCGTACTATGTTAAGTGATGTTGCGGGTGTTTGAGTCGGTTCAGTTATGTTTAGCCTTGGTCTAGAGGTTGTTGGTCTTGTCTAGAAATCCTTGTTACTATCTCCTAGCACAGGGGGTGAGCCTTTGGGTTTCACTTGGTTGGGTGGAACGTGCACCTTACACCATTGGCTTTGTTCGTGGTCGTGTGGGCGAGACTTTCATGTTGGAGAGCTCGTTGGATCCTATTGCTCCTCTAATTTCTTTCATTTCTGTTATTCTTGTATTTCATTACCCCTCATTTGTATCGAGGTGGAAATTGTAATAAATTATCATGTTTATTTGATTCACCTCATTCAGGGAATGAGTGATGTAATTATAATGTAAACAATTGTTATTGGATATCGTAATTTATCGATTGGTCCTTGATGTTATATCATGTATGGAATGTATGTACTTTAATTCTTTAATTGAATGATTTTATGGTTTCTTTCCTTGGTTGTTTAATTTGGGTTTAAGTAATCTTTGCCTCGTAGCCTTAGGGGATGTTGGCAATGTGTAGCGAACTTGTACGTTATTTCACTTTAAAAAAAAAACTGTTGCTTTTGGTTAGTGAATTGCAACTTCCCCTAGTGTTGCGTGGTGGGGCATTACACATGGTATCAGAGCCCAGGTTTAAACACTGGGTACTCTGGGATTATTGTGAACCCATTATGCTTGTAGTGTGTAGGTTTTGAGTGGTGTGTTTTGCCTAATACCTTGAGGTGTCTATGCAAGAGTATGCCTCCTAGATGCAGAAGAGGTGGAGGGCGTAAATGTGGTCATTTAAGCGATCACGTTGGGGAACAGCAGGACTTACATCCGCATGTTCCTCGTGAGCTTGATCATGAGGAGCAACAGGCTTCTTAGAATATTCAGGGAGATGGTAATCAGAATCCACATCCACAAGGGATCGAGGATGCTCAGTTGCGTCAGTTGTTAGAGGAGACCCTTGCTTGTCTTGGGCCTAGGCAGGAGGTTGAGCCAGTTGTGGTTAGAGAGAGAGGTGTACCAGATCAATCTGATGCAGAGGTAGCAGCCCATATGAGGGACTTGCTTAGGGCACGTCCACCCATATTTGATGGATCAGGTAGTGGTTTGGAGGCAGAGACATGGCTCATTGACTTGACTAGGTGTTTTGCTATGCACCCATATAGTAGCAACACTCGAGCTAGGTGCGCTATCATGCACTTGAGGGGATTTTCCTCCACTTGGTGGAGATTGGAGGAGCAGAAGCTCCACATGGATATTGGTATGGTATCTTGGGAGTTATTTCTAGAGAGGTTCCGAGCTAGATTTCTTTCAGAGCATTGGAGGCAGCGTCAAGGAGACGAGTTCCATGCCTTGCGGCAGATGGATATGACAGTAGATCATTATGAGCATCATTTTTATGAGCTCAAGCAGTATGCCGGTATAGGTGACAATGAGGGTATGCTTGTGCAGCATTTTGTTAGGGGCTTGAATGCCCAGATCAGTGGGGGAGTTCGGATATTTGAGCCGAAGACCATGGAAGTAGCTGTGGATAAGGCTCGAATTGTGGAGGAAAATTTAGCTTTGGCTTACGGTGGTCAGTCAGGAGTTCAGTTTGGTAGTGCACCTTCCTTTGGTGTTGGATCTCAGGGTGGTCAGTCTCAGGTTGCAAGTGTTCCCAAGGGGAATCAAGAAACCGCAAAGAGTGGGCAACATCAACCCTCGCAGCCAGCGCAACAGAATTCTCAGTCCCAGCATAGTGGTAGCTGGAAGCAGAGGAAGAGGGATTAGAGTTGGATTCGAGCTCATCATGATCGCTACGATCAACCTGCTCAGAGTTCCCAGTCAGCGTATAGTGGAGGTGGCTTTTCGCGGCCTAATGCATCTCCTGATGTTAGGGAGTTGAGCAGGGGGACAGGATGTTTTGCTTGTGGTCAGCAGGGTCACTTTGCTCATCAGTTTCCTAAGCAAGGTGCTTCTAGTTTTAGTCAGACACCATTGGCTTCTAAGCCAACGGTAGGTGATGCGAGCAGATCGCATAGGGTACTTGTTGTAGTGGATACCCGTCAAGCCGGGCATCAGGGAGTAGTTCATCCTTCAGCGTTAGGATTTCATCCTTAGGGATCTAGATTTTGAGTGTGTTTGAGGGAGCTTTATCCCTTCTTGTTTGCAGGCTTCTAGGAGTAAGCCTGACCTTAGGGGGGAGGATGTAACACCCCTCCATTTTTGCTCTTTGATCGAACAGTGTTCTTCTATGATATGTTTTATTTCTGTTGCATTGTGACTATGGGACTTAGTTATTTTAACCGCTATCTGTTAAGCGATGTAAACATTATGTTTTGATGTGATGGTACTTTATTCATATGTTATTATTATTTCATGTGATGGATTAAATTAGCATGTATGTGGATTACTGATGCTTATGTTGGATTATATCATTGATGATTAGATACGTCGGTTAGGGATATTGTATTGGTGAAGGGGACGGGATCACATCTCTCGCATGCGAGTGCCCTGGGATTCTATGATTTCCTCTTCACGGTGTGTTTTAATATATTATATGCATGTTTCGACACTTGTATTGTGTGCCAGATGTAGGTATAGAGCATCGACTCCACCTGATTTCACAGGTCTGAGCGTGTCCATCGACCAACGGTATCGATTGGGAGATAGTAACTAGGATTTCAGTGTCAAACCATCACCCTAGCCATAGTGTGTCATCGGTCTTAGTCGAGTTCAATGTTTTATGTTGTTAATTTTCTCCTTGGCTTTATATTTAAAATTTCAAGTTAAAAGAGATTAAATGGCTTTTGGAATTTATAATGATGATTGTTTTGTCTTATTGAGATGTTGGAAAATTAGTGATTAATTAATTAATTTAATTTAATTAATAAAATAATCTAATTTTGAATTAGATTTATTTTATTGACTAATTAAATTAATGGGGATAAATTAAATCAATTTAGCTGTGTGGGTATTATTAGATATTTGGATTAAATCAGAAATTAGAAATAAGCTTTATATTTTATCTTTAGAAATAAAAGTTGAAAAGAATTGTATTTGTGAATTGTGAAAATCATTTGGTTAAAGAAAATTCAATTGTCATTTGGGTTGTAATGAATTTTATTTAAAAGAATAATGTTGCAAAATGCATTTGGAAAATGAAATTGTTTTATTAAATTTCAAAAATAAAAATATCTAATTTAGCAATGAATGTTGGTGGGTGAGTCCATTTTAGGGCTTTGACAAATTTGGAGAGGTTTGCATAAGGTAATTGGGATTTTTGATTTTAAATTGAATTTGGAAATTTGGAGAGAAAAACTTGGATGGAAACTCTTGGAGGGATTGAAAGGGGAAGATTGGAGATTTGGGTGGAGCAAAAAAAATTGAAAAAAGCAAAGGAAAAACCTCCATTGAAGAACTTCAATCTTGGAGAGAACACAAGGTTCTTACTTGTTTATCTTAATTTCTTGTTGATAGAAAATTTAAATTGGTTCATGTTTCTTGAAAGATTTAATCTCTTGTAAAACCCATCTTAGATTGTGTTGAAAATTTGAAATAAGCTATTATGATTGCAAAGAGGAAAAAACCCATTTTGTTTATGAATGCAAAACTTGAATCAAAACAAAAAAAAATAATCTTGTCAAAAAATATGGGAAAACAAAACAAACATCTGTTTTTTGTTTATTACCAGTCATTTTGTGGATTGAGTGCTTTCAATATGACTGTAAAATTTGAGAAAGTTTCATATAGACATATATATAGAGGATATATATATCATACATATATATTAAATATATATTCCAGGTTATGGAATAAACCTTTTGTTTTCAAAAAATAAAAAAAATAAAGCCTGGTTCGGATTTTTTTATTTCCGCGTCTGGTTTTTACCAGAAACGCGTTTTTTTTAGTTGAGGTCGGATTTATTTTTAAAGAAGGATAAAATGTTTTTTTTTTTTTTCTATTATGGGGTTCGGGCGGGGGTTTGAACCCCATGGGCGCCCCCATCACTGGGGAGCGCTGCCTGTGAAGGCAACGCGAGCGCTGCTCTCACAGGTCGCGGCCCCCAGTAATGGTGGCCGCGCCCTATGTAAACAAGGCCGCGCCCATGGTTTTAGGGCTCGGTCGTGGGGTATTTCAACTTCTTTTTGTTTTGTTACTTTAATATATATAATATTATTATATATATATTATATATTATAAATTATATATAATATATATATGTAATATATATTATATTATATTTTTACTTTGTGATATTTGAGTTGTAAATTATTTTTATTATTATATAATTATTATTATTATTAAAATATATTTAAAATATATGTATTACATATATAATAATGAAATATTATATATATGATACATATATCCATTAAATATATTAAATAATAAGAATATTTAAAATAAAGAAAATAAAATTATTACTTCATTTTTGTAGTTAAATATTTTGTTTAATTAATAATTAATATATATCCATGCATTAAATAGGGGTATTTTGGGAGTATTGTAAGATTAGTTGAGAAAGAAATAATTAGAAATAAAATGTTATTTTATTTGAAGAGATAGTATTTAAATTCGTTTGTTTGATCAAGTATATGAAAAGTAAGTGTTTAGTTTGAAATTCAGTAATGTTATATAGCGTAATCTGAATTCTCATTCACATGAGTGCGAAAAGAATATGATTTAAGTAATTAGTTAAATACACTATGTTGATGAGTGAATTGGATTTACGAAATCCTAATGTTAGTGTTTTTCTAAAAATGTATGTACTACTCTAGTGTTGTTTCTGGTTTTCTCGATGTTGGGCTAGTTAATCTTTGCTTATGAAAGTCTTCCATTGAGGTTGTCATATTAAGAGTAAGGGTTGTCGGTATGTCGTTCAAACCTGTGTCTTGTTTGGGGTAGGGCATGTGGTTGTAGTTGTGCTATCACCTGGTTATCATAACGAGTTGTGTGATATGCTTTGGTTACCTGTGTACGATGAACGGGTTATGTGACCTTATGTGTTAAGGTTAGAATTTGGTATTTCAGTTTGTGCATGTTGTCTACCCTTGGATTGGGGGGTTTTGTATCCCAGTGTTGTCAGTAGGAGAGTGGCCCTTTGTGAGGGTCCAACGCCCAAAGTGGTGTCAGGGTAACTCACCTAGGGTTTAATCAAGTGATAATCTAAAAGAATTAATGGGGAACTTCACACTAATAAAGTTAAAATAAGCCTCTCTCATGGAACATGCATTGTTAAGACTCGATATGAGATGAGACGCATAGTTTTGCATGAGGGTCCGGCGCCGGTAGAGGCAAGCTAGGGTAACCCATGATGGGGGTCTGGTAGCCTAGGAAGGTTGAGCTAGGGTAACTCATGGAAATTTATGTATGACACTCTCCCTACGTCAGCAAGTGAATCAGTTATTGTGTGTTGTACAATGGTGTACTTGTCTTATGTAACTTGGAAGCAATGTGTCGTCTTGTGAGTTTTCGTACTATGTTAAGTGATGTTGCGGGTGTTTGAGTCGGTTCAGTTATGTTTAGCCTTGGTCTAGAGGTTGTTGGTCTTGTCTAGAAATCCTTGTTACTATCTCCTAGCATGGGGGGTGAGCCTTTGGGTTTCACTTGGTTGGGTGGAACGTGCACCTTACACCATTGGCTTTGTTCGTGGTCGTGTGGGCGAGACTTTCATGTTGGAGAGCTCGTTGGATCCTGTTGCTCCTCTAATTTCTTTCATTTCTATTATTCTTGTATTTCACTACCCCTCATTTGTATCGAGGTGGAAATTGTAATAAATTATCATGTTTATTTGATTCACCTCATTCGGGGAATGAGTGATGTAATTATAATGTAAACAATTGTTACTGGATATCGTGATGTATCGATTGGTCCTTGATGTTATATCATGTATGGAATGTATGTACTTTAATTCTTTAATCGAATGATGTTATGGTTTCTTTCCTTGGTTGTTTAATTTGGGTTTAAGTAATCTTTGCCTCGTAGCCTTAGGGGATGTTGGCAATGTGTAGCGAACTTGTACGTTATTTCACTTTAAAAAAAAAATTGTTGCTTTTGGTTAGTGAATTGCAACTTCCCCTAAGGTTGCGTGGCAGGGCATTACACTGACAACCATTTAGGGTTGCGGCCCCTACCACAAGCCACTCTTCCTAAAGACATGATGAAACATCAAAAGACAAGGGATAGTCTTAAGGCATAAAGAACAAAATCACATATGTACATATATCTCCTTCATGACATAAACCAAAATATCCATAATGTCACCACAGTCACATCCAAATGTGCAAGACCATACCCCAAATAGAATCACGGTAACAATACCCCATAATACATACATTTATAACTGAAATCACAAAAACAATTTCCTAACCTCAGGAAAAAAAAAGAACACATTACACAAATTGCTTAACTAGCTTCCTCAAAACAAAACTTGTTAATAAAAATCACATGACCACTATTGTATAAATATATATATTAACTAACTCCCACAAAAAAAAGAACTAGAGATATATTATACAATAAATGGACAAATTATAAATGTCCTAAATCTTATCCTAAAACAAAGTAATCTGAAACTTTTATATCATAAATATTTTAATATAATTGCATTTATATATTTGTTTGGTAAACGTAAACTTTTATTGATAAAGTTTATGTAAAACATATTTCTATCAATAAAATATTAAATCCGTATGTTCTAATAGCCATGCATGGAAGAAAGTGATACCCATGCCAATACGACTCCCTTATATTTTGTCGCATAGTAAAGTTCCAGTTAGCTTTTATATTGCAACATATCAAGAATAGGTAAACCACGTATCAAACAAGATTAGCAGTGAATAGTTAACACAAGTTTAAGGAAACCGAATAAATAAAGATACCTAATATCACTTCCATGCATGTTACCACTCAGACTTCATATCTCTACTTAAGAATTTTGGTTCAGAAATATTTTCAACTATCAGTTCAAGGAAATCAATCTATTTATACTCATTATAGATTAACACAGCAAACATTTTAGATAAACTGACTAAAAGTGGCGCTATTCAAGAGAGACATGCGCCAAGAGAGAAATAACATGCAAAAGTTTCAAAATAGATTGATTTATGAAATATATATATTTAAACACGATTTCAATAAGAAAATTCTCAACCAAAAGGAATCGACTGGCAGATTTCAAGAGTTAAAACAGAGCTTGAGTGATAAAAATTACTAAGGGTGACCACCAATCTCAGGAATACGCAGAATTTTTCTCTAACTTACAACAGCATTTCCCATAGTAAAGTGAATTACTATCCAAACACTCAAAATTCATAGCAAAATCTTCAATCTTGTTTAAATATTAATAATAAGAAGAGAGAGAAGGTAGCGGCGGCTACAAGATAATTTAACTGACAATTATCAAATTCTATGGTAATATGATTCAATATGGTAGTGAGGGACATTTGCAAGTTACAAATTGTAGTATAAAGAATGGCACCACAAATAGGTTTTGACCTATCAACACACAAGATTTTAATCTCAGAAATCCATCCCATGTGAAGAAAAAAATGTTGGGTTATGCCTGTAATAGTGAGAAAGAAAAGAGCTTTAACAGCCAAACACTAAATTTACACATTCCATATAAATAGAGGGGGATTCCTTTTGTTAGAGAAACTAAAATTTCAATTTGGAAATAAGATTGAGAGGAGAGGGGCAACGGTTAAGAGCACAGAGCTTCAATACCAAATTTGTGTTGTAAAATTTCTAAGACATCGACCTATTTCAATGTTGCATAGCACGCAGTTTGTCAAGCAGGTTTGTCCATTTACAAAAGGAAGAGACTTACATGAACTCCACCTAGATCAAACGACACCTATACTTTTGCATTCACAGAGTTTTAAATTTTAAATATGCATATAAATATTTCTTCCAACAATGAGAAGAAGGTGATTTCAGATTTCATTCTTAACTCTAAATTGGAAATTTCAATAGATCAACATCCAATTAAAATAGATCCAAAACTGCTTTCAGTTCTATATATATATAAAAAATTATAATTCCTTAAATCTTTGCATCATTATTTTACTATATTTTCTACAAAATTTGAATGCTTGATCTGATGATTTCTCTATTGTATATGTAGATTTGGTAAATAATTACTTTTCCACAAAGTTTATTCAAGGAAAATTGCAAGAACTTTAAAAGAAGAAAACCTGGTAAAACTTGATAGCTAAGCTGAGTCAAATTTTGAAACTTCTGTCAATCTTGCTTAAACACTAGCTATTTGATGAAGAAACCCAATATTGTGCTTGCAAACAAAATTTGAGATAACAATTTTTTTTCCAAAACAATTGTCGTGCAAAAATATTCTAAAAACTGTTGCCGTGAATGAAAATTTTGCAACCCCCAAAAACTTTTTAATGCAATTAATTAACTCTCAATCATAAAACTTAACTGATAGTCAATTATGCATTCATAATTGATCAATCTATTCTAACTTACCCTTTTAACATCAAATCACTTTTCAACTCCAAATCCAAAAATCCATAACATAAAGAAAATAACTTCTTTTAAAATATTTGCCTTCCATATAAATCCCATTTGCACAACTAAGTCAACAATTATATTTAATTAAATACTTTACAAAATTAACTTCCACTTTTTAAAGTAAATAACTTATTTAATTTAAATTAATAAATTAAACCACTAACATAACCATAAGCATTTAATCAAATATAAATATATTAACAGATAATTAATGAACTTAACTACTGAGTTCCCAACAAAACAATACAGACAAGAATGACACAACAAAAACAAACTAGACAACAAGGAAGGGTAACAAATAGGTACTCATTCAATAAAGAACGATGGTTTAATTAGGACCTGTCATTACCTTTGGATCAACATAATTTCATTGAATTAGGGTACGCTTAGACCTGACAAGCAAGTGGAGCCGTTACCTGATACCTGTATCTGCATGAAACATGACTGTTAAAAACATATAAACTTGTATCAAAAAATACACCGTGAAGAAGAATCACAGTGTAGCAGGGTACTCACGAATGAGTAATGCTACACTGTCTTCTTCATTGAAACTGACAAACATCATATATCATAGACAATCATCTCAACATGATAACACATAAAAACTCATAAACCACATAATCCATATCACGTATGTGTCTATCACAGTATCATCTTACAAACACAAGGTCAGACAATCATAATGTCAAATGTATCATCCATAGATTGTAAAACAACATAGTATCATAATCAACTAAAGCATCTCTCTATCAAGCTGAATCAACTAAAATAAAGTGTCACAACTGGAGACACTACATGTGAACTGTGCATTTCAATGTGTCTAGCTGTGGTCTGGGAGAAATGCATTTGCTTCGTATTTCTTCACATCATTTTTTTAGGTCTTGTGGTTGTGATAATATGTTGATAAGGTTGCTCTCTTATTTGGTTCAAGAGGATTTGAGATTTGGTGTTGTTGTTGATGAGTTTCTAAGCTACAATATACTATAGTAGCTAATAGGGTTATTAAAATGTACAAAATGATCGTGCTTTTCAAGTGAAGTTTGTTGTGAAGCTTCTAGATAAATTTGCATATGTTCATTACATACTCCAAATCATGTTCAAGTGAATTTTTTTTTCTAGAAAGATTGGACTGAGTTAAGGATGTGTGTACTTAATTGTTTTATGTGTTTTACATGGGTGTTGGCCGACCTTGTGTTAAACACTAGTTGTGAAGTTTATGGAAGCGTGTTGAGGCATTTTGGGACTCATTTAGGTCCTCACTAAGAATGTGTTTGGGTTTCCCTCATTCTCTTCCACTGTGGGAACACTTTGGTGCTGACCTAATTTGAATTTGTAAATATAAATTATGTATGGTCGACCTTGGAAGGGTTTCAAGGTTTAAGATAGTATAAGTATGAGTTGAGATGTGTGTGAGAGACATAGAGAGATGCAAGATATGTGTGTGTGATGCGAGTTCGAGCAGATTAGTGTGAATTTCAAAGTGTTGAGTTCCTGAAGGTAGTGAGTTGAAGGTGTACTCTATCTTTCAAGCATGTCTAAAAAAGTGTGAGAAAATTGTGGTGGAATCTTTGTTGCATTGAGATATTTTTCACTCTATAACAAATCTCTTCTATCTTCTTTGTAATTCTATGGCAGTGAGCCCTCATTGGATAGTGTGTCTTGTCTTGGAAGTGATTCCTTCTGGTAGTAAGCCTTTGTATTTGATTTTGGAATTCTTTATATGTGAGCTAATCCTCACCATGGTTTTTCCCTCATTGTGTTTTCCACGTAAATCTGGTGTTATTGTGTGCATGGTTTTACTTCTTTCAATTTTTTACTTTTGCATTTAACAACAAACATATTAGCTAAGTAAAATTTTATGAATGCATGTAAATCTAACTTAGATGTTGAGGGTTTTAAATTTTAAAATTGCTACAATTGATTCACCCCCCCCTCTCAATTGTCGTGTTCAACAATACACATCATATACTATATTGTAGTTATTTAAATCAATAGATTATATTCTATTTGGGCTGCATTCATAGAGCTCCAATTGAATGTGCACCATTTGAATAAAATTACATATGCATCATATTAAAAAAATGATTCACTTATTTTTATGTTCATAATAAACCTACATGCACTATCCTTGATTTTAAACAAGCGTTAAAAACTACCCACATATTTTTTATGTCTCATTTTCCAATCAATCTAAGTTTGTACATATTAAGTTTTTTCTTGTGTATTCTTTATTTATATTTGTTGTGTTTTCCCTTCTTGAGTATGTTTTTTCTTCCAACTTTACTCTTCCCTTCTTTATGATGGATTTTTGGAATTCTCTCTCATCATGCCTTCTATTTGTCACCCACCTCACCATTTCATTTTTCAAACTTTTCCATCCCATCATGCTTATTTCTTGACCTTCAACACCTCGTCCATTAGTTGAGTCTTGTGTTATGGTAAACCCTCGATCCATACTATTTCTTCTTATGTTTTTGTTTACTTCCTAACTTCCCAACATGTGTCATATTGTTTCTAGTAGTCTACTTTTTTGTGTTATTATTTGTGGAATTTTTATTGTCCATGATCACTATTCAAATTTTAAGTTATAGATGTGCATGATAGTTGACTTATCTATTTTTGAAGGATATTAAAGAGCACATTTTTCTTCTAAGATCATCTACTATTAATCAATTCCTTTATAAATTCATTTTTAGCACTTGTGTTCAATCATGGGAATCCTAAGATGAAAACCCTAGTGATTTCAGAGGATGATCTCATATAGGGGTCATATTTAAGCTTCATTGGACATTGACTTCAATCATATTTTATTGTTGAAAAGGAGAAACTCAATCAAATATAAGAGAGAAACAATGAAAAGATATTTGATCCAATTTATCGTTCCTATTGGTATAATTTTGTGTTGTAGAACTATTTGAATGTAATACAACCATTAATGTAATAATATAGAGATCAAGATTTCATATGTTATTTACTGTTCATTATAATAAGGATATTGAGAGTTATTTTTTTCTTTGTCTATTTGAAATGTAATGATATTGTTGATGCATAAATAGTAAATTTGAATCTAGCTTATCTAAGATATGATTGAATACTAGGGTTGATAGTATTCTTAATCAAATAATGTGTTTTTAGAAGATTAATAATTGACTCTATATTATTATTTTGGCTCAACATATTACAATGGTATCGAAGCTAGTGATCTTTCCAACCTGTGTTTAATTTTTTTTTTTGGTTTTATGTAATATAGTGATAGAGAAACCATATAACATTTAAGGGAGATTAGGAAATAAGACCAATCTATAGAGAGTGCAAAGAATCAATTGTCTCCTATAGAACCCATTATAGAACATAATAATATTATAGAAACAAAGAGGAGAGTGAATGTAGATGACAACTTGAATGGTCAAGCTTAAAGAAAGTTTGATCTAATGATTAATATGATGGCACAGTTACTTCACAATATGGATAGTAATATGAATGTGCTTAGAAAACCAACAGGTGAAGTAAGTTCTTATAAGGGTAATGATTTGGGTGCCACTAAAAATTGCACACAAAAGAATATTCTTATTTTAGCGACAAGACCAACCCAACCTACCTTTATGAACAAGGAGGTAGAGGCTCAAAAACTTGAAGACCAAAACTCATTGTTTGATGATATTAGGGATTTTTATGCAAAATACAAATCTCTTTATGAGGAAATCCAAAGTGAAATGTCACTCACCAATTATTTTACCATGAAGAAGTCTTAAAATGGTTACAAACCTAATCTTAGGCCAAAATCCCGTAGAGAGATGTGCAACAATATTTAGGGAGGTTGACACTCTCTCCCTATGATGGATCTAATAGATACTTAGCTCATGCATGGGTTCAAAATCTAGACACATACATGTCCCTCAAATCGATGAGCAAATATGAATCAATCAAGTTTTCCATCTTCCATTTTGAGGGTACTACACATGAGTGGTCTACCACAATTTGATCACTCAAGGTCAAAAATGCATCACCTCATATGATGAATCGAGATGTTTGATTGAAAGCATCCTAAAGTTTATTTTAAATATTTGACTCAACTCAAATAGAGTGGTTTAGTGGATAATTATTGTTAACTATCCAAATTTGCACCCTTGCTAAGTTGTGGAAACTCAACCAATTTGGAGCAACATGGGACTACTTTCAGGTTGTGGGTATCCTATTGTGAAAGTAGACCTCCAAATTATGGGTTGGCTCCCCTTTTGATGTCACCTAAGCTACTGCTAAACTAATAATTTCCTAAGGAAAGAGTAAGAAGATTGCATAAACTGAAATTGACTAAAAAACTTTTAAAAGGTGATTCACCAAACTAAATAAGACCTGCAAACAACTTGCACACAGTTCAAAACAATGACAAATCCTAGTTTACACAACTCATTATGTATGCATTCTTGCATAAGTATTTTATAAGAATTTTCTAAAGCTAAAAATCCTAGAAGGAAAATATTTCACAACTAAAAGCATTTGTATTTACTAGCACAACTTATAACCTGCAATAATACACTTCTCTGCAAAACAGGTGCTTAACAATGAGACAAAATTACAAGGAAAAGCTAAATTTCACAAGTAATTTGATCAACCACTAAATGCACACAATAAAGCATGAAATGAGAAGGAAAATATTCAATATAATTGATCCAAAGTACTCACTGGTATACAAATCTATCCCTGAGTTACAATATTGCTCTTGCTAAAAAGATAACTCCAAAAAATAAGCTATCACTCTACTGGAAAGAAAGAACTAGCATCAACAACACAATTTGAAGTTATGATAGACAAACAAGGTTGGATTGAGTCAATCACTGGCTCAATGCTCTAAGTCCTTGCCTTGAGAACTCCTAAGGTGTCACTGCATCCACCATTCAATCTATAGGTCCTCTGCTAGTTTAGGTACCCCTGGTTCATGGCCAACCCTGCTATCATCTCTAATTTGCTGCTAACAAGTTTCAAGACCAATCTCAATGCCTCAACCAAGCATTTCTTGGTGCTTTTTCTCTCTTCACCAACTAGCCCTTAATCACCTTAAAGGCTAACCATGCTCAAGATGTTTCCTAACTCTATTACAGGGGTGTGTGTTAACTTGAATGGTTTACTTGACTTCAAAATGGTCTAGGAATGCTCCCTGTCCAAGCTCAAAGTTCCATTCTTCCATCGCTTTCCTTAAACCCTAGCTTAGGGTTTGGAAAGGCTACAAGAATTAGGTCTCTTGAAACAAAACAAATGGTTAATACTCTTCCATGCTAAATGAACACCATATCCACCAAGAAGGAACCCTGGCTCAATTTTGGAGCACTACAATATTTCAGTGGTTTCAGCACTTCTCAGGCCGTACACAGGAATATTCTAGATTTTGGGAATTTTAGGGCTTTTTAAGCCTTTTCTTGGATACACAAGAGTCTGACCTCTTTCTCCAGCCACCAAATGATATGATAATGACTCTTGCCTCTTATCAGAGCTTTGTATGGTCCCATGCAACCACTATACACACTTCTTTACTGGAGATGCAGCACCCCTGCAACGTGGAAACAGACTTTGCACAATCTTTCCCTAACCGGGTTTGATGAACTCGCCTAGGGAAAGCTACTTAGCATGCTACCAACACTCATAAAGCATTATTTATTTACACTATATACAGATATGGAGTCAAACCTAGTTTCCACTGCTCCCATACTTCCAGGTACGGGCAGGAAACAAGTTAAAACCCCATATTTCTGGTCTTTACCAGTCCAAAACAGTAATACAAAAAAAAATAGTATTTACAATAAGACAAAAGCGATGGAAAAGCTAATTAAAATTCCACAAGAAATGCCTTGAAAGGTTGCACTACATGCTACTTAACACAGAAAAAACTTTATTTAACTCATTTCTTGCAACTGTCACACGCAGGAATAGGAAAATCAGCCTTTTTCAACAAAAATCACTATTTTCTTTTATTGTTCTCCTGATCTGCTAACACACAAAACTTCTAACCCCCAATAAAGGTTGACGATGAGCTTTTTACCACCCTAGGAAATAGTTAGGTTTTTCCATTTAGCCTAAAAACGGCCAAAAACAAAATGTTCGAAAACACAGTGTGTTTTCAAACTTTTTACAAGAACTTAGGAAATGACCACCAAAACATTTCCTAATTTATTCAACTTTTACCTAATGAACCAAAATTTCCTCAAACACAATATAAAGGTGTTCAAGACCTTACACAACAAAATAATATTGATTTTAAAATAAAACTTCAAAATCTACTTGTATTTTGGCACCTTGGCAGGTGCTCCTGCACCAAGTTACTTAAGCAAAAATTAAAACAACCCCTTCACACAAGTCCATCTAGAAGATTTTGGTTGGATGCAGCAAAAAATCCCAAAAAGAACCTTCTAAAATCACTCCAAACTGTCCTCCACATGAAGCAAGGTCAAGCCAAGACCATAGTCACACTAAAAATGTGACAAAATTGCCTCCAAATAGCCCATTCCCTCCAAAAATAGTCAAAGACAACCTCACACACCTTTTCCATGTTGGCTAGTCATCATTTTTGGTCTCACATGTCTTCAACCTATTTGACCCACACTTTTGGTACTTTTTGCAAAGGCATAATACTCCATTTTGCATTTAAGATAATAATTTGATTAAGTGACTTATAATAACATCACTTAATTAGATTATTTTACATTTCAAAAGAAAACAAATGCAAAATAAGAGGTTCCACCACTCCTTGAAATACACACATCAAAATTTTGCTTATAAATAACATCAAAATAAAGTGATTTATAGATACATCACTTTAAATAATGTTTTACAATTTTAGAATAAAATGAAAAATAACAATAATTACCTCAATTTTCTCCAAATTATTGTAAAAGCATTAAAGCCAACTCAAACCCCCCTAAGGCATTGATAAAATCCAACTCACCCTTATTTATGCATTTAAAACCATACTTGAAAAAAGTGATTTACAACCATCAATTGGTCAAACATTTTACATTTCAAATATATACAAAAAAGGATCAATTTATGGCTCGACCTATGTGAGAGGTCAGAAGGAAAACTCCCAAGTCTTGAAAGACTTTGCAATTTTCAAAGAGACAGTGAGAATCACTAAAGCACATGTGGTGAAGTCATAAAGCACCCAGGCACAGGTTTTCAAAATGCAACACAAGGCAAAAATAGCCTAAGGCATAAGACCTTATTCGACCATAGCATACATTAGTTTGTGTTTGCAATTTTTAAAACAAAGGTAAAAAATACCTTTAGTGGTCAGCATTCAATAGGGTTTCAAAACCTAACACAAAACAAGGAAAACTTGGCAAAAATCACTCATTTTCTCCATCGAACTTTCTGGATAGGTTGCTCTACCACCATGGGGTTTCAATGAGAGAGCCCTATAGCTGATTTCATGGCCGATTTTTGAATGATTTTTTGTGCAAACCACTGGAAACAATGAGGTAAATTCTTTTCTCTCACAAAAACTGGCTTTTTTCTTCATTTGAAAGCCATTCGAGTTGTCAATGTCACAACCAAATACATGTTACTAATGCATTATTTATATCTTTGTTGTCTTTGGGATATTTTACTTGCTCTCAGCCACCATGATTTAATTTCTTGAAGCTTCCCATGGTGAAAGTAACTTGCATATTTCATGAAAAGCAAGCAAGACAAGCTCAGGTAAGCTCTAACTGGTTTCATCTTGCTTTCCTCTATTGCTTTTAAAGTTTGTTTCCCAAACTCGAGCTCTCTCTCTCCATACCATGAAATGGTAAAAATGTTTAGTTCTTTTTTCATGCTCCCATGTTCTTATCTTGTAAGCTAAGCCTCTGGTCTTTCCGTGATATTTTCTACAAGAAAAGGGAAATCCCTCATAGAATTTGTATCTCTTCATAATATAACATTTTTTGTAGGTATAATGGAAGAAATACCTTTTTTTATTCTCTGTATTTGAATTTTATTGCAAAACCCCAAGTGGGTTTGTGCCTTTGTGAAGGAAAAAGACTTTTTAGGTCGCAACCATGAAGGAATAGCTAGGACTTGACACATTTTTGTTCATTTTGAAAAGAAAAAAACTCCATTTTGCATCTAGTTATTTCTATTTTGCATAGTTATGAGAGAGAAAAGACTCTTTTCATTTTGGGTATGCCTATTTTAGAACAAGCCTAAACATTTTCCCATTTTCCTCATTCAAGTCTTTCTAGAACCCATGCCTCTATCCCACTGACTTTCATGGTCATGCTCTTCATGCATTAAGATCATTGTGAATGGTATCTCCTTGAATCATCATGCATTAAATCATATTGAAAGCACCCTGTTGGTACAATATCACTATCTTTATTTTGAAATTGCATCTTCTAGAACTGGTATTATCATGGTTTGTAGCTAATGTAGATGCTACTTCATTTGAATGTAATCTATTCTCATATGCATCTTAGTAGCATTGATTGCAATTTCATGACTGAAACTACTCCTTCAATGACCATTGTATGAACAGTGCAAAGATGAGAAATATGCAAAACATCTTGTCCTCATGACTTATGTTGTGTATGTTGTTTATACCTGATGGACACTTGGCTGAGATAGTTTGATAATCCTCTTACTATTGATTATGATTGCTGCCTAGAGTTGGGCTTAAATACTACTAAAACATAAACTTCCATATCATTGCACATATCTCTATGCCTTTTTGCAAGGTTGTTGTTGTAGACCATGTTGTTTTAGCAATCATTGTCTCTGTTGGCTCTTGTGTTTCATGGATAGTGACAAAGATCAATGTACCTTTTCTTCTTATCATGATACTTTGGCATCAAAACTCCATTAAAGCATAAGCTTCTCACTATTGATTCCTTTTCATTTTCCCAATTTTGGATACTAGAATTCCATTATTGATTTGTCAATACACATATCCAGCTCTTTTTGTTGGGATGCCATTTACAACTCTCATGTGACTGTCATACCTATAACAATTTCAGTGAGTTGGTATTGTCTTTCACACATCTCAAGTTTGCATTTTCCCACATGACTGTGTGGTTGTCCCTTTTGTATGACCATATTGAAATGTAGATGGTTGCTCATTTTTGATTCATTTTCATGCTCATTTATCTTCAAAAAAGTGTTCTTACTCATTGAAAAGGCAAGAGCCTACTTGACAATTGGAAAATAAAACACATGAAAAGAATGATGCTTATCTCAGATACAAAACAAAATGTATATTTAGTACCTTTACTTGCAATTTTTTTTAATGAGCATCTCTCACTGTTTGATCTTTCATATATGGTCCTTTGATGCATATGGTAGATAGTAAATTACTATCCTTCATTGCTCATGTCTTGTGACCTCTTCATAGCATCTTTGTCAATGTTGCTTGATTGTATGCTTTAACCATGCTTATGTCCTCCTGTCATTGTTGATGAGTTGATGTTCTGAAACACTACCATGGACTATTATTTCAAGGTTATGAATGAGTTTAGCAATCATGATTATGGTCACCACTTTATTCATGTTGTTTCTATTGTGAGTGATGACTATTGTGTGATCACTTAATCTACATGACTTCCCCCCATGCTTAATTCTTGTGGCTGCTATGATGCTTGGGGCTGCTTTATTGGAATGCACTATATTTTCCTTTCAATGGAAACCTCTCATGTTCCCCAACATTCATGGTAACTCTATATGCTATAGCTAATCATTTTTCCATTCTTACAATACCTCTGTCATAGATGGTTGTCCATTGATTCTTGTTGTGAGTGATATCAATTGATTTTCAATTTGTATTCCTCATTGACTCCTATTCTCTATTGTCCAATATGAACAATCCATAGCTCTATCCTTTGTTCCATACCTTCACAGAGCCTTGCACCTTACCCTTTGTGATGATCATGCTACCCATTTTCACCGCACATGGCTAACTAAATGTGCTTGGACAGTGCTTGATTGTTCTTCATTGAAACCAAGAAAGGCCTCCCTTGTTGTCATGTAGCATGCATTCATGGTGGATTGTCCTTGTCATGAGATCATGACTCAATTTTGAGGATGCTTACCTCTTCAATGCCATGATGTCCTCTTTATTCACTTAGGACTTCCCTTTTCTAACTCTTAAAAGTCACTATCATACTCGCTTGGCATCATGACCTTGGCTTCAAAAATGAGTTTCATCTCTTGAATCATGATTGCTTAATTAATACCATTATTTGTATTCACTATCATTTCTCTTGTTTTAATCCTACTAGGCAAACATATGTCATTTATGGTGGTGACCTAAAGGCTCACAATCCTAAGTGATGTGTTCTTGTTCAATAGGATTAAAGTGAGATGAATTTACCTATGCACCCCTCTTCCTTAGATGATCATTGGACTATGTATTTTAATGCAACAATGCATGACTGTCCTTATTCTTATTTGCTACTCCATATAACTCGTGATGGTTCCAGAGAGGACTTGATAGCTCCTCCATTATTTATTGATGGATGCATAATTGAACTTGATCCATCTGTGCTTTAGTGTTCACAAAAATCATTTATTTCTTTATTAAAATGGATCTTGGATCCACTTAAGAAGATTGAAAGACATATCAAGTAGAGTACTACCCCTTTTTGGCATGATGGGAGCCTATTGTTTGATTCATTGTGAAAATAAGAAGAGCAACTTTCTTGATAGTTTACACTGTTTGTTGCATCTTTTGAATTTGATAATGAAATTTGATCAATTGGTATGATTCCATATTGATTTAATGCATCAAGAATAGGTTTATCATTGATTTTATCAAGTTGCTCAATTTCCTATCCCTCCTAAAACACAAGAGGGCAGCATGTTGGGCTCAACCCTTGTGGGAGCCACATTTTACTCCACATGTTGTAATCAGCTAAAACAATAGTAACAAATATTTATCTTATATCTTCATAAGGAACAAACATGATAGATAAACAAAGCATGTGATAGGTGTGTTTGATTAGTTTTTTTGTTTTCCTTGAAACTTATGGTATGTTATCTATTTTAATGCTTATGGACATCATATTATATGTTTATGGATGTTTTGTACATATTCTAATTAGTGACCTTTCATTGCTCTAACGACACTCTTTTTTACAGATGCAGGGAACCTAGGAGCAGCAAGGAGAACATCAAATGGAAGCAGAACAAGTGGGGAAGACTAGAGGTGTTGCATGACAAGAGAAATGGGATTCGTCATTCCAGGCAATGATGGGTCCCTCTTCATTTTATGTGGATTTCTTTTTTTATCTATAAGTGTATAGTCTTTTCTTCATAAGCATTAGAATAGTCAGTCCCTCAGCTTGTGAGGGACATTATACACTCATGATCATCAATAAAGATTACATTTGCATAAATGTTGGCTCTCTTTCTTATTGTATGCAATTGCACAACTGTAATAATACAATCTTTTGACAATTTCTTTTATGCACGTGGAAGAAATTTAGCAGAAAGTGACATGTATCTTTTAATGTTTAAATGAAAACACAATCATAAGTTACCTAATTTAGATGGAAGAAAAATTAGGTAACATTTTTTGTGACATCTACTATATTTTTTCCTGCTAAACATCATGACTAGTTGCCTGAAGCTTATCCATTGGGTACTGAGTCATCTAAAGCTGACTCAACTTAAAAATAACCTTGTATGTTGTTGTAACTCACTAAACCAACATATGATACCTTGGAAAAACTTATATTCAAAACACACCAGAACACCAAAGAAAACTACCTAACTGTGCAAAACAACACTTAGGGAAAACTAAAAAATATGCATTTAAACTAATGTGCAACAACACTTAGAGGAAATAAAACCTAATCTAATTTATACAAGGTAGATCATACCTCAAAATAGAGCTTGAGGTGTATCCCATTGACTGGGATAGGCAAAGCTTCTCCATCCATTGTTGACAATTGAAAAGCATTATTTTCCTTGCACTCGGTAATGACAAATGGGCCACTCCACATACTGTCAAACTTAGTGTGCTTTCCTGGCCTTCTCTTTACCTCTTCCCACTTAAGCATAACATCTCCTTCTCTAAACACCCTAGGTGTTTCTCTTTTTTCAAAGACTTTCTTTGTTTGGAGTTGATGCAGCTCCATTGTTTTCATGGCTATATCTCTTGTTTCATCTAGCTCCATGAGTTGTGCATATCTAATAACCATTGGATCTTCTTCCTCAAACATTTCAAGTTGGTTCATTCTATCAAGAGCAAGAAGCTCAACAGATAAAGGAAACCTTGCCTCTTTACCATACACTAGCATATAAGGGGAATTTCCAATGGATCTTTTTGGAGTTATTCTATCTATCCACAAGGCATATTTCAACTTGTTGTGTCAGGTTCTCTGGTTATCCTCCAAAATCCTTTTGATGATTCTGATCAAGTTCTTGTTAGTTGATTCTGCCAAACCAATATCTTGAGGGTAATAGTTTGATGATGTATTCAAATGAATACCATTCTTGACAGCCTGATCACTTACTCTTAATCCAACAAATTCTAAAGCATTATCTTAAATGATTGATTCAAGTACCCCAAATCTAGTTACCAAATCATTATAAAAATTTAAAACAACACTTTTGTTGGCTTCTTTCAAGGCCACTGCTTCAGTCCATCTTGTAAAGTAATCGGTTGTAGTAAGTACCCACCTGTGACCTGCACTTGAAGGTGGGTTAATGGAACCTATGAAATAAATGCCCCATCTCATGAAGGGTTGTTCCACTTGAATGGGCTACAATGGTAAAGCTAGCAGCCTCTCTTTGCTTGCAAAAATGGCACATTTTACACACTTTCTGGTCCAAGCATGGGCATCTTTAAACAAGCTTGGCCAATAATAGCTAGCTCTCATTATTTTCCATGCAGTTGTTCTTGGGGAAAAGTGACCCCCCAACAGTTCCATCATGGAACTCATGAAGCACTTTATCTACTTGATGATGATCGATACACCTTAAAAGCACACCATTAAGATTTTTTTGGAAAAGAATATTACCAACCAAAATATAAGGGATGGATTGCAGTCTAAAATATCTTCATTTAGCTTTATCTAAACCTAGTGGACACTCACCAATCTGCAAGAAATGAGTCATATCTTGCACCCAACCTGCACTTGTTGCTGGTGCATCAGTTGTGAGTCCATCAACAACAACCAGAACCTCCTCTATTTATGCCTTTTCCTCACTTCCAGACCCTACAGCTAGCTGTTCACACAACCCTTTACCCCTTACAAGCTTTGTTACCTTAATGTCAACGTCATATTCTGGATGACCTTTGTAATCCACCCAACCCTCTTTTCATTTAGGTCCCTACTTAACAATAACTCCTTTGTGCTAGGGTGAGCAACCATTAAATGTATTTTGCTGTTAGAAATCAGAGGTTTAAAAAATTTCAAACTTTTGATAGCAACAAGTACATGTTTTTCCACAAAGGTATACCTCTGTTCATAATCCTCTAAACGTCAACTAAAAAAAGTAATAGGTTGTTCTAAACCAACATCATTTTGTTGTACCAGCATTGTAGAAATGATGCCAATGCTACCAAAGGCATACAAAATGAAGTCTTTTGAAAAGTTTAGGTTTACCAAAGTAGGAGCTACTGATAAGGCATCCTTTATAACTCTGAAACTATGCTTGGCCTCCCTAGCCTAGCTAAAACTCGTATTCTTCTTCAACATGGAAATTAATTATTTCAAAAGATTAGCAATATCAGGAATAAACCTTCTAATGAAGTTAATTATGCCAAGAAAACTTTGTAGCCCCTTTTTATGGCTGGGTAAAGGAAGATCCAAAATGGCACTTACTCTTTTTGGATCAATGGTGATACCCTATTTTGACACTATAGGACCTAGAAGCTTTCCTTCATGGACAACAAAGATGCATTTTTTGGGGTTGAGGGATTTACCAAACTCCCTACACCTCTTAAATACTTGCTTCAGATGTGAAAGATGCTCATCTGCCTTCTTGGAAAACATTGTTATATCATCAAGGTAAATAAGCACAAGTTTATAAATCAAACCTTGAAATGTCATGTACATTGCCCTTTGAAAAGTGGCACCAGCATTGGATAGGCCAAATGGAATCCTTTTATAGGCCATGGTGCCCCATTTCATGGTGAAAGCAGTCTTATATTGGTCTTCCTCTTTAACTAAGACTTGGTTATATCCTGAATAACCATCAAGTAATGAGAATGTTTTTGAACCAACTACTACTTGCAAAATATACTCCATTGAGGGCAACAGATAATGATCCTTTAATGAGGCTCTATTGAGGTCTCTAAAATCTACATAGAGCCTAAACTCTCCATTTTTCTTTCTAACCGAGACAAGGATAGAGACCCATGAGGTATGTTTGATTGGGAAAATGATGCCTCCTTCAACTAGCTTGGTCAATTCTTTTACCATAAGAGGCTCAAGTTTGGGGTTTAAAGGCCTCTATTTCTGCCTAATAGGTTTTGCATTTGACTCTAGTTCTATGGTATGTTGGGAAATTTGGGGATCAAAACCTTTTAAATCAGAATATTACCATGCAAATATATCTTGAAATTCTTGACAAAGAGAATTGAAAGCTTTCATATCTGCATGTGAGCAGATTTTACCAACTTTAAGGAGCTTACCTTTGAAAATCTCAAGCTCTTCATAATGTTCTTCTTTGACCTGCATGTTGGTCTTACTCTTTTTTAGTTGATCATTAGTGCTAAAGATGGATTCCAAGGTGACTAGACCCTTAGGCAACTTGTTAGTCCTCAACTGGATGATCTGATCATCATATTGTTGCTTGATCTTGTCTTGGTTTACTACTAAAAATTCATCCTCTTGTAGCATAAAGCTCAAAACTTGTTCATCACTCTCGAAAACTTTCCAATGAACATTATTATCAAGAATAGAAGGTCTAATGACTATCTTGACATACTGCTACACTTTTTCTTTCCTAATCTCATTTGCGACATCAAATTGAGCCCCTATCACAGCTAATCTATCTACATGTTTATTTTGATCCCTAGGAATAGAAACCAAATTAAAAGCATCAAATTATTCTATCATGTCCCACACTCTATGTCTGTAGGACTTCAAAAAATCATTTTTGGTAACATGTAGACCCCTTACCTGATTTACAATCAACTCATTGTCACCATATACTTGTAAGCAGTCAATCCCTCTTTTCCTTGCCTATTCCAAGCCTTCAATTAAACCTTCATACTCAGCAGTATTATTAGTACAAGAGAAAGAAAATCTGAAAGCAGAATAATCCTTGTCACCTTGTGGGGACACAAGCATTGCACCCCCACCAGAATAATATTGTACCACTCATAACTTCATTGATGAGGGATTGTTTACCAAATGAGACCTCAAGATAGAGGAATTTAAAGGATTTAGTGTTATGGTGGTTGACAATTTCACCATTCAATGTAATAAGAAGATCTTCTAACTAAATCTTAATTTGGGAGAATATGATATGAAGGAAGAATTCTATGTTTTTAACATAGGAGATAGATATATGGTCCTATGTCTCCAGTTGCTACAATCATTAGGAGAGGTCACACAAAAAATACAAACCATAGAATTGATGTTCCAGCTAGAGGCACTAGTAGAATTTGACAAATAAATGACAAGGTGACAAACTTTTAGTCACAACAACTAAAAATGACTAAATTCTACTTATTTTTTGCAACATAGCTATAAATGAGTAAATAAATGACTAATTTGGTCTTCGGGTAAAAAATTATTTAGTCACACAAATAAAAATGACTAAACAGTTAGTCACGGGAATACAAATTAGTAAAAATTTAAAATACATTTGGGGAAATACTTGGCAGGAGAGTATTGTGTACAATATGGAATTTTGTAGTTTTTCCTGTACTCTTTAAGGATCAATTAAATTATGAGTTTTTTGTAAATTAATTAAATTCGATCTATATAGAAATATATTAATTATTAATTATAATAATTTCATTCTTATATTTAATATTTTGTATTATATTATTTAATATTATAATAGTAGTAACTAATATTATTTAATTTGATCTATATAGAAATATATGCTATTTTGATTCTATCGTATTCTTTTTTTTTTTTTTGGTAAGTACTGCCTTGGTGTAATGCCCCGTCATAATAACCTAAGGAATGTTGCAATTGTGTATAAAAGTGAAATAATTTTTTTTTAGATGTAATAATATTAAGTTAATTAGTTTCATACATTCATTAAGTTACGCGACGTTACACTACTTTGAGTTTCCATAGACGACTTTAGTATTTTGCATTGTACATATTAATTAAATAACATAAACATTAAAATAAACATCACATAACATTAAATTCCATTCAAGATAACATAAAATACAAACATGTTTCTTACATTGCATTTGATAAGATATTACAATACTCATCCATATGATGAGGTAGTTCAATAATAATTACATTTTACAATGTTCACCTCATAACAATTGAGGGATGTTTTACAATAATGCAATAAAAAAAGTACATTTGTTTCCAAGTACGATCTCTCCATCCATGAAGCTCTCGTTGCCATGATCATAAACTGGTGACCCAACAGAGTAAGGTGCACGTTCCACCCAACCATGTGGTACCCGTAGGTCCACCCCCCATGCTAGGAGATAGTAATATGGTTACCTAGACATAATCTATTAACCCTAGGCACAAATACACAACTGACTGATGGTTACATTGCTTCCAGATTTTAGATAATCGAATGTACTAAGTACACTAGGTTAACTGTTATTTTAGGTGGAGTGTCATCACAATATTGCAAAGGTTACCCTGGGGTTTCTTCCTAGGTTCTGGCCCCCAACTTGGGTTACCCTAGTAACCTCTTACAAAACCTGGCCCCTATTGCATACTATTGCGGAATCAAATGTCTTTTGAAGAAACAAGACATCAATTTTCCATTCCAGGCCTTCTCAACTTATACTCAAGACTGAACTAGCTCATGAGTCTATAAGTGAGGCATAAACATCTTGTTAAGGATTTTAATTCTAACTACTGTGTTTTTTAGTTATCACTGACTTACTAACTCTTTGTAAGTTACCCTGACACCACTTTGTGTGTTGGCCCTTACATAGAGCCACTCCCCTAAACATAACATAGGAATTCTAAGTTTTCTTAACTAAGGTTTACAAGGTGTACAGAAATACAACAAGAAATTCTACACTTTTCATAATGAACAACAATGACTATGTTCATACAATTAGGTGTCTAAACACCACGCAATTACCATGTACACAACCTTAGCTAACTCAAGAATTTAACTTTAACTATCACAATCCCCACTTTTACAATTGGTCTAGAAGACTTGAACAACTACGACATTCCTAATTTTCCCAACTAGAAACACAATTAAAGCAAATTAAGAAAATTACACATCTACTATTCAGATTTACTATATCCAATCAGTCAAATATAATTTGCATGAAAACAAATCAACTTGATTAAATTACATAATCAAATATTCTAAATTATAACTTTCACAATTTCATATATATTGAAATAATCATCAATTATCCAATACAACTATTTCATTTAAATAAAATCAAATTTAAAAGAAAACATTCTCATATTATTTTCCAAAAAAGAAATTAAAATAATCATTTAAATGATTTTATTTAAATAATCATTTTAACTTATTAAATATATACTATTTAATTTAACTATATGAAATTTTCCATTTTAATAAATAAAAATTCATTTATTTATAAATTAAAATCTATATATATAATATATTATAATATTATATATTATATATAATATATATTAATAACATATTATATATAATATATATATTATCAAATATATTATATTAAATAGAAATTAAAAGAAATAACAAAATTTGTTTTACCCTATGGCAGGGTCGGCTGCCCTACACACTGTCGAACCCTTCCATGGGCGCGGCTGTGTGGCAGCGCCGGCGCTGCCTGTGAAGGCAGCACTGGGCGTTGCCCTCACCGCCACTCCCTATGGGGGTCGGCTGTGAGGGTTAAGCCCTCTGCGCGGCCGAAATCAAACTCAAATTTTTTTTTTTTTAAACATTTAAAGTTTTAAATGAAAATTTTCGGCAATTTAAAAATTGCGATCGGCATTTTTCTCAAATTCGCTCAATGCGAATTTCGTACAGCAAACTATAAATCAATATTTTCATTGATATATATATATATATATACATTTGTATATGTTTATGTATATATATATTTCAATACATATACATATATAAATATATATATTATTATCAATAACAATAAAATTACTGTATCTGTACAATTATTCTCAATGAATTTTTCAACAGAAAATTGGGGAAAAATCTCATTCTGAACAATTTATTCTCAAAATTATAAATGCAATAACTAAGGTTTTCATTAAATAAAATCTCCAAATTGATTTCCAATTTTAACAGATGATTTCAACATAAAACCTTCTAAGATTTTGTCATTTCCTTCTGTAGGTTTTCTACTGTTGAAATTAATCTCTGGTTTTTTTTGTTTTCACAATTTTTACAAAGAATGAATATTCAAATTCATAGAATTATTTTCTAAATTTCCCGAGAAGAAATACAGATTTCATAAACAGACATTTACACAGGCAATCTTTTTCTTAAAAGAAATCAATTTAATTACAAAGAAGAATACCTATTTTTCCCATAACTTGAAAGCTGCCTGTAGAAGAAAACCTCTTGCCTGTAGCATACAATCCACCAAAGCTTCTCCAAAGAAAACCCCAAATCCACAGGAAAGCTATAACCAAGACCAAGAATTTCCCACCAAAGGGATCTTCCACAAGTATACAATATTACCAAAATAACATAAACAGAAAGTTTTGCAAAAGCTCAGATATTTTTCCCGTGAAGAAATTGAATAGCCTCTGTGTTTTCCCAGATCCAAAATAATATCCGTAAACAAATTCCTCAACCAAAAATCATAAATGCACTGGCACACTTGTCGAGAAGTACAAAAATATCTATTAACCACTTCTCGGCAATCTTGCCTTCCAAGATTTGCATGAATTTAATTAATTTATTTAAATTTAAAATCAATATACAAATTGCATGCATTTATTTTATTTAATTTTCCCATTTCCAAATACAAAATTTATTTAATTTAAATAAAATATATTCACACACAATTTAAAACAATATTAATTTAATTTATTTATTTATTTAATCAAATAAATTTAATCTTTACGATCAAATTACTTAACTAAACAAACTAATTAATTATTTAATAAATTGAAAAAACCTTATTTAACATTTAAAAATTAATTTAAATAACAGTAATTAAAGCATAATAAACTAACATTAAAAATTGCCTAAATTTTCCTTTCAAGCAATTAAACCAAACAGAAAAATACAAGACAACCTATGACTCTGAACTAAAACAGATGATGTACTATGACCGAGTTATAGACTAGACTAGGATGAACCAAACTACTACCTCCCAGTCAACATTTATGTTGAGTCTTGACACGCTCAGACCTGAGTAACCAGGTGGAGTCAGTGTCATGTACCTGCAATCCTGCAACCAAGCAAATAACATGCATATATATATATAAACCATTGTACAGGCACACCGTGTGGAGAAAATCACGGACATCACAGGGAACTTGCAAGCGAGTGATGCGATTTCGTTCTCCACACCAATACACGTCACATTAGACTGACGAATTAATAATAGTTAGTCCATCATAAACATATACATAGTAATAATCATCTGAAAGTAAACATCTACGCTATATCAAAGCATGTCTGAAATCAAATATCGCAATATAATGTATCATCATGTCACAAAGTAAATCCACTGTTGCTCAAAACTAGCGATCAAAATATCTAAACAAAGTACCATAGTCTAACAGTGTGAAAACATAACAGCAGAAAACATAAGCATAAATAGAGGGGTACTACATCCTCCCCCTCTAGAATCAGGCTTGCTCCTAAAAGCCTATGAACAGATAGGGATAAAGTTCCCTCATGCGTGTCGCATCCTCCCAAGTAGCAGAAGCCTCATGGCTAGGATCCCATTGGACCCTCACCTGATCAATGTCTCGACCCTTGAGACCGAGTGTCCGGTGCTATGGAATGGCCACAGGCTCCAAAGCCAGCTGCCCGTCCTCTACCTGTAGCGCATTCCAATCAAGTACATGAGAAATGTCAGGATGATATGGTCTAAGAACTGATACATGAAAAACATCATGAATATGTGACAAACTGGGTGGTAAGGCGAGTCGATACGCCACGGGACCAATTCTCTCTAAGATCTCGAATGGCCCAATGAAACAAGGTGCAAGCTTAGAGCCTTTTCCATAACGGATTGGACTCTTTCACGGTCACACTCGAAGAAACACTCTATCACCAACACCAAACTGTCAGTCTATTCTATGCGCATCGGCATACTTCTTTTGCCTATCTTGTGTTGCTATCAAATGTTCTCTAATATGGTCAACATGTTGCTCCATGTCTCAAAGCATCTCAGGCCCAAGTAGTACTCTATCCTCCAGTCAATCCCAACTTAGTGGAGTTCGACAAGGACGACCGTATAATGCCTGAAATGGTGGCATACCTATGGAACTCTGATATCCATTATTGTAAGTGAATTCTACTAAGTACAAATAATCCTCCCAACATGATTGTTGGTCCATTACGTACATTTTAAGCATATCCTCTAGTATTTGATTAACTCTTTCCATTTGTCCATCATTTTGAGGATGATACGCTGAACTAAAGTTCAACTATGTACCTAGAGCATGTTGTAATGAAGTCCATAGGGCTGAAGTAAATACGGGATCTCTATCAGAAATAATCCTACGAGGAATCCCATGCAATCTAACGATGTCCTCCATGAATATCCTAGCTATGGATGAAGCATTGTATGATGATCATACTGGTGAGAAATGAGCTACCTTAGTCAATCGATCAACAGTTACCATAATGGCATCATGTCGACGTGATGACGTAGGTAACCCTATGATAAAGTCAACGAATATAATATCCCATTTCCATTCATGAATGAGATGTGGCTGCAATAATTCAACGAGATGTTGATGCTCAGCTTTAACTCGCTGGCATTCAAGACATCTCAATACATAATCAGCAATATCACGTTTCATACCAGGCCAGAAATACAATTGTCGAAGCTTGGCATGCATTTTCTTGACACCTGGATGAGCTGAATATGGAGCTCGATGAGCTTTAGTCATGATTAATGTATGAAGACCCTCAAAATGTGGTTCATAAATACGACCTAAATGTTATAATATACCATATGATTCTAGGATATACCCTACAAATCGACCTTCTAAAGGTCTACTTGATTCAATCTCTGACTTTACTTCCTGATATAATCTATCAGTAGGTAGTGCTGCTAATATTTGACCTCTCAAATCTACTTCAAGAGTAGTAGCAGAGATCTCATGTCGACGACGACTAAGAGCATCAGCCACTATGTTCTCTTTTCCTAGAACTTATCTCACTTCAAAATCGTACTCACACAAGAACTCCATCCACCGTCTCTGCCTAGCATTCAAGTTAGGTTGCATGAAAATGTATTGTAGACTATGGTGATCAATATGAAGTTTGAAATGGTGACCTAATAAGAAATGCCTCCACCGAACTAATGCATGTACTACCGCAGCTAGTTCCAAGTCATGAGTGGGATAGTTTAATTCGTGGTCTTTGAGTTTGCGAGACTCATAAGCAATCACACGCCCATCTTACATCAGAACTGCTCCTAAACCCTCTAAGGATGCATCTGTGCATACAACAAAATCCTTAGTAGGATCAGGAACAATCAGTATAGGCGCATTAGTCAAATTTTCTTTAAGTGTCTAAAAAGCCAACTGACACTGCTCTGTCCAAACAAACTTCTTCCCTTTTTTCTGAAGAGAAGTAATAGGATGACTGATTCTAGAAAATCCCTCAAAAAACCACCTATAGTAACCAGCTAGACCCATAAAACTATGAACTTCACCTACATTAGTAGGTGCGGGCCAATCTACAATAGCTTGAATCTTTGAAGGATCCACAGCAATACCTTTTCTAGAAATCACATGTCCAAGGTATTTTACTTCAGTTTGAAAGAAGTCACATTTCTTCAGGTTCACATACAATTGATTTTCCTTAAACATTGCAATACCTGTCTCAAGTGTTCTTCATGTTCCTTCATGTTCCTCAAATAGATCAAAATATCATTGAGAAATACAAGGACAAAGTGATCAAGGTATGTACGAAAAACACCATTCATTAAACTCATGAATACTGATGGTGCATTCGTTAACCCAAACAGTACTACTGTGAATTCGTAGTGCCCATAACGAGTATGAAATGCAGTTTTATGAATGTCAGCTTCAGAAATTCACAATTGATGATACCCAGATTTCAAATCAATTTTAGAGAACACATTAGCTCCCTTAATTTGATCGAAAAGATCATCGATTCTAGGTAAAGGATAACGATTCTTAATCGTAACCTTGTTTAATTGACGATAGTCAATGCACAGCCTAAGAGATCCGTCCTTCTTCTTTACAAAGATGACAGGTGCTCCCCAAGGGGAAACACTTGGATGAATGAAACCCTTTTCTAATAGTTCCTCTAACTGGATACGAAGTTCCTCTAACTCCTGTGTCGTCATTCTATATGGAGCTCTAGATATAGGCTTAGCTCCAGGAACTAGGTCAACTTTAAAGTCAATATCCCTCTTTGGTGGGATTCCAGGTATGTCATCAGGAAACACGTCTGCAAATTCCCTAAGAATAGGATGATCATCAAGAGATACCTCTCGACTCTCACCTTCTTCCAAATTAGTAATTGGTGTTGCAAACAGTTGACAACCCTGACGAAGACATCTCTTTAATTGCATAGCAGATATCATCAACAAAGAGATAGGTCTTTGAACACCTATGATTTCCACTCACACCTAAATCATTAATGCAACTAACTATC
Organism: Sequoia sempervirens; assembly: GCA_007258455.2. Lineage (NCBI taxonomy): Eukaryota > Viridiplantae > Streptophyta > Pinopsida > Cupressales > Cupressaceae > Sequoia > Sequoia sempervirens. The sequence goes on along the minus strand of VDFB02373365.1, from coordinate 48,862,570 downwards.
TTAAGTCGACAGTCAATCATAGCATGATGAGATGCTAGCCAATCCATACCTAAAACTATGTCATATGATCCTAAAGGTGTAACATAAAAATCTACTAAGGTAGTTAACGTACCTATTTTAAGTTCACAATTATGTACTAAGTTCTCTACTGCTACTTTCACCCTAGAGGCGAATTCAACCTGCCACTTACCACCTTGTTTTACCACCACAAGACCACAACAGTCAACGATGGTCAGTGAAATAAAGGAGTCGGTAGCTCCGAAATCAAAAAGAATGGAAACACTAACACCATGTAACTTACCTGAATTCTCGACCACTATGTTCTGGTGATCGGCTTAGCGGTCATTAACTGCAGCATATACTGTATGTGATCATCTTGCATCACCCACTGTAGGCTCTGAAACTATAGGTCGAGGCCCAAAACCAGTAGAACCTCTCATCGGACACTGCCTAGCTATGTGTCCCTATTGTCCACATGAGTAACAACTTGTGCCTCTATCAAATCCTCTGCCACTCGAAGATGCATTGGATTGCTGGAAACTACCCCTACTGATAGTAGACTGGGCACTCTATGCAGGCTGATCCTGCCTATTACACTTGTTGCACCACTAGTTGCGACCCTTTCCTGATTCAGGACTATTACCTTGCTATGGTTGTGGATTATTATTCTTTTGAGGTGTACGTTGTTGTTGTTGCTGCCCACCCTTTGAGGGTGTCTGTTGGTTCCTAGAGGAACCTCCTATCTGTGCCTGTCCACCCCGTGGACTAAAACCTGCTATAGGAGCACTACCAATCTGTACTCATATGTGACCACCTAACGCCATAACAAGGTTCTCCTCCACTATGCGAGCCTTTTCCACTGCAACTTCCATAGTCTCTGGCTCAAAGACTCTGACACCACCACTAATGTGGGTGTTTAAACCCCTGATGAAGTGTTGTACTAGCATAGGCTTATCATCGCCAATACTAGCATACTGCTTGAGTTCATAGAACCTACGTTCATATTGCTCTACAGAAAGAGCCAACTAACGTAGATCATGGAACTCGTCAGCCCGTCGCTGCCTCCAGTGTTCTGATAGGAACCGTGCTCTAAACCTCTCTAGGAACACCTCCCATGACACTTACCCAATATCTAAATGGAGCTTCTGCTCCTCTAGGCGCCACCAAGTAGAGGCGAATCCTCTCAGATGCATGATAGCGCATCTCGCACGAGTATTGCTACCGTATGGGTGCATCGCGAAGCATCTACCCAAATCTAGTATCCAGGTCTCTACCTCTAAGCCACCTCCTGTACCATCAAAAGTAGGAGGGTGTGCCCTTAGTAAATCCCTCATGTGTCCTACAGTAATTGCATCCTGATGTATTGAGTCATCTACTCTCCTAGGAGATCTATCTCTCTCTTTGACAACCTCCTGCTCAACTTCCTGTCTAGGTCCAAGACGAGCTAGGACCTCCTCTAATAAAGGATGTATCTATGAACCCTCTACTCCTGACTGTTCGGGATTATGTCCCTCATTCCTTTGATCCAACTGTTCTGCCTGATCACTATGATGAGGGCTCAGAGGGGGAGTAACCTGAGGGATTGGCCCTCGGTCTCCACCTCGACCTCTACCACGACCTCTTCCACCTCACCTAGGCATGTTCCTACACATAACAATAACGAGTCTTAGATACTATTCAACCAAGGCTAACAGTTTGCGACACTACGTACTAGGTCAACCTAATGGGCTTGCGATTACCTAGAGCATCCAGTGTTTGTAATCCTGGCTCTGATACTAATCTGTAATGCCCCGTCATAATAACCTAAGGAATGTTGCAATTGTGTATAAAAGTGAAATAATTTTTTTTTAGATGTAATAATATTAAGTTAATTAGTTGCATACATTCATTAAGTTACGCGACGTTACACTACTTTGAGTTTCCATAGATGACTTTAGTATTTCGCATTGTACATATTAATTAAATAACATAAACATTAAAATAAACATCACATAACATTAAATTCCATTCAAGATAACATAAAATACAAACATGTTTCTTACATTGCATTTGATAAGATATTACAATACTCATCCATCTGATGAGGTAGTTCAATAATAATTACATTTTACAATGTTCACCTCATAACAATTGAGGGATGTTTTACAATAATGTAATAAAGAAAGTACATCTATTTCCAAGTACGATCTCTCCATCCATGAAGCTCTCATTGCCATGATCATAAACTGGGGACCCAACGGAGTAAGGTGCATGTTCCACCCAACCATGTGGTACCCGTAGGTCCACCCCCCATGCTAGGAGATAGTAATATGGTTACCTAGACATAATCTATTAACCCTAGGCACAAGTACACAACTAACTGATGGTTACATTGCTTCCAGATTTTAGATAATCGAATGTACTAAGTACACTAGATTAACTGTTATTTTAGGTGGAGTGTCGTCATAATATTGCAAAGGTTACCCTGGTGTTTCTTCCTAGGTTCTGCCCCCAACTTGGGTTACACCGGTAACCTCTTACGAAACCCGGCCCCTATTGCATACTATTACGGAATCAAATGTCTTTTGAAGAAAAAAGACATCAATTTTCCATTCCAGGCCTTCTCAACTTATACTCAAGACTGAACTAGCTCATGAGTCTATAAGTGAGGCATAAACATCTTGCTAAGGATTTTAATTCTAACTACTGTGTTTTTTAGCTATCACTGACTTACTAAATCTTTGTAAGTTACCCTGACACCACTTTGTGTGTCGGCCCTTACATAGAGCCACTCCCCTAAACATAACATAGGAATTCTAGGTTTTCTTGACTAAGGTTTACAAGGTGTATAGAAATACAACAAGAAATTCTACACTTTTCATAATGAACAACAATGAAGTCTATGTTCATACAATTAGGTGTCTAAACACCACACAATTACCATGTACACAACCTTAGCTAACTCAAGAATTTAACTTTAACTATCACAATCCCCACTTTTACAATTGGTCTGGAAGACTTGAACAACTACGACATTCCCAATTTGCCCAACTAGAAACACAATTAAAGCAAATTAAGAAAATTACACATCTACTATTCAAATTTACTATATCCAATCAGTCAAATATAATTTGCATGAAAACAAATCAACTTGATTAAATTACATAATCAAATATTCTAAATTATAACTTTCACAATTTCATATATATTGAAATAATCATCAATTATCCAATACAACTATTTCATTTAAATAAAATCAAATTTAAAAGAAAACATTCTCATATTATTTTCCAAAAAAGAAATTAAAATAATCATTTAAATGATTTTATTTAAATAATCATTTTAACTTATTAAATATATACTATTTAATTTAACTATATGAAATTTTCCATTTTAATAAATAAAAATTCATTTATTTATAAATTAAAATCTATATATATAATATATTATAATATTATATATTATATATATTAATAACATATTATATATAATATATATATTTTAAAATATATTATATTAAATAGAAATTAAAAGAAATAACAAAATCTGTTTTACCCTATGGCAGGGTCAGCTGCCCTACACACAGCCAAACCCTTCCATGGGCGCGACTGTGTGGGCAACGCCGGCGCTGCCTGTGAAGGCAGCACTGGGCGCTGCCCTCACCGCCACTCCCTATGCGGGTCGGCTATGAGGGTTAAGGCCTCTACGCGGCCGAAATCAAACTCAATTTTATCTTTTTTAAAAACATTTCAATTTTTAAATGAAAATTTTTGGCAATTTAAAAATCGCGATCGGCATTTTTCTCAAATTCCCTCAATGCGAATTTTGTACAGCAAACTATAAATCAATATTTTCATTGATATATATATATATATATACATTTGTATATGTTTATGTATATATATTTCAATACATATACATATATAAATATATATATATATTATTATCAATAACAATAAAATTACTGTATCTGTACAATTATTCTCAAAGAATTTTTCAACAGAAAATTGTGGAAAAATCTCATTCTGAACAATTTATTCTCAAAATTATAAATGCAATAACTAAGGTTTTCATTAAATAAAATCTCCAAATTGATTTCCAATTTTAACATATGATTTCAACATAAAACCTTCTAAGATTTTGTCATTTCCTTCTGTAGGTTTTCTACTGTTGAAATTAATCCCTTTTTTTTCACAATTTTTACAAAGAATGAATATTCAAATTCATAGAATTATTTTCTAAATTTCCCAAGAAGAAATACAAATTTCATAAACAGACATTTACACAGGCAATCTTTTTCTTAAAAGAAATCAATTTAATTACAAAGAAGAATACCTGTTTTTCCCATAACTTGAAAGCTGCCTATAGAAGAAAACCTCTTGCCTGTATCGTACAATCCACCAAAGCTTCTCCAAAGAAAACCCCAAATCCACAGGAAAGCTATAACCAAGACCAAGAATTTCCCACCAAAGGGATCTTCCACAAGTATACAATATTACCAAAATAACATAAACATAAAGTTTTGCAAAAGCTCAGATATTTTTCCCGTGAAGAAATTGAATAGCCTCTGTGTTTTCCCAGATCCAAAATAATATCCGTAAACAAATTCCTCAACCAAAAATCATAAATGCACTGGCACACTTGTCAAGAAGTGCAAAAATATCTATTAACCACTTCTCAGCAATCTTGCCTTCTAAGATTTGCACGAATTTAATTAATTTATTTAAATTTAAAATCAATATACAAATTACATACATTTATTTTATTTTATTTTCCCATTTCCAAATACAAAATTTATTTAATTTAAATAAAATATATTCACACACAATTTAAAACAATATTAATTTAATTAATTTATTTATTTAATCAAATAAATTTAATCTTTACGATCAAATTACTTAACTAAACAAACTAATTAATTATTTAATAAATTGTAAAAACCTTATTTAACATTTAAAATTAATTTAAATAACAGTAATTAAAGCATAATAAACTAACATTAAAAATTGCCTAAATTTTCCTTTCAAGCAATTAAACCAAACAAAAAAATACAAGACAACCTATGACTCTGAACTAAAACAGATGATGTACTATGACCGGGTTATAGACTAGACTAGGATGAATCAAACTACTACCTCCCAATCAACATTTCCATTGAGTCTTGACACGCTCAGACCTGAGTAACCAGGTGGAGTCGGTGTCATGTACCTGCAATCCTGCAACCAAGCAAATAACATGCATATATATATATAAACCATTGTACAGGCACACCGTGTGGAGAAAATCACGGACATCACAGGGCATTCGCAAGCGAGTGATGCGATTCCGTTCTCCACACCAATACACGTCACATCAGACTGACGAATTAATAACAGTTAGTCCATCATAAACATATACATAGCAATAATCATCTGAAAGTAAACATCTACGCTATATCAAAGCATGTCTGAAATCAAATATCGCAATCTAATGTATCATCATGTCACAAAGTAAATCCACTGTCGCTCAAAACCAGCGATCAAAATATCCAAACAAAGTACCATAGTCTAATAGTGTGAAAACATAACAGCAGAAAACATAAGCATAAATAGAGGGGTACTACACTTGGGGACAGCTCCCATACTATAAGATCCCAATAACATAAAAGAAAAAGAATGCACGCCCTTGCCACCAGGGGTGCAACACACTAAATACAAAATTGTATTGTCCATTCCTACTCTCCTAACATAATTTGTAAATCAGACGAGATACCACCCATATTTGGGGAAAGACAAAATGCAAGATTCCACATTTATTCCCCAAGATTCGCTGATGTTGGAAGCATTGGGTGTTTTAGCTTGTATGCAGATGATTTCTTCTTTTTAACCTCAATCCAATCCAATTCAGCCTTAAGAGATGATCTTTGATCCATGCAATTTCCCATCATAGTGGAAGCTCCATGGGAAGCATCGTTTGGTGACATTGATGACTTAGAAGACTGTAGCTTAAATTTCTCTAATGGAGCAAAGTCTAAATTATTAATGGGGGAGAGAGAGGCATCCACAACAGTTGAACCAAAGCCGGACAAACTACCACCAACTCGGTCCTACGAATCAGTTGTGGGAGGGGAACAAGTAGTCGAATTCTCCACCATTGGTACTTGTATAGCAGAAGAATCCACCTTAACATTTGGTGTGATGACATAGTGGTTGGACTCAACACCAATCCACCAAGTAGGCTAGTTCAGAACACCTTTACTTTTCTCAAACCCTTGCTTCTTGTTACACTTAGATGTGACATGGGATGTGGAAAAGCATTTTTTGCATCTGAAAGTGATCTTTTCATAGTCAATAGGTTATCTCCAACATCTACTTCCAACCTTTAATGAGATTTCTACTGGAAGGCTTTTGGATAAATCAAATTCCACACATAACTGAGCATAAGTAGAGTTTTTGTAATTGATGGTTTCCTTAGAAATATTGTGATACTTTCTCAGCCCGTTGGCAATCACTTTCAAACATGCAATCTCCCAAAATTGTAAGGGAAGGTAAGGTAGGTATGCTGAGGAGAATCACTCTGTTCGAGGATCAAATGAAGGAAACCAAGGCTTGATGTATAGGAAATCCCCATGAAAGAACCATGGTCCAGTGTTGAGAATTAATTCCTTATCTTCCAAAGATTCAAATTACAGAATGAAGAACCCCCTAGCATAGGGGTAAATACTGATTTTGTCCACCATGCAATCCATCCAATTTGTGCTTATCCAAGAGTGCAGATTACATAATTTCGGCCAGACCTTCAAAAATTTGCAAATTAATGCATGTTCTTGTAGATACTCTTCCCTATCACATGCGACACCATCCAAACAAATCTTAGGAACTGAATTCGAGTGGCAAACAACAAAAGGGGGACTCAGCAATGAAGAGTGGGGAGAAGAGGAACCAAGATGGACAATGTTGAAAGCAGGAATAGGCCACACATCTTCCAAATGACCATCCAACCCTAGTGCTGCCTTGAAATTCAAACTAGGGTTTCCACGCATTCGCAAAGGAGAGGGGTACAGATCACGTACAAATGGGGAAACCATCGCAACATTTTTGACACGGCCCAAATTTGCACTCGCGGCCTGGAACAAGACATGCAAACAAGCAAAGGCACCCCAACAATCCTTCGCGCCTCTGGAGAAATGCTCGCTAGCATCCTTGCAAGTTGCATGGGAGGTCTTGGAGAAATTCGGCGCAGAGCAGTACATTGGAGATAGAATGTATCCTTAAAATTTGGGGTAAGCAATCTCAATTGTTGACACGATAGAGAATGATCCCATGTGGTTGAACCTTTGTTGTTGGCACTACAGACAAGAAGCCCCACCATTTCACCATAGGGTCTCCCCCAATCTCAATTTTTAACACGATGGAGATTGACCCCATGAGGTTTGAACCTTGGTTTTTGGCACTATAGGCAAGAAGCCCCACTATTTCACCAAAGGGTCGCCCTTGTATTCTTATATATTATAATAGTAGTAATATAATCTATATATACTATTATATATTTTTGTATTTAAATATATCTATAGTAGTAAATAAATAATAACCTATATATTTTTATATTTAAATATACTAGTAAATAATGGTAATCATAATAGTAAAATATAATAGTAAATAATAGTAGTAAATATAATAGTAAATAAAAGTAGTAAATAATAGTAATAATAATAGTAAATATAATAGTAATAATAATAGTAAATATAATAGTAAATAATAGTAAATAATAGTACAATAATAATAGTAAATATAATAGTAATAATAACAGTAAATATAATAGTAATAATGGATCATGGCTTTATCGTCAGCTTGCAGTGTATGTGATGGAGTTCGTAGTGTAGTGGGGAAAAGTTAAAAAAAAATCTATATTGAAATTTTTTTTAAAAAACAATATAGATTATTTTTTAAAAAATTTCCCCTCTATACCGCAGGGCTCCATCACGTACATTGTGGGCTGGTGATAAAGTGCGGGTTGGCCATAAAGCCATGATAGTAAATATAATAATACTAGTAAATATAATCATACTTATATTTAATATTTTGTATTCTAACCTATATATACTATTATATATATAAATATATCTATAGTAGTAAATAAATAATAACCTATATATTTTTATATTTAAATAATAATAATACAACCTATATATATAATAATATATATATGTATATAAATATAATTATATTGTATATAAATATAATTATATTGTATATAATTATAATTATATTGTATATAATTATATAATTTAATTATATTATATAAAATATATAATATTCTTTGTAATGATTTATGGCTTTGATTGTGTGAGAATTTTTGCATCAACATTTTGGATCACACTCCATGATCCATCATCAGGATGAAAGCAGAGCTAAAGGAGAGAATGAAAAGATACAGAACAAGAGCTAATTAAAAAGAACAAAAACATGGGGAGAAGAGAGAGGGGGCACATAGACCAAGAAGGACAAGAAAAAAGAGAACAAATTAATAAATTAAAAACCAAGGGAAAATTAAGCAAAGAAGGATGAAGAAGCACCAACACACTTAAATAAGGCAAGCAAAAGTGTAACGCCTCGATGCGCAAACCCCAAAGGAACAAATAAACACGCAACAATTTTTTTTAAAAAGAACATATTAAATGTATTTAAGTATTCCAACATTACAATGTTCTAAGTTGCACAACTAAATCCCTTGGGGTACATGAGGTGACATTACTACACTAACCCATAACAAAGATAATAGATTAAACAATAATTAAATAATTACATAAAACCATTCATTCTCACATCACCATTTAAAAACATCCATTAACAATAACCACATTAATAAAAGTAATCCATATTAAACCATATATGCAAAACACAAATGAATTAATCATAAGGATAATATATATATATATATCATAGATACAACATAACATAATTAGCAATTACAATGATAGTTCTTGAATGATTACATGGCCTGAATATACATTACAACAATATGATTATACAACATAATGAACATATAACAAATTACATCAAGATCCTCCCAATACATGTGGGAGTTGATACATCAATAAATAAATTACATCTGAAGTATGAACATACATCTGGTAAATAAGAACACTAGATCATCTGCACCTGCAAAACTCTGCAATGAAAGAAACAATTGCAACTAAAGGGAACCCAACGGGGTGCGTAGCACGTTCCACCCAACCACCCCCGTGCTGGGAGTTAACAAGGAAGGATCCCCGACCAAGCACGTCTAACAGAAACACAAAACTAATTCTAGACAAGATGACATAATATCACAAGACCACACTGTACACTAAACATCGACAAATCACCAAAAGACGTAACAATAGACCACTTCAAAACATAGCCAAAAATCACTTTCCAAATAATACAATAATAAATCATGAAACACATCATCAATAAATCTCAAATCATAATATCAAAAGACTACTTCCAGAGGACTTCAATAAAATAATACAAATGGAATGTTAGAGGAGAGTGTCATTGCATGGCTTAACATGGATTATCTAGACAACCTATCACATGGTACCGCCTCCATCTATACATGGATTATCTTGACAACCTAGTTCAAGGTTTCGCCTCCATCTATGGTTCTCCTGACATCCTATCTCAAGGCGCCGCTCCATAGGGTTACTCATGCGAAATTGTTAACCTTTCGTGAAGACAAGGCAACAATCTTGCCAACCATGGCCTTCTCGGTCCCCTTTAGTCTGTGATAGCACTAACAGGCGGACGAGGCATCACAATTATCTTATTAGTGTTTAATCCCCACCCATGATTTATTACTTAGGTTATCACTGATTACTCTAACTCTATGTGGGTTACCCTGATAGCCCCTTTGTGCGCTGGCCCCCACTTAGAGCCACTCTTTTTAAACACTCAACACAAACTATCCAACACAAAAGGATCATATCACAAGTAGTATTGAACCTATCAAATGGATCCTCCACGAGGCATAACCATCTCGCCAAAACATATGAAACACATCCACAACACGCTACAATCCACATGTAACTCAAACATAGGCCAAATATCAGAATTGCAAGATTAATACAACATCAATATTCCCACCTCTAGAAGTCCTAAACAACAACTTAAGTTCCTATTACAGGATAAACTACTCTAGGGTTTCCCACATGACATAAACCCAATTTAAGAAAATCAATTAAATAAAATGAATAATATCAAGAGTGAATAAACCATAAACAACATCAAACAAACTACAAGGCACAATAAACTCCACCAACTTCATAAATCAATAACTCGAGAAAGTTCGATTAAATTCAAAGCATAAAGTTTATTTCTAATTCGCACAATTTCTCTATAACATTGCATCTTTTAATTTTAACCGATCAATTTAATAATAATCACATAGCATATTCCCAACTTCCTCAATTAGACTATAATATTATAACTTGTAAAAATTATCATATTAATTTCTCATCCATAGCATATCCAACCGACTACACATATAAATGCAATTATATACATATACTTACATATGCTTTTATGTGTTTTTATATATACAAAATGAAGCATATATATATATATAATTAAAATAATCATTTTACGAAAAAATTAAATAAATATCATGCTTTAAAATTATAAAATAAATATATATTAATTAAATATCATCTTTTAAAATTATAATTTAAATATATATACATATATACATATATATATACATATATATATATACATATAATCAAACTCAAAAAAATGCATTAAAAGAAAAAATTAAAAATAAATAAAATAAAGCAAATTTTATTTGGCCCGGACCTCCACATAGGCGGAGGTACTACGTACCTCCCCCTGTGGGGAGGCTGCAGTCCCCACGGACCGCCCAACAGCCTCAACTGTTGTGCGCAGTCGTGGTGACTGCACACAGTCACCCTCATGGGGCCGTGGGGGGTACGGCTTCGGCCGACCTCCCACCCCCAATGAATTTTTAAAATTAAAATTTTTATTTTGAAATTAAATTTATTTTTGATATAATTTTCACATGAATTTCACTTAGGAATAATTTTGAAATAATCACAATTAAAATGCATAATTATTTATTCAATACATAATATTTTGAAATTCGAACTATATATAAATTTATATATATATATAAAGAATTGAATATATATATATATAGAGAGAGAGAGAGAGATTCAAAACAAATCATACAAATAAAATTTTTTCCTAATAGACTCAATACAGATCTAGATATACAAATTTCAACTAATAAAAGAATTTTATTTTCAAAACAATTATTTCCACCTCTAAGTTTTATTAAAGAAATCTTGAAGGTCTCACTATAATTTCCTACAAAGGATTCAAAGATTTAAAACAAACAAGTTTCCAATCACAAAACCACTTTCAAAAGAAATAGAGGAATGGATTTCAAACACAACAAACCAGATTTTACTTATAGAACAATAAAATAATAATAACTTAAAAGAAGAAAACATGGAGCCCTTCGTTCAATGTAGGATCCCTTCTATAGCCTCTTCTCGATTTCCTTCCTGCAGCTCTCTTTTCAATCTATCTTTTTCAAAATAGTTATTTTTTACCTGGAAGCACAAACAAAGCTATTTTTCTTTTCTTTTCTTTTTATAGACCAAAACAACAGAAAAATCCTCTATGTGTGAAAAACTCTCTCATAAAAATAATAAATCAAAATCAATAAAGCTCTTCAGCTTTTTCCTCAAAAATCCTCATTTCTCATTGGTCCTTTTTCCAACTTTTAAAAGCACACACTTATCTACAATTTTTAATTAAAAATTAATTAATTCCACATGATATTATCCTCAGCTTTATTTCTAATTTATTATCAAGAAACAAGATAATATATAATTATCTTCATTCTAATTTAAATTAATTTCTTGCATTTTTAATTATTTAAATAACTTTTTTAACTACAATATATTTCAAATTCAACATTTAACTAACTCACAGTTAATCAAAAATAACAAAACATTAATTAATCTTATAAAATAAGATTAATTAAATAAACACTAACCATAAATAAAATAAATACTTAACAATCAAACTCCACAACAACAAGGACAAAACCTCAGTCATGACACAACAACTCACAACAAGACGACGGACTTAGGATGGGGACACTTCCAAATCAACTCCCTTTTTCAACATTTTACCCATTGGATTAATTTAATGCTCACCCTGTCCTACCGAAGCAGGTGGAATCGAGACTTATTCTTGCAAATCCTACATACAAATAACCATCAAATAACACATCTATATATATAATCAAAAACATGATATCGTGAGAAGGAATTACAGTGTAGTAGGGCACTTGTAAACGAGTGGTGCTACACTGCCCTCTCACCACATCTATTCTAACAATTACAATATCAATGATGAAATAACATTTCTAACTAACAGATCGCGTCATAAAATAATTACCAAATCACTACATCACAATGTATTACTAATCGAATTAAATATCACTAAACCAACCAATAAGTAATAATAATCACAGTCACAAAGCATCAATCAAAACCACCAAAAGTATCAAGTCTAAACAGTATGAGGGGTATTACATCCTCCCACCCTAGGACATGGCTTACTCCTAGAAGCCATTAAATAAGAATAAATAAAATAAATAATATTTCCTAATATGGGAGGCATCCTCCCATGCCGCCAAGACCTCAACGTTAGGTCACCGTCGGACCCTTTTGAGCTCAAGAGGCAAACGTAAAGGTTGCCTAATGGACACAAACTAACCAGAGGACCCAGGGTTAGCAACCTTGGCTCTAATACCAAGCTGTAACGCCTCGCCGCGCAAACCCCAAAGGAACAAATAAACACGTAATATTTTTTTTTTAAATAACATATTAAATGTATTTAAGTATTCACCGAGCTATAACGCCCCGCCGAGCAATCCCCAAAGGAACAAATAAACACGCGACATTTTTTTTAAAAAATAACATATTAAATGTATTTAAGTATTCCAACATTACAATGTTCTAAGTTGCACAGCTAAATCCCTTGGGGTACACGAGGTGTCATTACTACACTAACCCATAACAAAGATAATAGATTAAACAATAATTAAACAATTATGTAAAACCATTCATTCTCACATCACCATTTAAAAACATCAATTAACAATAACCACATTAATAAAAGTAATCCATATTAAACCATATATGCAAAACATAAATGAATTAATCATAAGGATAATAAATATATATATATATATATATATATATATATATATATATATATATATATATATATCTCACAGATACAACATAACATAATTAGCAATTACAATGATAGTTCTTGAATGATTACATGGCCTGAATATACATTACAACAATATGATAGTACAACATAATGAACATATAACAAATTACATCAAGATCCTCCCAACACACGTGGGAGTCGATACATCAATAAATAAATTACATCTAAAGTATGAACATACATCTGGTACATAAGAACACTGGATCATCTACCCCTGCAAAACTCTGCAATGAAAGAAACAATTGCAACTAAAGGGAACCCAACGGGGTGCGTAGCATGTTCCACCCAACCACCCCCGTACTGGGAGTTAACAAGGAAGGATCCCCGACCAAGCACGTCTAACAGAAACACAAAAATAACTCTAGACAAGATGACATAATATCACAAGACCACACTGCACACTAAACATCGACAAATCACCAAAAGACATAACAATAGACCACTTCGAAACATAGCCAAAAATTACTTTCCAAATAATACAATAATAAATCACGAAACACATCATCAATAAATCTCAAATAATAATATCAAAAGACTACTTCTAGAGGACTTCAATAAAATAATACAAATGGAATGTTAGAGGAGAGTGTCATCGCATGGCTTAACATGGATTATCCAGAAAACCTATCACAAGGTGCTGCCTCCATATATACATGGATTATCTTGACAACCTAGTTCAAGGTGCTGCCTCCATCTATGGTTCTCCTGACAGCCTATCTCAAGGCGCTGCTCCATAGGGTTACTCATGTGGAATTGTTAACCTTTCGTGAAGACAAGGCAACGATCTTGCCAACCACGACCTTCTCAGTCCCCTTTAGTCTGTCATAGCACTCACAGGCGGACGAGGCATCACAATTATCTTATTAGTGTTTAATGCGCACCCATGATTTATTACTTAGGTTATCACTGATTACTCTAACTCTATGTGGGTTACCCTGACAGCCCCTTTGTGCGTCGGCCCCCACTTAGAGCCACTCTTTCTAAACACTCAACACAAACTATCCAACACAAAAGGATCATATCACAAGTAGTATTGAACCTATCAAATGGATCCTTAGCGAGGCATAACCATCTCGCCAAAACATATGAAACAATCCACAACATGGTACAATCCATGTGTAACTCAAACATAGGCCAAATATCAGAATTGCAAGATTAATACAACAACAATATTCCCACCTCTAGAAGTCCTAAACAACAACTTAAGTTCCTATTATAGGATAAACTACTCTAGGGTTTCCCAAACGACATAAACCCAATTTAAGAAAATCAATTAAATAAAATGAATAATCTCAAGAGTGAATAAACCATAAACAACATCAAACAAACTACAAGGCACAATAAACTCCACCAACTTCATAAATCAATAACTCGAGAAAGTTTGATTAAATTCAAAGCATAAATTTTATTTCTAATTCGCACAATTTCCCTATAACATTGCATCTTTTAATTTTAACTAATCAATTTAATAATAATCACATAGCATATTCCCAATTTCCTCAATTAGACTATAATATTATAACTTGTAAAAATTATCATATTAATTTCTCATCCACAGCATATCCAACCGACTACACATATAAATGCAATTATATACATATACTTACATATGCTTTTATGTGTTTTTATATATACAAAATGAAGCATATATATATATATATATATATAATATTAAAATAATCATTTTACGAAAACATTAAATAAATATCATGCTTTAAAATTATAAAATAAATATATATTAATTAAATATCATCTTTTAAAATTATAATTTAAATATATATACATATATACATATATATATACAGATATATATAGATATATATATATAATCGAACTCAAAAAAATGCATTAAAAGAAACAATTAAAAATAAAGAAAATTTTATTTGGCCCAGACCTCCACAGGGGTACTACGTACCTCCCCCTGTGGGGAGGCCACAGTCCCCACAGTACCAGCCTCGTGTTGTGCGCATCGTGGTGACTGCGCACCCTCATGGGGCCATGGGGGGTACGGCTTCGGCCGACCTCCCACCCCCAATGAATTTTTAAAATTAAAATTAAAATTTTGAAATTAAATTTATTTTTTATATAATTTTCACATGAATTTTGCTTACGAATAATTTTGAAATAATCACAATTAAAATACATAATTATTTATTCAATACATAATATTTTGAAATTCGAACTATATATATATATATATATATATATATTTAAAAGAATCGAATATATATATATAGAGAAAGAGAGAGATTCAAAACAAATCATACAAATAAATTATTTTCCTAACATACTCAATACAGATCTGGATATACAAATTTCAACTAATAAAAGAATTTTATTTTCAAAACAATTATTTCCATCTCTAAGTTTTATTGAAGAAATCTTGAAGGTTTCACTATAATTTCCTATAGAGGATTCAAATATTTAAAACAAACAAGTTTTCAATCACAAAACCACTTTCAAAAGAAATAGAGGAATGGATTTTCAAACACAACAAACCAGATTTTACTTATAGAACAATAAAATAATAATAACTTAAAAGAAGAAAACCTGGAGTCCTTCATTCGATGTAGGATCCCTTCTGTAGCCTCTTCTCGATTTCCTGCCTGCAGCTCTCTTTTCAATCTATCTTTTTCAAAACAATTCTTTTTTACCGAGAAGCACAAACAAAGATATTTTTCTTTTCTTTTCTTTTTGTAGACCAAAACAACAGAAAAATCCTCTATGTGTGAAAAACTCTCTCATAATAATAATAAATCAAAATCAATAAAGCTCTTCAACTTTTTCCTCAAAAATCCTCATTTCTCATTGGTCCTTTTTCCAGCTTTTAAAAGCACACACTTATTAACAATTTTTAATTAAAAATTAATTAATTCCACATGATATTATCCTCAACTTTATTTCTAATTTATTATCAAGAAACAAGATAATATATAATTATCTTCATTCTAATTTAAATTAATTTCTTGCACTTTTAATTATTTAAATAACTTTTTTAACTACAATATATTTCAAATTCAACATTTAACTAACTCACAATTAATCAAAAATAACAAAACATTAATTAATCTTATAAAATAAGATTAATTAAATAAACACTAACCATAAATAAAATAAATACTCAACAATCAAACTCCACAACAACAAGGACAAAACCTCAGTCATGACACAACAACTCACAACAAGACGACGGACTTGGGACGGGGACACTTCCAAATCAACTCCCTTTTTCAACATTTTACCCATTGGGTTAATTTAATGCTCACCCTATCCTTCTGAAGCAGGTGGAATCGAGACTTATTCCTGCAAATCCTACATACAAATAATCGTCAAGTAACACATGTATATATATAATCGAAAACATGATGTCGTGAGAAGGAATTACAGCATAGTAGGGCACTCGTAAACGAGTGGTGCTACACTGCCCTCTCACCACATCTATTCTAACAATTACAATATCAATGATAAAATAACATTTCTAACTAACAGATCGCATCATAATATAATTACCAAATCACTACATCACAATGTATTACTAATCGAATTAAATATCACCAAACCAACCAATAAGTAACAATAATCACAGTCACAAAGCATCAATCAAAACCACCAAAAGTATCAAGTCTAAACAGTATGAGGGGTATTACAAAAAGAATTCCAAAAAAATGCGCCAAAACATGGAAAGCAAGACAAATGACTAACAAAACTCATGTGACCACTCATATTGGATTGGTGTTTTTTGTTTATTGGCTTTGTTTGGTTTTGTAATTGTAATTGTTGTTTTTATTTATTTCAATTGGTTGCTTTCCTTTTTGTTGTATAGTTTTGTTAGTCATTTGTCTTGCTTTCCATGTTTTGGTGCATTTTTTGAAATTCTTTTGCTTTCCTTCTTTAAGTGTGTTAGTGCTTCTTCATCCTTCTTTACCTAATTTTCCTTTGGTTTTTAATTAATTAATTAATTTAATTATTTATTTATTTCTCTTTTGTCTTGTCCTTCTTGATCTTTATGCCCCCCTCTCTCTCCTCCCCCTGCTTTTGTTCTTTTTAAATAGCTCTTGGTCTGCATATTTTCATTCTCTCCTTTAGCTCTACTCTCATCCTGATGATGGATCACAGAGTGTGATCTGAAACATTGATGCAAAAATTCTCACACAATCAAAGCTAGAAATCGTTACTTGAAGAACATTATGGATTGTGGAAACTTGATATCATTAAATATATAATATATTAATTATATTTTGTATTAAATAAGAATATAATAGCTATTAATTAATAATTATAAAAATGTTATATATATATATATATAATAGTTTTGTTAGAGAATATAATATATAATAATTAATAATATAATTATATATTTATAATCATTTTTTTATTATGTCAAATTTAATATATACTTAATTACGTAGGATAAAGGATGTTTTATTTATATATATACACATTTGAATTTTAAAAATTATATTTTAATATTAAAATATTCAAATATTTAGTATAAAAATATTAATAGTTTTAAAGAAATTTTCATTAATTTAATTTAAATATTAAAATATTAATATATTTAATATAAATTGATTAGAGTTATAAATTTTTAAGTTGAATATTATTAAATCAAACATACATTTAAAACCTAAATGTGCTCATTATTACTCTTAAACCCTCGTCAAAACCATATTTTCAGCTGCAACTCGCCAAATTGGAGGAATGAAACCAATAGCAGTGGGGAAGAAGTGATAGGAAAGTAGTAAAAAGCAGGAAAAATGATTGAAAAATGGCAGAAAATGATGAATATCTGAGATTCATTTAACTGCATTGAAATAAATTTCATGTCCATTTCAAAATGGGTGCCTAATTTTCTTGGTAGCAAGTGCTTAAAAAATATTATTTATATCCATTTTTTCTTGGTGGCACTGGTAGCCTCAATCCAAACTCATGTCCAAATTGACCTCACTTCAAAATCCTCCCTCACTGTCCCAAGGACACCCAATTGCTATGCAGGGGCTCTTTTGCAATCTTTGAACGGTCTCGACATTGGACACATCATGGGAAATGGGTCAGTACTAGTAGTCGCTCTGTTTGTTTTTCATGTTATTATCTAATATGCTCTGTTTTTTTTTCATATTTTTACTTTCTTTTTCATATTTCAAAGTTTCATAAATCTTTTAAAAATATTAACAAATTTTGAGTTCTCAGATTCTTTATTCATAAATACATAAGAGTTCAATATCTAATCTATTTATACTAATAACCTCCTTTGGATGGATTATAAAATTTAATTTTTTATTGTGAACAAGTACAGATCAAGGAGAAAATGCAAAACCAGTGCCTTACTCTACCATACAACAAGTGGAATTTAAATGCAGGAACAAAGACCTTATTCTACACAGAATTAGGAGCCTTAATCAAGAGTGTATTCCATTACATAAGATTTTAAGATGGTATAGAACAAGTAAAAAGAAACTTCCAAGCTTTGTTTACACATTTTATATATAGAACCCTTTCTATTTTTTTTTGCATACTAATATACCCCATTTTCTCTTGCAGCGAAATATCCAACACAAGATATTGTTTCACATACTTTTCCACTAATCTAATGCATTTACAACCCACCCCATGTGCAATAGTGGCATCACTGAAGGCATGCATTCACATCGATGGATTTTTAGCTTTAGTTTTAGTTTTTTTCAATTTTAAAAGCATAATAAATCAGCAGTTTGCATACTGTGAAAATTTCTTTGTTTTAAGTTGTGTTTTATTAGTTTTGTTTTTTTTTCCTTCATCTAATCTTTTTTCTTTCTTCATATAGCCTATTCGTTATCTTCAAAACTCTATATATAGAGTTCTTTGTAACATATTTTATTTACAGTTTGAATATATAGTGAATTATTTTCCAACATTGTTGTTTCAGTCCTTTGAGCAGATTTGTTGAAGTTTTATGATTGTTTCAGTTTAATTTTTCTAGTATAACATAAGAGCTTTAAAGTTTTATATCTTTCACTCACAATAGAATTTCAATGACAACTTCTCTTGGTTTGCAATTTCATAGACTAGTTATTGTAACAACATTCTCCAAACATAGGAGTTTACATACACATTTTAAAGTATTAGTTCATAAATAACTACCATGACTAAATAAGTGACTAAACCATGATTAAATAAATGACTACCATGACTAAATAAATGAATACCATGACTAAATAAATGACTACAATGATTAAATGGGTATGTGCAGGATCATCGTGGAAAAAATAGGCTCTTAAATGGCGAAAAATTCAGAAAAACCAGAGTTAGACAACTTGACATAAAAATTTGAATAAGTTATCTATATTATTTCAAAATTATGTAAGAATAGAATTTGTAGCAAATTGAATGTAGTTTCTAAACTACTAGGTTTTTTTTTTAAATCTATTTGGTGAAAATTTGAAATTTCAATGCAGTAGTACTTAAATTTCAGGGAAAAAATAAGTAGGTGTCTGTCTGACCACCCTAATGAAATATGCCCCTTAGTTTTTTCTTGGAAATTTCACAACACAAACCAACACTACGCCAATTATTAGTGTTAGCTCCAAAATTGAAAACCAATTTAAAATGATCTCAATGCCAAGAATACACACTCAATCCCAATGAAGGAGAGGTGTTGTCATATGGAAAAGAAACTAAGCAATAACTGAAATGAAATTATAATTGAATGGAGCTAGGCGGTGAACCAACCATGAAAGAATTTCACACTTCCACTAAATTAGTGGGGGGAAAGAGATTACAAAACAAACTAATTCATCTGCTGCGGCGGGCATCCACTCATGAGTGGGGATTCTCCACTTAAATAGTGGGTGTGAATTGAAAGTTACAAAATTTACTTTTCCTCCACACTGGTGGTAAACCATCTAGGGGTTACAATGTATGAATTTAAAACGCTAAGTAAAAGCAGAAATAGAATGGACTGGAATAGTACTACTGTTTACAATCTTACAACATAAATAATCTGCAAATTACAAGTGTTAATTGATGTATAATCAATGTACATTGAAGAAAGAAGATCTCTCACACTTCCAATCTTTTCAATCACTGAACTCTAAGCCAAAATTTGAGCTAATGATGAATATGATATAAAACTAGCAAACTGAGATTTCTTACCAGCAATTAGCCATCAATAATTTGTTCTTAACTTAATCTCCAAATCTCCTGTCTTCTTCAAAAGGACTGCTCAAGAACTAGCAGCAAAGATTTCCAAGAAATAATGCATAACTAGGAAAGAATTAAGTCTGATTTGTAAATGCCAACAATTTAGAATGCAGACCAACAACTTCACAATAACCAGATGGATTATAACTTCCTCAAACTTGCTCCAAAACTTTTGCTATGTCTAGAACTGTATCTCTCTTTACAAAATGTGAATGGAAGACCAAGAAATAAGCATGAAAGAGAAATATTCATATCTGATATTAAAACCAACAAGCTGTAAATAACCAGACCAACAAGATAAGTTTTCAACAAAATGCTTGAAATCTGAAACAACCTTTCACCAATGCACTTGAAATTGAAATCACACCCTTTCCAATGCTAGGCAACCAAGTAGCAATCAAGAACCAAGCCCAACTAGCACCAAAAATGGCCTATCTCATTTTCCAAGGCAACAATGGACAAGCTACGACTCTAGAAGAGGGTCGACCTTGCTTAAAAATCAATCCTTCCATTATAAATTCTCATTGAAATTGTAGATTCTTCAATTCCAATGTTAGGCGGCCAACATACAAATGTTCAGCAATGCAAAACAGCCATTAAGAGAAAGGCTCAATTCTCAATGCAATCACTAGGAGAAAAGTACGGCTCTTGAAGAGATATGGCCTTTCTTAAAAATTCCAATCTTCAAAATTAAATCCCATCTTTTGTAAGAAGGGTCACCCATGTCCAAGGAATCAATTGCTTCAATGCCCAGAATCAAATAAAAATCATACTAAGAGCTATACACAAAAATCACTTTCAGCCATGATAAACCAGCAATTACAAAACTAGAAATTACTACTAAAATTCTCCAAAATCTTCAACGATGAAGCTCAATATCCACTTCTAAATGAAGCACACTCCCAAATGACCATCTAGGGAACCATAGTTTCAGGCCTGAAGAATGGTGTAAATACTAAGCTCCCCCTTAGCTGGGTTCTAAAATCAATTCAGCAGCATAACTTTACAATATTTTCCAAAAAAAAAGAACTCTTCTCAAAGCCTCAATATATAAGCTTCAATTGGCAACTAAATCACTTCAAATTCCAAGAATTTGAATCACTTCAACTTCCAAGAGGGATGCCACCTTTAAGCATTTTACTTTTTGAAAAAATAAAACTTTATTCAACCTCCCTTTAGGCGTCCAACTTAATAATGCAATAATAAAGCATTTAATAAATCATTAAATGCACAATTGACCCCATAATGTCCCCTCTTTGAAAACAACATGAAGTTATCACTTCTAGGCATGGGGTACAACTAAGTAACATAAAATTGACTAAGTATAAACTTAGTCCATTGAGATAACCAAAGCCAAACTGAAACTGAAGGATAGCAAGATGACTTGAGCTGAATTGTTGATGATGCTACTGCCAAATTTAGACTTACTAAAAATATCCAATGCCAAAAATAGTAAGTTTGTTTCAAAACCAACAGAAACCTTTTGCAAGCAAACCCTCGAAAAAGCATCTGAAAGAGGAAACCCTAATTTTATGCTTCAGCTTAGCCTACAGGATTTCTAGAAATAGGCTAAATCCAATTGAAGAGCATAGGGCTAAAATGGGGAAATTACACCTAACCACAGTAAAATGATAATATTTTCTTAAAATATTTTAAATATAAGTAGAGGACTCATGTCCCGATGTGATGCATATTTTTTTGTAATTCTTTTCCAAGTAAATAATTAATTATGAATTTTTTATTACAACTTTTAAAAAATATAAAAAACTCGTATGTTTGACCACCTTTAACTTGGTCAAAACTTCATGAAATTCATTTTTTTTTAATCCTATAGTATGCGAAGCATAGAATGTGACGCATGTTTCAGATTCAAAAAATGTGATATCTTTTGAAAGCTATAGATGTTTTTCAATCAGCCTATCAATCAGGAATTTAGTCTTAATTCAAATAAAAAATGAAAAATAATTATTTATTAAATTCAAAGTAAAGCATAATTTATATTGGTGGAAAGCTGAGAATCTCCTTTAAAAACCCTTTTCGTTTCATCAATTTTGGGTTAAAAAAAAGTCATCAACCACATACCCATCATATCGCCACTTTTTGGCCCATCATGATCCTGCACATACTCAAATAAATTACTACAATGACTAAATAAATGACTACCATGACTAAATAAATGATTACCATGAATAAATAAATGACTACCATGACTAAATAAATGACTACCATGACTAAATAAATGATTACAATGACTAAATAAATGACTGCTATGACTAAATAAATGACTACCATGAATAAATAAATGACTACTATGACTAAATAAACGACTACTATGACTAAATAAATGACCAGATAACAACAATCAATGACTAAATTAATGACTAAATATACTACCAAATTGATCAATCAAAACAATAAATAAATGACTAAAAATGGTTTAGTCATGAATTTGGTCATGTTATAAATGATTGGAAATAAACTACTAATGGTCACATGACCAAGCTTAGTCATTTATATGCAATTTTAGTCATTTATTGTTGTTTCTACACTAGTGAGGGAAAATAAGTGGTACTATGGGGAATGAAAAATAAAGCACCAAGGATTATATTGACTAAGAGAATGAAGAGGATTTTCCATCACGAGAAACCCACATGGGTAGCTCAATGTTTGGTGACTGCAATAAAACCTATTGAAGGAAATAAGGTATATCATTTAGATGTACAAATCATGTTAGGCAAGCACAATAAAGTATGTAGTAGCATTCCTCTAGGGATATCACCATACATAGGCTTTGAGCATGTCATTGAGTTGTAGGAGGGTGATAAGCCCATCATCACTACTCCCTACCACCACCATCGAAGACATAAGGAGGAAATTAAAAAGGTTATTAAGGAATTGTTGGAAATATGTCACATCAAACCTATCTCAATTCCATTTTCTTCCTTTGTGATTTTGGTGAAGAAGAAATATGACATGATGCATATGTGCATTGATTATAAAGCACTAGACAAGAAGACTATCAAGAATCAATATCCCATTCCCAAGATTGATGAATTGATATATGAGATTAACAAAGCAATCTATTTATCAAAAATATATCTCTTATTGATCTACCACCATATCAAAGTTCGAGAAGAGGATATTTAGTACATGAAATTTTGATGTCACTATAGGCACTATGAGTTTCTAGTCACATCATTTTTCTTGAAAAATGCTTTAGAAACTTTCTATTCATGCATTAATTAGGATTTTAATAAGAAAATAAGAAATTTAACCCTTGTATTCTTTGACGACATTTTGATATACAATAATACATGGGAGGAGCACCTATAACACATTGATAAAGTGTTAGGAGTTTTGGAAGAACAAATGTTGTTCACAGATGATTCCAAGTGTGAGATCACTATGATAGATATCTTGCATCTAGGTCATGTCATTAGTGTAAAGGGAGTGTAGGTGGACATGGATATGATCAAATAAAGTCGATAATATCCTCCCCCAAGGACCTTGACATCGTTTCAAGTTTTCTTCAACATTTGTAACTACTATAGGTGGTTTGTTAAGGGTTTCTCCCGACTAGTCGTGCCCTTGATTGAATTAACAAAGAAGTGAAATTTTGCATGGATCAAGGATGCAAAATGAGCATTTTATAGACTAAAATAAGTATTGAGCTCATTTCCTATGTTAGCAATTCAAAATTTCACTCTTCCTTTAATATTAGAATGTTATGTATCAAGAGAAGGGATTGAGGATTTTCTCATGTAGAACAAGCACCTGATTTCTTTTGGGAGTCATCAGCTCATAGAGGTGGAAAGATAGTTATCCATCTAAAATAAGGAAATGTTGGTCATCATGCACAAATTGGTAAAATTCAAGAAACACTTGGTGGGTGGTTGATTTATGGTCAAAAATTATCACAATAGTCTGAGATATTTTCTTAATCAAAAGGATCTAAATGAGAAGCAAAAAAAGTGGATAAAAAACTCCAAGCATGTGAATTTTATATTGAGTACATCAAAGGTAAAAAGAATATTGTTTTTGATGCACTATTTAAGAGGCTAAATCTATGTTCCATGTCTTAGATCTCTCCATGGATTGGAAAAAGAAATCATAGCAAAGTATGTCAAGAATTCATTTATGGCTGATGTGTTGGAAGGGAAGTTATTGGATGATAGGTACACAATCTACAATGGACTCATTCTCTACAAGGGAAGAGTCTTCTTGGTGCCAAAATTAGGGATGAGGGGAAATATTTTGCATGTAGTTCATGACACTCTTTTAGTGGGCCACCCTATGTATTTCAAGACCTACAAATAGGTCCAAAAAAAAATCAAATGGAAAGGTCTCAAGGATGATGTCTTCACCCACGTCAAATAATGCATCATTTATCAAAAGAATAAAATAAATTTCCAATAGGTTTTTGGTAGCCTTTTTCCATATTGAAGTAGAAATGGGAAAGTGTCTCAATGGATTTCATCGTGGGACTTCCCAAAGTCCAAGGTAATTATTGCATATATGTTTTTGTGAATATATTAACAAAGTATACACATTTATTTTCCATATCTATATATTTTAAAGCATCACAAGTGGCTAATCTATACTTCAAGTGATGGAACTCCATGGGCTACCCAAGAGCATTGTGAATGATAGAGATATTTTTTTCAAGATCTTGTTTAAGAAATAGATCTTCCTTTTGGCAAGAATTATGATCATCCTCAACACCAAATACCACTCACAAATAGATGGTTAGACAAATATTTTAAACAAATAGGTGGATGATTACTTGAGAAATTATTATGCTTCTTAGAAAAATACTTGGATCAAGTGAATATACTTAGAGGAGTGTTATTACAACACAACCTACCACATATCAATCAAGATGATTCCATTAATGGATTTGTATCCATGGTATGAATCTCAAAGCTTCATTGATCTCATTCTAACAAATAGCAAGGTACTAGGAGCAAATGATTTAATAATATATAACCAAGACATTCTAAAGTCACTCAAGAATAATCTCTAGTGGGCTTAAAACTAGTAGAAAATGCATGTAGACCATCATAGGATTGAGAGAACATTTGAGATCGAAGGCATGATGTTTGTAAGATTTATACCATACAAACAATCTTCTTCAAAGGCAAGTGGATCTAAGAAAATTAAGCTTGATTTCTACATACCTTACAAAATTGTGAGAAGGATTGGTGAAGTTGCTCATGAGTTGGATCTACTCAAGGGAAGTAAGATTCATAATGTGTTCCACATATTTATTTATTTTAAAGGCACTTGGCAAACATATTGTACTATCAAAATAGTTACCTTTTGATTGATGAAGATGACAAACTAGTTTTGATTCCTAAAGTAGTCATGGATGTAAAGAAGAGGAAGTTGATAAAAAAAAGAACCAAGGAGTATAGGTAATTTGGTGGAATTATATTCTGATGGAGGATACAACAGGAGAAGGCCTACAAATATTGAAACACCCAAACTTGAAATTGTTTGAGGACAAGCAATTTTGAGCAGGGTAGACTTGTCATGTCCTATTTTCTAGTTAATATAAGTCTACACATATTAAGTATCTTGTGTCTTGCTTGTTTCCATCTATTGTTTGTTTGCCCTTCCAAATTTTCTCTTCCCTTCTTCTTGTCAATTTTTTTGAATTCTCCATCTTTGTCACACCTTCCATCTGTTCCTCACCTTATGTATTATTGTGTTTATCAAACTCCGTCCTATCATGCACATTTCTTAACCCCAATGCCTCATCATTTAGTTAAGCCTTATGTTATGGCCAACCCCTAATATCTAATATTTCCACATATGTTTCCATTTCCCTCCTAACTTCCCAACACTTATCATATTGTTTCCAATAGTCTATTTTTACACTATTATTTTTGGAATTTTTCCCACCCATGATCATTGTTCAAATTTGAAGATGCAAGTGTGCATGGTGGTTGAATTGCCTATTTGTGGAGAATATAAAAGAGTGAATGTTTCTTCTAGGATCATCATCTAATCTTACTCAATTCCTTTAGAATCCATTTTGAGCACTTGTGTTTGAAAATGGGAATCCTAGGACAAAAATCCTAGTGATTTTGAAGGGAAATCTCATAAAGTGGTTGTATTTGAGCTCCATTGGATGTTGATTCCAACCACATTGTATAATCCAATTCACCATTGTTGTTAGTATTAATTTTTTGTTGCAATTATTGATATTATATAACTATTTGAATATAATACATCCATTAATATAATAAGATAGAGATTGGGATTTCATATGTTATTTGATGTTCATTATAATAAGGATATTGGGAGTTATTTCTATCATTTGTTGTTTGAAATATAATGATATTGTTGATGCATAAACAATAGTTTTGAATTTGAGTTAGCTAAGATCTGATTAAATGTTAAGAGCAATAGTGTTGTTAATCAAATTATAAGTGTGCAAAATATTAAGGATCAAATTTACATTATTATTTTTTCTTGGGACATTACACATTCCAGAATCTACACTATCACACATTCTATAATCTACACCATTCTTCTATTTATCCATGATATATCTCCATGTACTACTCCAACTTTATTGTTTTGAATTATTCTCACTTCATTGGTAAGTTGGATTAATGTCCCACTAAGTTATACTTTTATGCCATGTTATATGTCTAATTTCAGTGAACTCACCACAATTGCATAAGGCATTTCCTTATTAATTATGTGTGCTTAATCATTTACGCAGCTTGTAAATTGTAAACCCATCTTTTATCAAGATTTCATAACAAAGAAAAGTGGGCCTATCGATGATATGACACAGAGGCCATGTGGCACAAAGTAATTGGTCCATTGGGAAAATTGCATAATATAGGAGGATTAGTTGTCAAGAATTTCTTTATAGTTTATATAATAATTATTGGGGTAGAGGGGATCTAATGGATAGTGCTCAAATAGGCTCAAATAGGCTCACTAACCAATTCCACACATTTATGTCTTTCATTTGAGTGTCATGCAATACCTATTGCTTTAAAATTATGTAAGACAACATTTAATTATTCATAATTAAGTGGTAATAAGGGATGAACTATAATGGTGTGATTGTGAACAAAAGCTATTAAAGAGTTTACATTCTAATTGTACAAAATATTTATGTGCATGGTTATTTCCATTTATTTAAATGAATAAAATATTTTTAGTACATAAACTAGTAAATGGTTATGTAGCTTATAAATAAATTATTTATTTTAATTTAATATTTAGAAAATTTAGAAAAATAAAATACATATGAAATAATATAGCATGTAAAATTTTAGATTTAAGTAGAAATAAAATAGTACTTAAAATTTTAGATATTTTTAATACATTTTAGTACATAGTATAAATATATTTTATGTATTTCATAAACAAAATTATAAGTTACATATAAATATATAATATCTATTATACTTCTTAAAAAAATTAAAACAAAATATAGAACAATAAAAATAGTAACTAAAGAAATTATTAAAATTATTATTACAATGGAACAAGGGGTGGAGTGTAATGACATGAATGTGTTAACACAAATATTAAAGAGCCCACATAATAATTTTATAAAATATTATGCACATGATTATTTTCATTTCTATTTTTTTTGTATTAGATATTGTATACTATAAGAAGTTACAAAATCATCAATTGATGCAAAATATAAAATACTTATCAAACCACGTAGGGTCTTATCAACACAGTGATATATTGTCCCTTACATATACATAATACAAAATACTTGTATAGTCTTCTATACTCTCTAATGCATTATGATTTGTTCAACTAACAATTATAGTTAGATACATTTACAAAGACTTGATAAAGAGATAGTCTTCTTTGTGAACATAACTTTATAATTAACCAACTTGTCATCATTTAGTTATCATTTTCTATTCTCTTTGTAGCCTTGGTCATCTCCTGGTGAATCAAGATCTAAACTGTTATTGTTGAGTCTCAATGAAACCTCATGATTTGCATTATGTCTTGGTCTTTTCCAAAAGTTTAACTTTTTTCCAAGGTCTCAACTGGGTACTTTTTGTTGTATTTATTTTAAAATTCTAAGTAGCTTTTCATGAAAGGAAAGTTATCAACATCATTGAAAGGCCAATGCCTTCCATATTTGACCTTTATCTTGTTGATATCCACATATCCTTCCTTTCTAAAGCAGCTTCACAATTTTTTCCTTTGAAATCTCCATAGTGATTTTCAGCTACACAAAAATATTGTGAAACATGAGTCTTCTAAAAGATTCAGTAAGTACTCTCGTAGTAGGAGAGAGGGGCCCATAATGGAGCAGGGTCCAATAGTGGGGATAGAAGTAGTCCTTAGTTGGCCCCATAGTGGAGCACTTTAATATCCAATTGCAAAACACTTTTTATCCATAAAGTATGGAAACTGACAAATCATGTGATGCCACATCAGTGCACTAATAAAACATGACTTAGTGCACCACTATCAGTCTCACTTTTTTTTGGGCCTTTTTGGATACCTCAACAAAAAGCATGTTGATGTGGCCCTAAAACAAAATATAGAGGCACATGACTTGCCAAATAAATTTTTGTACGAAATTGGGAGTGATTTGAAATTTCCACATAAGATTTTGATAAACACAAAGTTAGGGTGGTTCACTATGGGCCTCTCTCTCCTACCTTGGAAAATATCCTCATTTCTAGCCTTCCAAATTGGCCATAAGATATTAGATGATAAAATAAGACAAAACAAATTATATGAATTATTTAAACTTTCCACATAACCAAAGAGAATCTCTTGTCATTTGACCTTACCTTTACCCCCCATCCCATAAGATTAGCCAAAAACATGCTCCAAATCTCTTTTGCAAATAAGAATTAAAATAATATGTGTCTAATGTTCTCAAGATGTTTACATATAGAACAAATGTTCAACACTGAAGTGAACAGAGAAAAGGAAAGTTTTCGCGACATAAACAACCATTTAAAGCAAGCAATCTTTGGTTCAAGTATATTAGACCACAACAACTTAAAGGTTTTTGTCCATTGTGCTCCAAAGGGATCTAAATTCCAACATCTATTTAGATAGTTGGGAAGGTCTTGTGAGTAAGTTAAGGTTTTGTAAATTACTTTAGGTTTTAGGTTTAAAATCTTAGATCCATTTGCCCAAGTGATATTTTCAAGAAATTCATTGTCTTTTACATTGCAACTAGGGAGTTGAATGATTTTGCAAGTCTCCCTAAGAATATAGTAGCTTATCCAATGTGATGGAGGAAGCTTGTATTCAATAATACTCAGAGCTATCCATGAATTTATCTGGTTATTATCCACTATATCCTTAAAGCATCTCATGCCTTTTAAATGTCAGGTTTTATATGAGCAACCTTGTAATAAAGCAAGGGGTTTGTCTTTTTTGAGAGGTTCCACCAGCTTAATAATTATTTTTAATAACATAACTTTATTAAATAAAGTAGTAAGTACAATTTAATATTTAACTTTTTTAGAAAAATAAAATACACATTAAATAGAATAGCAAGCAAATGTTTTGATTTAAGTATAGAAAAAATAGAATTTAAAATTTTAGATATTTTAAATATTTTTGTATTTCATAAATAAAACAATAAATTACATATGAATATATAATATTTATTTCTTAAAAAATCAAAACAAAACAAAAGAAATATAAAATAGTAAACATAGCAATTAAAAAAATTATTAAAATTGTTATTATAGGGATAGATATAATTATAGTGGAATAAGTGGTGGAGTGTAGTGTATTGATGTGAGTGTGTTAACAAAAATATATTAAAAAGTCAATATAATAGCTCTACAAAATATTTAAAATTTTAGATATTTTAAATATATTTTAGTATATGATATATGTATTTCATAAAAAAATAATAAATGACATATAAATATATGTTGATATTAATATAGTTTGATGGTTTAAATGTGGTGTCGTTTATGTCACCAAGGTTCAAACCCCATTGGAACGTTAATGTTGAGTCTTATATTTTTCAATTGAGGTTTAGATCACTCTCCTCTTTCTATGATATATCACTCACGCTGATTTCATATGTCAATTGAAAAATATATACAATTAAAACCAAAAAGAAATCATCAAATTAAACTTGTGCCAACTATTCAAGAGTAGTTTATAATTTAATATATCACTAATACTTTGAAAAGTCATTACCTTACTTTTGTAATCTTTCTCCAATAAAATAGAGATTCTATTATTTGATAAGTCTTGATTAATAATAAATTATTAATAAAATAAATTTAATATATTTTATATTACAAAATTTGTTATTAAATAAATTTAATTAAACAAACATATATATCTTTAAAAAGTCTATGTAAGAACAAGACATGTATTGGATTTGTGATTTAAGTGTAATAGACATATGATAATCATATCTTTGGCACACACTAGCTTTGTTATTTTATTTTACTTTACTGTATAGCTCTTGTAAATAAAATAACTATTAAGTAAATAAAAATTACTCTTAGATAAATAACATAAATAAAATAAATCATTCTTAAATAATTATAAAATAAAATACAAAAAATATTAAATAGTTGTTCATGGCATAGTGTGATAATTAAATCATGACATTGTTGTTATAGCCACTAAGGTGCAAGCTTTTGTTGAACCATTGTGATTATGGAAGTTGTACCCTCATTGATCCATTGTGCTCACATATTTGAACCTTCATGCTAGGGTTGTTGGCTTTCATGTTGGGTATTCATGTTGGACTATTAAACTCATTAATTTGAACTATTTGTGTTTGTGAATGATAATCTACACCTAGCTAATCATAGACAAAACAAACCACGTTAGTCACATTAGCAAGCCAAAATCATCATTCCTATGAGATTCTTGAGCATGTGAAGAAAATGAAAACAAACTCAAAAAATGAAGCAAACATGAAATAAAAGCATTGAAATCCTATTCTAACACCTCAAACCTAATCCCATAGGGGGGAATGGTGTCACTTTGAAGTGGAAGGTGGCCCTTTCCCAATCCCTTGTGATAAGCTTCAAGATCCTTGATGAACAATGGTGATTTTTGATGCAAAATATGATGAACTCAAGCCAATATGATGATGAAAGTGTATAGCTATGTGATGAATTTGAGTAGAGTAACAATCTATGAAGTTGTGGATCCATATTCAATAGAGAAAGCCTCTATTTATAGGAAATAAGGGTTGAAGAATGGGTGAATTTGAGCAATGTGGGACTAAAATGGGAACCAATAGTTTTGTGACACATGTCACAAGGCTAATGAAAGCCATGGGGATATGTGTGAGTACATTTTGAAAGAAGTGGTGAGTTAAGGCATGTAGGTGAGATTGTAAGAGAATGTAAGAGAATTGAATGAATATGGTTGAGGGTGTAAGATAATGTTGGTGAGGATGTAAGAGAGATAAATGTCCTTATAAGAGACAAGATGGCATGTAAGAGGAATTGAATGCCCTTGTAAGAGACATTTAAGGCTTTTGTAAGAGGCTTTAATGTTAGAACAAGAAAGTCAAATAAGTGGAGTTATTGACGAAATATTCCTTGGGAATATGCCTTTGTGAGGGGAAATAGACTAATTAATAATTAAAAGAAATGAATTTCATGTGCAACTTGGTCAATAAACCAGGGGTTTATTTGACCAAGGTGGAGTTAAAAGTTAGAGAAATGGACAATGGAGCTTAATAGGTAGCTTAAGGTTAATTAATTCAAAATTAATTAACTTAAGCAAGTTGGGGGGATTTATGACATTTGTTTAAATAATTAGATTTATTTAATCAAATGAGAGGACATAGGGGTTTTAATTAAATAGTTTTATTTAATTAATTAAATGGGATGAACATTATTAAGAAGAGG
Source organism: Sequoia sempervirens (assembly GCA_007258455.2). Taxonomy (NCBI): domain Eukaryota; kingdom Viridiplantae; phylum Streptophyta; class Pinopsida; order Cupressales; family Cupressaceae; genus Sequoia; species Sequoia sempervirens. The sequence goes on along the minus strand of VDFB02373365.1, from coordinate 48,830,253 downwards.
ATGAATTAAACTAATAAAGTTAATTATTTGATTAATAGCTGAAACTAATGAATTTAACAATAATAAAAATTATTTAATTAAATGGTTAGTTCGAGAAGTGATTTAGGAAGAACGATGTTAGTAATCATATTCATATGCATAATATCGATCAGGACTATTTAAGTGTCTACAGTGTTAATATAGTGCATTCATGTTGAGAATGTTGGGGATGAGGTCCCTTATTTATGACCTCACCTAAAATAATATAAACTAACTCTTAAATAAATAAATAAAGATTAAGATTTTTATATTAATTTGATTAAAATATTAATTTTCATAATATTGGTTATGGTTAATCGAAATTCTTTCAAACAATTTGACTTCAAACCACCTTAACTTTGGATTGGTCATGTGTTGAGTGTTGTTTTTCCCATTGTCAGTTGATTCTTATTGTTGTGAAGTTAATTTATTGATGGCACCTCATTGTTGTTTTTGGTTGTTTTGTTGAACTTTATTGTCTTATCTTCCTTCTTATACAAGGGTGTGGACCCTTTCAAGATTCTATTTTACCTTAATTAAAAACATATTAATTTCCATAAATAAAATAACTCTTAAATAAATAAATAAATCCTCATTAAGATTTTTATACTAATTTGATTAATATATATTAATTACTATAATACATTATAATAATAAAATATAAAAATATTTGTGTCAAAGGTGGTTTGGCATTGTTCCTAAAGAGCTTTAGTGAGCATGATGAAAATCTTTCCATATCATTTTCCAATGCTTGGAATAAGAGGTGGGTCAAAATGGGAGGCATATGTTTTGAGGTGAGTGAAGATGTTATTTCCCAAGCGACAGGCTTATCTTGCAATGACCAAAAACTTAAAATACATAGAAAGGTGTCAGATATGAGAACATGGATCTATTTTTCAAGAAGGGGGAAAATCCAATTAAGTTGCAAGCTGGCTATGATAGGGACAAGCTTCCTCACTCATGGGATAAGGTAAGTTTTATGTTGAAAAAATACATTACTTTAGAAAGATGCTTTAAGTGTTATTACTTCTACCATCTTCCCCTTCTAAATCATTTTAGGAACAAGGTGACCAAATTAGCTTCCCATTTTATTTTCTTTCTTCCTTGGAAATGTTAGTGAAGGAGGCCCTAGATATGACGGTCAAAAATCCTGATAGGCCACCTATCCCACTCCACCAAGGGATTATCCTTAGGCTCTACCACTTTCACCAAGCCCTTTGCCCCCTAATCCCATTAGGGTTTGTCTTGTTGAGGAACCCCTACTTGAAACCTTGCCTTTAGAGAACCCCCTGAACCCTCTTACTGAGAAGTCTACAAAGTCTCTTACTAAAGGGAATTAAAAAATGTTTTCTCATAATGTCACCCCTAAGTTAAAGTCCAAACCCCCAAACCTACAACCCAAGACCTTAAAAACCACCAGAACTTTTAACCAAAAATTTGTTGATGTTAGTCTTTGTGATCTTAAAAACAACCCTCCTAGAAGGTCCCAAAAAAAGAACTAGCCCCAAACCTACAAACCTTGTTAACAAGAAGAAGAAAAAGGCCCTAATCAAATCCTATGTGGAAGAGGCTAGTTCTAAAGATGACATGAGGATGAGGAAACAACGAGGCTAAAGAAAATGAAGAGAACAAAGAGGAGGGTATGTGCAAAATCATCATAGAAAAAACAGGCCCTTAAGTGGCAATGAAAATTCAAAAAAATCAGAGTTAGGCAACTTGACATAAAAATTTGAATAAGTTATCTATATTATTTCAAAAATATGTAAGAATAGAATCTGTGGAAAATTGAATTTAGTTTATAAAACTAGGTTTTTTTTTTTTTAAATCTATTTGGTGAAATTTTGAAATTTCAATGCAAAGAGTACTTAAATTTCAAGGAAAAAATAAGAAGTAGGTGTCTATTTGACTACCCTACCCATAATAAAATGATAATATTTTTTATAAGATTTTAGATATAAGTAGAGGACTCATGTCCAAATGTGATGCATATTTTTTGTAATTTTTTTCCAAGTAAATAATTAATTAAATGATTTTTTTATTACAACTTTAAAAATATAAAAACTCAGATGTCTAACCACCTTAACTTGGTCAAAACTTCATGAAATTCAATTTTTTTAATCCTATAGTATGTGAAGCATAGAATGTGATGCATGTTTTGGATTCAAAAAATTATATCGCTTTGAAAGCTATAGATATTTTTCAATCAGCTTATCAATCAGACTTTAGTCATAATTCTAATAGAAAATGAATAATAATTATTTATTAGATTCAAAGTAAAGTATAATTTATATTGGTGGAAAGTTGAGAAGCTCCTTTACAAACCCTTTTTGTTTCATCAATTTTGGGTAAAAAAAAAGTCATCAGCCACATGGACGGAGTCTAGAAAAGCAAGGTAAGTTGTTAAACACGTTATTTGTGTTGACTTCTTAGGATTGGCAAGTTTGAACCAAATTCCAAAGCAAACCCGAGGGTAATCCCCAGGCATTAAATTTTGTGTCAGACATATCGAATATCAGATTCAAATAGGATATCCGATTTGTTTTAGATATGCGTTGAAAAAATGTTATACAATTTATAATATATGATTTAAAAAATGTAATAAAGTTAATAATTTAATATATAATATACAATATAGTTTATAATGTAATATATAATATAAAATTTATGATAATCTCTTACCGAATTATGTATTTAATATATAATATATTATATTCTTATGTATAATATTTAAATATTATTTCAATATTTTAGTTAATGTATAAATATTTAAATATTATCTCTTTCTCTCTGTCTCACTCATAATCGCCTATCTCTCCCTCACTCCTCCTATTCTCACTTCTCCTCCTTTCTTTCACTAACTCCCTATCTCTCCCATCTACCCTTAACCCTTAAACCCTCTACCTCTACTCTCTCTCTCTCAAGTCTCTCTCCTAACCCCTCCCTCCTGTGTCTCTCTCTCTCGCCCACTCCCTCTATATCTCTCCCTCCACTCTTAACCCTAAACCCTAAACCGTTAACCTTTAAAACCTAAACCCTTAAAGCCTCTACCCTCTACCATTAACTATATATACCCTCTATCTCTCTCTCCCACTCTCTTTCCCCAAGTCTCCTCTTAACCCTCTCCCTCTGACCCTCTCTCTCAGAGTCACTCCCTCATCTCCTCTACCCTTAACCCTTAAACCCTCTACCCTTAACCCCCTATATATGTATACCCTCTATCTCTATCCCACTTCCTCTCTCTCTATCAAGTTTTCCATCCTACCCCTCCCTCTCTTATTTCTCTCTCTCTCAGAGTCACTCCCTCTATCTCTTTCCCTCTACCCTAACCCTCTTAAACCCTCACTCTCTACCCTTTAACCCTCTACCCTCTCTCCCTCCTACCCCTCTCCCTCTCTCTCAAGTCTCTCTCTCTCTCTCACTCACTCCCTCTATATCTCTCCCTCCACCCTTAACCCTAAACCCTAAACCCTAAACCCTTAACCCTTAACCCTTAAACCATATACCCTCTACCATTAACCTTATATACCCTCTATCTCTCTCCCACTCCCTCTCTCTCTCAAGTCTCTCCCTCCTACCCCCTCTCCCTCTCTTAGGTCTCTCTCTCAAAGTCACTCCCTTTATCTCTTTCCCCTCTACTCTTAACCCTTAAACCCTAAGCCCTTAAACCCTCTACCCTCTACCTTTAGCTATCTACCCTCTCTCTCTCTCCTCATACAAGCCCTCTCCCTCTCTCAGGTCTCTCTCTCTCTCACTCACTCAATCCCTCTCTCTCTCTCTCCTCTCTACCCTTAACCCTACACCCTAAACCCTTAACCCTTATAACCCTCTACCCTCTACCATCAACCCTATAATTCTCTATCTCTCTCCCCACTCCCTCTCTCTCTCTCTCAAGTCTCAATTAATCAATAATTCTATCTCTCTCCCCCACCCTTAACCCCATAAATTACCCATCACTCTCCCACCCTCCCTCCCTCTCTTTCACTAACTCCCTATCTCTCTCCCCTCTATAACCCTTAACCCTTAAACCTTTTAACCCTTAACCCTTAAAACCCTCTACCCTTTACTCTCTCTCTCTCTCTCAAGTCTCTCACCTAATCAATTCTATCTCTCTCCCTCTACCCTTAACCCTCTAATTCTCTTTATCTCTCTCCTCCTAATTCCTCCCTCCCTCCTCTCTTTCTTATCAATTCTAATCTATCTCTCTCCCCACCCTTAACCCTTAAACCTCTACCCTCAGCTTCTTTCAGCCTCAAGTCTCCTCTCCTATCCCTCCCTCTCCCTTAAAATTCTCACTCACTCCCTCTATATATCTCCCTCTACCCTTAACTCCCTTAAACCATATACCCTCTGGCTAAGGGAAACTTTAAGAAACCCCCTAAGGTGTAAAACTTAGCAAATCTTGTATACTGATAAAAATATTAATTTTAGTGGCTAATTTTTTTGTTTTTCGTGAAAAAAAAAAAATAATGTCCATTGGCGAATCTTTTCTAATCACTAGAAGTCTATGGAAAATCTTGGGAAAATGCAATTTTTTTAAAACCACTAAATTTTTTCCATTGGCGATTAAAATCTATTTTCAAACCAATAAAATATTCAATTGGCGAATTAAACATGTTTTCGAATCGGAAAAAGTAATTTTGTTGGCGATTAAAACTTTTTTCAAACTAAAAAATAAAATTCATTGGAGAATTAAACCTATTTTCAAATGATTAAGAAAAAAACATTAGTGAATTACACATAATATATCAAACTAATAAAAAAATGCAGTGGCAAAGTGTCAGTGCAAATCAATCTAACCACGACCGTTTGATGAATTGTCAATCTAACTTTGTTGATCGAGGGCCAAGAGGTAATAATTTTCCAAACTCCACATGTACCGATCTTAATTACCCATCGATCCTCCAGTCATGTCCACTTGCTAAAATCTACCTATGATCTTCACTTCATAAATTCACCATCCTTGCCACCTTTCCTATCTTAATTCACCAAAGTCGAGGTTTTGGTGCTTTTCCTAACCTTAGTTGCAAGTCTTTCTTGGTCATCTTTGTATTCGGTGGGTCAGAGGTTTTGAAATTTTTGAAACTTTAGACTTTGGTTCTAAGGTTCCAAGTTTCAGCGGCCATGCGACATTATGGACCACGACCGTTCGATGAATTTTCGATGGATGGCTATAGTTGCATTTTGGAAGTATATCTCTCAAGAACTAGATTTGTGAATTGAAACCTCCAAAATTACACTAGAACTATTAGATGCGGACATGTGGGGAGATCAAGGCTCATCATCATGGTAATGAACCTGATGGTTTGGATTTTGGCGATGAGCGATACAAGAAATTAAGTGGCAGAAATATGCACGTGCAGAAAGTTTGTTTTAAAAGAGGGACCGCCTACGAAGAACGTAGGACCAAGGCTTAAAAACTTAAGAATGTTTTACACAAAGGATGTAAAGGCAAATCAATATAACCATGACCATTTGATGAATTTTTGATGGACAGTTGTAGTTGCATTCTGGAAGTAAATCTCTAAAGTAGTAGACTTGTGAATTGAAACTTCTAGAATAACACTAGAACCATTAGATGCGGACACGTGGAGAGATCAAGGATCATTTCTCTCTTTTCAATGCCTCGACATATTACATTTCATTTAATTGAAATTCTCAATATTTTGAACATCTGAAGCGATTGATTGGACAACTCATAGCTTTAATGAAACAAGATTTGTAATGATTTCATATCGTTGAGTGGCACTAGTAGTGTTGATTGGAATCTAGTGATTTTGACAGCTTGTTAGATTGAGGTACAATTTGCATGTAGCCAAACGTCAATCAAATTAAACATTTTAATTGTACATGTAAGGCTTAAGATACATGAATCGACTAAGTTGGTTTTTTGGTTTGCACGAATCAGGTTGGTAGCAGCACTAGTGGCCCATAAATTATTAAATAGGGTTAGTGATAGTGAATAGTATCATTAGGGTTTTCATTTTTTGGGTTAATAAGGATTCAGGAAGAAGATGTGGTATTATTGGGGATACTCTAAATTCTCCTGATTCCATTTATGTAGTTATAGAGTAAAAGATCAATTTCCTTCAAGTTCAAAATGGGTGGAATTGGAAAGTTGATTTGGTTCATCTGACTTCTCAGACAGGTTTTGAACTAGGATGAGGAGCTCTGATGGACATAAGTGCTATCCCAATGCATGGAGGCTACAGGTAGAAGATGGGAGCAATATTACTACCCCTCATCTTCTGCATGACTCTGGTTCTCAAAGGGGATAAGCACATTTTGTATCTTCACGACTCCCATTTCCCCAGCATGGTTTTCTAGGCGAGTTCCTTGCATTTATTTGTAGTGTCACATTTGTACTACATTCTCACCAGTAGAAGCTTTGGAATCATGCATTTATTTTTAGTGTCACATATGTATTATGTTGTCACTGGAAAAAGCTTGGAAATTGGAATCAATTTGTAATCCATTGTCATGAGCAACAACTTGGAATAAATTGTGTCTATGTAAAGTGACTTATGTTATTTATACAAAATAGGAGCTTACCTAATCTACAGCTACTCATCTTTAAAAAGATATGTAATAATGTGACATTGTAATTCAGTTGTAATAAAATAAATGGTTGTGTTGTGTTAATCTTTGTTAGAAATTTATAGTAGAGAGTTATTTTATGAGTTCAGTGTCTATGAATCTATTCAAATCAATTTTTTTTTCCTTTGAGAAATTAAGTATTATCTATTTATGAAATAATTGCATGCAGATTTAAAAGTAAAACATAAAGCAATACAAATGAAAAATGAAAGTTGCCAACAAATTGACAAAAAAAATTATAAGCACTCAAAGTTGTCACTCTTGTTAGGGTTTACCAAAATTTTATTGATTTCTAATTTGTCATTGACCTTCTCCCCCGGTTCCTATTATCATTTTTCATTTTATTAAGTCCTTTGCAATGTTAAGTTACCGGTCCCTTGGCCTTGATGTCAATCCTAGCGCATTAAAGTTTAAAACAACTTTAAAACACATGTTTATTATTTATATCATAATTCATAAATTACTCAACCGTTCACTGAACATTTGATGTATGGTTGTAGTTGCATTCCAGAATGAAATGCATAGAGCGCTAGTCTTGTGAACTTAAACCTTCAGAATTACCCTTTAACCGTTAGATTTACAATGATCAACAGTTTAGAATTTGCTGCCAATGCAGGACTAAATGGCTAGTGAAATAAGATTTGTAATGGTTTCATATTGTTTGAAGTTTGAGTGGCACTGGCGATTTTGAAAATTGACAGCTTGTCAGCTTGAGGTACATTTTGCATGTAGCAAGGTTTTTAGAGTCCAGACGTCAATCAAATTAAACATTTAAATAAATGTAAGGCTTAAGTTACACGAATTGATTAAAATTTAAGTATGTTTTTTGGTTTGCATGAATCGTGATTATGATTCATGAATCATTATTATACCTAACCTCACACATGACATGTGTGAGGTGTACACAGGGACCAAGCTGGTAGTGGCACTATTGGTGGCATTGTTGCCCATAAATAAGGATAGTGAGCACAACTGAAAAATGAAATTATTTGTTGAAGGCTAAAGGCTTTACTATTGAGTGCAATGTTTGAATTGTCATAAGGGTTTTCATTTTGTAGGGTTAATGAATAGGATTCAGGAAGAAGATGATGTGGCATTATTGGGGATACTCTAAATTCTCTTGTCTGCAATTATGTAGTTACAAAGTAAAAGACCAATTTCCTTCAAGTTCAGAATGGGTGGAATTGGAAAGAAGTTGATTTGGTTCACCTGACTTCTTAGACAGGTTTTGAGCCAAGATGAGGAGCTCTAATGGAGATAAGTGCTCTCCCAGTGCATGGAAGTTGTAAGTAGAAGATGGGAGTAGTTTTACAACCCCTCATCTTCTGCATGACTCTGATTTTCAAAGGGGAGAAGTACACTTTGTATCTTCACAGCTCCCATTTCCCTAGTTTGATTAGCTCGCCTTTCCCCATGCATTTATTTTTAGACACCATGGTTGATCCCAGAAGTCCCAAGCATTTATTTTTAGAGCACATGGTTGACCCAGCAAGTCCCATTTATTTTTAGACACACATGTATTACATTTACGTTCTCACCAGTGATCCAGCAGAAGCTTAGCGCTTGCGCTTACATTTGTATTTGTACTATGTAATAATGTGACGTTGTAATTCAGTTGTAATAAAATAAATGGTTGTGCTATTAATTTGACATTGTAATTCCTTTTATTAAGTCCTTTGCAAAGTTAAGTGTGACTGTGCTATTAATGGTTGTGTTATTAATGTGACATTGTAATTCCTTTTATTAAGTCCTTTGCAATTACAACGTTAAGTGTTACTGTGCTTAGTGCTATTAATGGTTGTGTTATTAATGTGACATTGTAATTCATTTTATAAAGGCCTTGATGTCAATATGAGCACATTAATGGTTAAAAATTAAAAAAACTTTAAAACACATGTTTATTATTTATATCATAAATTACTCAACCATTCGATGAACATTTGATGTATGGTTGTAGACTCAAAATAAGGGAGCAAAGCAAGCTTAGTCGCTAGTCCTCCAATTTTTATAACCATGTGACATGTCGCATTGTCATGGAGTTCTAAATTTTCATAACTACCCAATTCCTCGACTTGGTTCACTTTGTTGAGTAAATTAAGTTCATCCATACATAAACTTTGAGTTATGGTGTGTGGATTTAGTTGGTGGGTCGGAGGTTTCAAAAACTTTGAAACTTTAGACTTTTGTTTTTAGGTTCCAAGTTTCAGTGACCACACGACATGATGGACTTATCTTGCCTTTCAAAGGCATCGTCATCTAACATCTCATTGAATGTTATGTACGAAATAAACTTGAGTTGTCTTTTTAGGAATTTCCAAAAGCATGTAGGTTTAAAGGCTATCTTTTAGAGGAATGAAATTGAATTCTGCATTTAAAGCATGTCCTATCAAAAATAACGACATCAGTGGGTGGCGAAGTTTTACTCAGACATTTAGCCTGCATTCTCATTCTTTGCCAAGGCCAATACTTCTCAAGTGCAAACATTCTTTTTACTCAAACTTGTAGCCTGCATTCTCATTCTTTGCCAAGGCCAGTACTTCTTAGAATATCATGTGCAAACATTCATTCTCCATGAATTTTTTCTCATGCAGAGTGAATGTTGGGTCAGCATAAGGGATACAACGCTCAGACCTTTTAAGTTAGACGAATTTTGAGCACACCTAGAGAGGGATGACAAGTCTGAGCTAGATATAAAACTCTTAGAAAGCAAGCTAGCTCAGGCTGGAGGGTTTCTAGAAGCTATGTTAAGTGTGGACCTTATAAGTGCATATGCAAGAAGGTACATTTTGTAGACACGGGAAATTAAAGTCGCGGACGGAACTATAATTGCAGAAATTTCTCTTGAAGTTGTTTCCCGCGCGCTGGGGATTCCAGAAAGGGAACCTGTAGAAGACATGTCTGTTGCAGTGGTAGGTGAATTTTTCAAAGCGAATAAGGACTGGTGTAAGAACTCCATGGCCAAAACCTAGTTGAAGTCTGAAAAGAAAGGAAGTCACAACTACCGAGTAAACTCAAAAGATTGCATTTTAAGGGAGAAATTGCAGATGTTATTTCTTTATTGCATCGCGTTGTTGGGAATGCACAAATTGAGATATTTGAGGATTGGATGTGCTGATTTATCTTGATAGTCTGTGATGAGAATATTTTCATTGACTGTGTTGAAGTTATTTGCTTCCATTTGAATGAGCAATTAATTAATTTCCATAAGACTGCTACTTTTTGTATGTGTTCTTGCTTGATGTACATTGTAGGTAGTCAAAGGTCCTTTTGGCTTGGGTTGGAGCCGCAAGGAACCCCAACTTCTGATATGCCTGTGTATAAACACTTTCCTCAATTCACTAAACAATTTGGAATGGGTGATTTTTGCCATGTTAATGATGCATTTTTAATGGAGGTCATGAGGAAGCTAGATGGAAATCCAGAAATGTGCCTTCTGATGAATCGATTTCTCTTGTATCAAAATTTGGGAGTTTTTATATCCAATTTCATAAGTTTTTCTATCTGAGAATAGGGATTTTTGAGAAAGCCCCATTTAAATTACCTCGATATCCTGAAGATTTACTAATATTTCTAGAAGTTTGTCGACAAATGGCCATGGTTAATATTAAGTATACGAACATGGGGAAACAAGGGTATATCTTTCCATTGGAGACCCCTTCTTTTGTGTACAAAAAAAACTAGATGGCCAGGGGAGTTGAAGGAATTCTTAAGGAATATAACCTCCAGAATCTATCTATGAGAACTAATTTTGACAGTAAGGGTTTTGTGAAGCAGAATCTCTATGGAGGGAGCTTATATCAGCATCACCCATCTATCAAATATTTCTAGGAAGATTGTGTCAATGAGAACAAAGTTTTGAGAAGAGATTATATAAGGATAACACTAAAACATATGCAGGCTTTTGGTCTATCATTTCAAATTCCTGAAAATGTAGCTGAGGATTCAACAATCATAGATCCTGCATATGAAAATTTTTCTGATAAATCCCACCCTAGTGTTGATTGGAGCCAAAGTGAAATTTCAGATATGAGGGTGTGTGTTGCCCCAGTGCTTAAAAGAACCTAGGACTGGTTAGATGGGAAATGGCAGCAAGTTGTTGGTCTTGTTTAGGACCCTAAGTCATCACAAAAGAATGAATAGGGGTCTACACAAGCATCTGGTGCAAGTGTATCATCAGGGAAACCCTCTGTGAGGTCCTATAGTGAAAATTCTCAGTCAAGAGGTGATGGTGATAGGCTAGAAGAAATAGTCAAGTTGAAGAGAATCTGTGAACAAGACAGTGTGCTTTCTCCTACCCCTAAGAAGAAGACCAATCAAGAAAAATTTGTGGTTGTAGATTCTAAAGCTATCTTTAAATAGATTGTTGAAGATAATATCTTTCCTCCTTTGTCTAAATTTCCCTCTTCCCTGCCTCTGGTTGATAATCCACCTATCACTCGTAACGCTCCTAAAGAAACTACTAGTGGAAATGAATATTTTGGTTTGGTAGTAGCCTCCCCAGGATGGCTGAAAAAAGCAATGGAGAAGAAGAGAAAGTATATTCCTACAATGATAGTTGGAGTGGATACAATTTCAAAGTTACTTCAAAGCTCTTCAAAACCTAAGAAAGCCATGAGAATTTCAAGGATGGTGATTGATGCTACTTCTAGAAATCAAATGTTAGAAATTTTTGAGCCTGTGAAGGATTTAAATGAAGATGAAATAACAAAGGCAGACTAAAAAGTCACACATGTTGATATGGGGCCTCCAACACTGGAAGGTGATGTGTACCATGCTAATTATTCAGTCAATACCTTGATTAAAAGAGTGAAAGAACAAAATAAAGAAAATATAAAACTGGAATCTCAAGTCCTCGCATTGAGTAACTTTATTTCTTCCATGGCCACTCCTACATTTGATGAAGCCTCGATTTCTCAGGTAGAGGGCATCGATGTGCTCACCATAGAGAAAATTAAAAAGAATTTGAGCTATTTCAGAGCTACTTGTGAGGGGATCGATAAAATATCTCAAGAGGCTATCTTCTTTCTGAATAAATCTATGCTCTTTTACACTCGAGTTGTTAACAAGAGGGAGGAGTTAGTAACAAAACTTCAGTAGCTCAGAAAAGATCAAACTAGTCTTTATGTGCTCTCTTAGGAAATGAAAGAATTGAACTCTATGGATCCAAAGATATTAATTGGTGAGCAAATTGTGAATAATCCTAAGGAGCTAGACCCTTCCTGGTCTGTTTCATTGGAATGGAAATTGAATATGTATGATAATCTGGTGAAGGAAATAAATAATACACTTGATCAATATTATGAAATGTTGGTGGAAGTTAAAGAATATTGTCGTATTCTGGGAGTGGAAACTACTGATGAGTTTGATGAAAACATTCTAGATATAAGAGAGATCTCTCTGAAGTTTAGAGAGATATTCAAGAAAGAAATAGTTGATCCTGCTATAGTGACATGGGAGTCCTCGAAACTCAATGGAATGGAGATCCACCTGAAGACTTATAAATGTGGAGAAGAGAGAAGATCTCATATGTTGGTTGAGTCTGAAAATGCTTTGGTCACATGGAGAACTAGGTTACAAATTACTACAACTCTAGGAAGCAAAAACATCACCACAATTGTCACCAAGTACTAGGAATACAAGCAAAGAGTAAAGGCACAGGAGGTGTTACTAAAGGAGAAGGAGACAAAAATAATTGAAAGCGAAGGATTCGGTGCTGGGAGTGGGACCATTGTTTAGTTTTTAGTTTTTATTTATTTTCTTTAATTTGGCTCTCTTGATACTTCAAAGACTTTTTATTTTAATTTCTAAAATGGTTGTCTTCAAGAAACTGTTATCAAGACCAAAAAAACTCTATATTTGCCAGTGGATTGTCTATTATTGGAATGATAGATTTTTGGATAGTTTCATTGCTGTGGAATGTTTATCTGTGAATAAAGATTTTATGGTGATGGATGTGTAAGGATTTCTCAGTATAATTTAGGTGATTTGGTAGTTTAAGCTTTTATTGTTTAAGTTGGGTGGATTCCTTTATAAGTTATTTATGTTGAATTGTTAGCTTCGGTTAGCTTATAACTTATAAGTTATGGATGTTGAATTGTTAGCTTTTGTTCAAGGAATGGATTAATAATATTCCTTTCAGTTATTTATCAAAGATTGTGTGAATGGCAATGCAATAGGAATTTATAAGTAGTGTGATAAGTGTTGTTCTTTAAAAATGATGTAGAATCACATATCAAATTCAATACCATGGAATATGATATAAAAATTTTGGCTTTTCCTAACTTTAGTCACTAGTCCTCAGAGTTTTATAACCTTGTCATGGAGTTCTAAATTTTCATAACCTCTCGATTCCCCGACTTGGTTGATGGTTCACTTTGTTGAGTTGCAAGTCTTTCTTGGTCATCGTTCTACTCAATGGGTCGGAGGTTTCGAAAACTTTGAAACTTCAGAGTTTGGTTCTAAGGTTCACTTTGTTGAAGCAAGAATGGAAAAGAGATAAAGAAAACTTATTATTATAACTAATAACACTATGAAGAAATGATCACTCACCTTTTAAGTCTCATTTTTAGCTTTTGTTGACTTCCAAATAGAGAAGTAGAACCTTAGAACTGAACAAAATGTGTAAGAATAAATGACACTTTCGATTGTATTTATATCAATCCATGATTCCATATTTAGTGAATTTCGTGGGATTTTTAAATGGTATATTAAAAATTTGGCAAATCTCACGTGATTTTCAAGGTGAAATGTGTCCTCAAATGTAATTATTTTTTAATGTTATTGGAGAAATAGGTCCTCATGGGCAACTATTTATAAATCTTAATTGGAAAAATGGGTCTTCACAAGCAACTATTTGTAAATTTTAATTGGTGAAATGGGTCGTGATACAATGTTGTTTTAATAGTATTGGTGAATATGTAGGTGTTTTATTAAATGCTTTCAAGATTCTAGGAAAAAATATTAGTCGGTCCAATTGAAACGCGTAGTTTGACAATGGTGAATTTGTTGCTTAAATATGCCTCATAAAAAAAATCATTGGCGAATGAACATGCATTGGACCTATAGTTCATTAAATCTGGACAATTTGGACACCCTATTGGGTGCGAGAAATTCACCAATTTCAACTTGGCCAATTCCTAGAATTTGCCAATTGGCGAAGATTTTTCACTAAATTTTTCCCTGACCCTCTATCTCTCTCCCCTCTACCCTTAACCCTTAAATCCTCTCTCTCTCTCTCCTACCCCCTCTCCCTCTCTTAGGTCTCTCTCTTAGAGTCACTCCCTCTAGATCTCTCTCCCCTCTACCCTTAATCCTTAAACCCTCTACCCTCTACCCTTAACCCTCTACCCTCTCTCTCTCTCTCTCCCTCCTACCTAAACCCTAAATCCTCTACCCTCTCTCTCTCCCTCCTACCTAAACCTAAACCCTCTACCCTTAACCCCCCTCTCTCTCTCTCAGGTCTCTCTCTCTCTCACTCACTCCCTCAATCTCTCTCCCCTATACCCTTAACCCTAAACCCTTAACCCTTAAATCCTAAACCCTTATAACCTTCTACCCTCTACCATCAATCCTATACCCTCTATATCTCTCCCACTACCTATCTCTCTCTCTCAAGTCTCTCCCTCCTACCCCCTCTCCCTCTCTCAAGTCTCTCTCTCTCTCATTCACTCCCTCTATATATCTCTCCCTCTACCCTTAACCCTTAAACCATATACCCCTTGTCTTTGTCTTTGTCTCTTTGTCTCTTTATCTCTCTCTATCTCTGTCTCTCTCTCAAGTCTCTCCCTCGTACCCCTTCTCCCTCTCTCAGGTCTCTCTCTCTCTCAATCACTCCCTCTATTCTCTCCCCTCTACCTTTAACCCTTAAATCCTCTACCCTCTCTCTCTCTCTCTCTCTCTCTCTCTCTCTCTCTCTCTCTCTCTCTCTCTCTCCCCTACCCCTCTCCCTCTCTTGGGTCTCTCTCTTAGGAAGTGCTCCTCTATCTCTCTCCTCTGCCCTTAACCCTCTCTCTCTCCTACCCTAAAACCCTCTACCCTCTTGCCCTCTCTCTCTCCCTCCTCCTACCCCCTCTCTCCCTCTCTCGGTCTCCCTCACATCTGTCACTCACTCACTCACTCCTCTATCTCTCTCCCTATACCCTTAACCTTAAACCCTTAACCCTTAAACCTACAAGCCCTTTATAACCTCTGCAAATCAGTTTTGTACCGCTTCATCTCTCTCCCACTGCCTCTCTCTCTCAAAGTCTCTCCATGTTTCTCTCACTCACTCCTCATCTCTCTCCTCTGCCCTTCCAGCCCTAGGCCATGATCATGTAGCACATATAGCCTCTACCCTCTACACCATCAGCCTATGCCCTCTATCTCTCTCCTCCCTCTCTCTCTCTCTCAAGAGTCTCTCTGTCTCTCACTCCTCACTCCTCTATCCCTCTCCTCCGCCCTTAAGCCTCTCCTCTGTCTCTCTCCCTCCTCCCTCCCTCTCTTTGTTGGCTCCTCTATCTCTCTCCCTCTGCCTAAACCCTAGGCCTTAACCCTTAAACCCTCTGCCCTCTACCATAAGCCCTTAACCCTTAAACCCTCTACCCTCTACCATTAACCCTCAGCCTTCCTTATCTCTCTCCCTCCCTCCTTCCCTCTCTTTCCATGACTCCTGTCTCTCTCCCTCTACCTTAGCCCTTGACCCTCTACCCACTGCTCTCTCTCTCTCTCAAGTCTCTCCCTCCTACCCCCTCTCCCTCTCTCAGGTCTCTCTATCTCACTCACTCCCTCTATATCTCTCCCTCTACCCTTAACCCTTAAACCCTATACCCTCTCTCTCTCTCTCGCTCGTACCCTCTCTCCCTCTCTCAAGTTTCTCTCTCTCTCAGTCACTCCCTCTATCTCTCTCCCCTCTAACCTTAACCCTCTACCCCCCTCTCTCTCTCTCTCTCCATTAATCCCTCAAACCTATGTTGTCAACCCTCTACCCTCTACCTTAAACTATCAACCCTCTACCCTCAACCCTCTCTCTCTCTCCCCCTCTTCCTTCCCCCTCCTAATTATCTCTCTCTCTCTCTCTCTCTCTCTCTCTCTCTCTCTCTCTCTCTCCCTTTCCCTCTGTCTCTGTCTCCCTTTCCCTCTATCTCCCTTTCCCCTCCTAATTCTCTCCATCTCTCTCTCTCTCTCCCTTCCCCCCCTCTTTCTCTCTTTGTCTCTCCCTTTCCCTCTCTCCCCCTCTCTGTCTCTCCCTTTCCCTCTACCCTCTACTCTCTCTCTCTTTCCCACCCTCTGCCTCTTAATTACTTTTAGGTCTATGTGTGCACAAATCAGATATCTGATTCAAATCAAATATCTGATTTGAATTGGATATCCGATTTGTAGCACTAAAATCCTATCATTACAAAACATTTTAAAATGTTTTTCAAATTAGATATCGGATTTTATCTAATATTAGATTTGTGGGCCATAGTAAAACCCCATGTGGGTCATTGTGTGCATCCTAATGGACCCTACATTCTATTTGCAAGCTTTGCAGGCGACAAACACATGGTATCAGACAGGAAGAGACAAAGATCAACTTTTTGGAGCATCTTCTACTCAAATTTGTCATAAGCAATGATTTTTTTAGCATCTTTTATGAGGTATAATGGGGAGTAGCAGTCATCGAAAGAAAAAATGTAAGAGAAAGCTTACAAAAGAACAAATTGAAGCATATAGACAAAGAGATAGAGGTCATAGGAAGAAAATACAAGGTATGTTAAATATTGGTGAACCCGAGCCCTATGGTCTTTCAAGTGAAGATGAAATTGAATATGTTCAAGGTGAAAATGTTGAACATGATATTGAAATTGGGAATGAAAATGTTCAAATTGATATTGAAAATGTTGAAGGTGAAAATGTTGGAATTGAAGATGTTGAACATGATATTCAAATTGGGAATGAAAATATTGAAATTGATAATGAAAATGTTCAAGATGAAAATGTTGGAATTGAAGATGTTGAACATGATATTGAAATTGGGAAATAAATTATTCAAATTGATATTGAAAATGTTCAAGGTGAAAATGTTGGAATTGAAGATGTTGAACATAATATTAAACCAAGTGTAAATTATCTTTCACCAGATTACATGAGAAATGGAGAACCTTGTGTGGAAGAAAGACATATTCCAAATTCAAGACCTTCAAGAACCCCTAAATGGTTACTTGAAATTGATGAGAACATTATAAAAAAAATTTAAGGCAAGAGGTCAACATGAACCGTTCGGTTGTGGGCTATAAGACGTTTCAACCAATATTTTAGGGATAAGACATTGACTGAGCAATGCTAACTTTTTGTACAATTGCTAACGATGCAAAAGATGAGACCTTTACTAGCAAAATTGAAGATTTGTGTGAACAAGAAGACCGAAAAAAATTCTATTATTGTCAAAAATCTTTTTAATGCTCTCAAGTCCATTGGAAAAAATAACAAGGAAAAAGATAAGAGAGTTGTTGGGAGAATCATTACAACCACCCTAGTAAGCCATCAATTGAAAAAGGCTCGCTTTATGAGACAAACTTGTATTGATTTTGACATAAATCATAAAACTTTGGATAGAGCACTTGCAAGAAGAGAAAGAATAGATTATCCTCTTCAAAATGATACATGGACTTTTTCTGAGAGGCTTCCATATGTTGATAAGAAGCTAACTGATAATGTAAAACAGGTAATTCAACAATTTTGGCATGATAACTCTAAAGTATCATCCAATGCAAAGGATGTTTTAAAGTTAAGAATTGGCAATTGAGACTGTACACCACAACCTAAACATTTCTTGGAATCAAGCCAAACAATGTTCAAAATTTTTATTGAAACACATCCAAATATGGAAATATCGCAAAGGAATTTTGAAGGTTTGAAGCCATTTTATTGTGTGCCTCTTAAAATTTGTAATACTTGTTGCAAATACCATGTGGAGTTTTCAATGTACCATGAACTATTATGCTATATCCATTCTACTTTGAATACTAATGAAATGTTGCAGGAGTGTGGTGCAATGCATCTTCCGAAATCATCAAGGGAATTGCTAGATTTATTTTTATGTTCTAGAGATGATGGTTTCTTTTTCTATAGAAATGATTGTTTGAATGTGAAGTTCTCACAATGTGGTGGCTTGTCAAAGTTTGTTCAATGTTTTCATGAGGGCTCTAAACATGAATTTGGAAAGAAGCTTGTTGATAAAAAGAGATAAGAGATAGTCAAATAAACTTTGCAGAGTGGAGGTGAAGGTTCTAGATGTGAGTTGGTTACAAAAGAATGCAGTGTTGTTGATTTTATTTTAGATTTTAAGGACAATATTTTCTACAAGTATGCAAGGCATAGTCATAGGTCTCAGTGGTTGGATCAACAATTCAGGATGTGTAAGGACTCTTTTTCAATTGGCACTATTATATCAATGGTTGATTTTGCAAAAAACTACACATTGCAACCACAAAACAAAGTACAATCTCAGTATTACAATTCCATTCAGATTGCTATTTTTGTCCACATAACATTTATACATGCACATGATAGTACATAGGAGGATCAAAAGATAGTCAAAGAGTATCATTTTTATATGAGTGATGATAGATCTCACTCATCCGAGTATGTCCAACATTGTTTTGAGATTTTTTTTGAATTCTTGCAGGAGCATGATATAGCACTGGGTCAACATCTCATTTGGTCAGATAACTACACAGGTCAATTCAAGAATGCTTGTATGTTTTATTGGTTGAGTAAAATGCATGTAAAGAGGGGTGTACCTCATATTTGGATTTTTTATAAAGTTGGGCATGGGAAAGGGGAGCATGATGGAGCAAGTGCATGTGTAAAGAGAGATCTAGTTAAGGAGCAATTGAATATTTCTGGAGAAAAATTCAATGATGCACGTTCTATTGTTGATTGGTGTAGTTCAACATTGTCACAGGGAAGGACACTTGATTCAATAATGCACAAATTCTTTTGGTTGGTTGAGGAGGGTACAATGGGAGGAAAATTGGATAGTCATAAAATCAAAGATTCTTCAAAGATGCATTCATTTTGAAGCTTAGATGCAAGCACATGGACCATTTGGACACGAGAGTTGGCTTGTTTTTTTCAGAATTGTATTCAGTATGAGTGGGATCAATGTGAGTCAAGTGAGTGGGTGGATACATGGGTTCCACCGTATCTAACTCCTTTATCTCAAAAAATATCCATGACAAATGACACAATGGAAAGTTCAATTGATTACAACCGACTTTCAGATCTACTACAGCCAGGACATGTTTTTGCAGTTGTTGCATTGTAGGGGAATGAAGAGAGATCTGACTATTGGTTGGCTTGATGTGTGTGGGTAAAGCATAAGCTAACACAACCGATGGAAGATGATGATGGGTTTGTGTATCCTATAGGTTCAGTTGTGGTTGCAGGAACTTGGTTGCAAACATACATGATTAGAAAGAATGGCATACTTGCATTAGAAGACTACGAGAAACACAAAACCATTCTCATGTATTCACACCTTGTTATAGCAACAAATGTTAAGTTGTTGAAGCATCATGCCAAACCAAAGAAAAAACAACTATGGACACTTAGTAATGCTAATCATGAAGCAATATTGGATACTCTTAAGCAAAGAGATGACCCTTCAGGCACACTTGTTCATAGCATATTCAATAATGGAAGGTACAATGCTTAAGTTCATTAGTGTTCTTTATTTAATACTGATATTTTTTATACTATTGCAATGTAGGTGTCTTTAATAGTGATATTTTGTATGTACTTTGCGATATTTTTGGCATGATTGATCATGGACCTGTTGCAACAATAGCCAGCTTTGATCCTTTCGGAGAGGTATGCGACAAATTACAATAATATAGATTGGTTATTCTAAGCATCTTTTATAATTTGCATTACCATCTCATCATCAATTAGGTCATTTAGAATAATATAGATCGGTTATTCTAAGCATCTTTTAGTTTACATTACCAATTCATCATCATTCAGGTTGTTTAGATTAATATAGATTTGTTAGTCTAAGCATCTTTTCTATTGTGATGATATAGATTTATCATTTGACAAATTTTACGATATTTTTGGCATGATTGATCATGGACCTACTACAATAATAGCTAGCTTTGATCCTTTCGAAGAGGTATGCGACATATTACAATAATATAGATTGGTTATTCTAAGTGTCTTTTATAGTTTGCATTACCATCTCATCATCAATTAGGTCATTTAGAATAATATAGATTGGTTATTCTAAGCATCTTTTATAGTTTGCATTACCAATTCATCATCATTCAGGTTGTTTAGATTAATATAGATTTGTTAGTCTAAGCATATTTTTTATTGTGACGATATAGATTTATCATTTGACAACTTTTGTGATATTTTTGGCACGATTGATCATGGACCTATTGCAACAATAGCCAGCTTTGATCCTTTCAGAGAGGTATGCGATAGATTACAATAATATAGATTGGTTATTCTAAGCATCTTTTATAGTTTATATTACCAATTCATCATCATTCAAGTTGTTTAGATTAATATAGATTTGTTAGTCTAAGCATCTTTTCTATTGTGACAATATAGATTTCTCATTTGACAACTTTTGTGATATTCCTGGCACGATTGATCATGGACTTGCTACAACAATAGGCAGCTTTGATCCTTTTAGAGAGGTATGCAACAGATTATAATAATATAGATGTGTTATTCTAAGCATCTTTTATTCTAAGAATCTTTTCTATTGTATGTAGTTTAACTGCTACCTTGACGGTTTGTATAAGTG
The DNA here is from genome assembly GCA_007258455.2 of Sequoia sempervirens. Classification (NCBI taxonomy): domain Eukaryota; kingdom Viridiplantae; phylum Streptophyta; class Pinopsida; order Cupressales; family Cupressaceae; genus Sequoia; species Sequoia sempervirens. Next base: position 48,809,864 of record VDFB02373365.1, on the reverse strand, counting down.
CTTGTCACTCCAAAATGTCAACATACTACTCTTGTGGAAGACTGTGCCCTGAATGCCTCCAATAGGAAAATTTTGTAAAATTTGAATTTTTAAATATGAAACATGTAAAAAGGTCATAATTGTGTATGGGCATAATCTATATCTAGTGATGTTATTTGAAATATGGGTCAAATGTTTGGAATTGTATAAAGGGTATGTTTAAAATGTAAAGGGGTCTATATTTTGGAAACTCATAGGTTGAAATAGTCATATAGGTGTATGCTTTGTTACTGTTATTGGGACAATTTTGTAAGAACTTTTTGTACTTAATCGAGCTACAACCAGAGGTTTTCTTCTCGAGTCTTTCCTTTCGGTATGCTCATTTGAACTAGGTTTTGTAATATCTTCTATTTATATATAATAAATTATAGTGGCTTGCCACTTTTGCCAAAAAAAAATGTAAAAAGGTCATGTGAAGTTCATTTCCAATGCAGTTGAGTCTTTGATCTAGCAAAGTGGAAACAAGGTATTTGGGTGTGCATGATGTTCAAGTTGATTGGGTAAGAGTCTTTTGATGCAAGAGCTAGGTGGCTTTAAACAACACAATTACAATTAAAGATGATTCAAACTCCAATTTGATCCTCAAACCCAAACTTGGGTGCAACTTCACTAAAATAGGCCCATTTTACAAAGAGACTCATATTTAAACACTTCCCAAACCTGAAATTTTGATGGGGTGGCATTAAATAACCTACCAAACTACCAAAACCACAATTTTTTTTGGTGAGATACACTTTCTAAAGCTCTATTTCAACAAACCCTCATTTTTAACAACTTTCATGAGGTTTTTAAGGAAATCAATGTTTCCAACCTTGCCACACCCTATAAACTCATCAAAAATGTCTATTAGGACCTGTAAAAGCTTGATCCAACCTTAAATCTTGCTTCCCTCATGTTTCATTGACATTAGCATGTTGTAACCACCATTTTTCACCTAATTTCACTCATTTTTGCCATGCATGGCAACTCACCAACTCAACTATAGACCTTTCTAGCTCTTAAAATCCACATAGTCACCTTATATAGTCCTAATAACATCTACCATGGACATACCATTGAGCTACAAACCGTATAATAGATGGTATGGCCTTTTAACACTTTGGACTCTTAAGGGAAATCATTGGTCCAATGTAGCTTAGAGTGATTCAGTGTATTTGGGTGCAAAAGAGAACCATCCCTAGCATAAATGTACCCATTCAGATGTGTTGGAATAGTCTATTTGGTCGTACGAGTTGCAGAATGAAAGTTGCACCACTTTGTAACTTTACACTGCTTGCATCTGACAACTTTTCCCTCAACTAAAAACTCGTCACCACGGGAAAATGCCTCCAAAATAGCAAAAAATGAGAGAGGTTATTGTAGATAGTCCCAACATGATTGCATAGCCTCAGATAGAGAGTATGTAAGCATCACGATTTTTGAGAAATAACCCTTCAAATATTGTTGTCTTTTAGCACTTTGGACTCTTAAGGGAAATTGCCAGTCCAATGTAGCTTAGAGTGATTTGGCGTATTTGGGTGCAAAAGAGGACCATATCTAGCATAAATGTACTCATTTGTACATGTTGGAACAGTTTTTTTGGTCGTACGAGTTGCAAAATAAAAGTTGCACCACTTTGCAATTGTACACGACTTGCATTTGACAACTTTTCTCTCAACTGAAAACTCGTCACCACGGGAAAACACCTCTAAGATAGCAAAAACTGAGAGAGGTTATTGTAGATGGTCCTAACACAATGTCGTAGCCTCAGATGGAGAGTTTGTAAGCATCACAGTTTCTGAGAAATAGCCCTTCAAAGATTGTTGCCTTTTAGCATTTTGGACTCTTAAGGGAAATCGTCGATTCAATGTAGCTCGGAGTGATTCAACATATTTGGGTGCAAAATAGAACCATCCCTAGCATAAACGTACCCATCTGGACGTGTTGGAATAGTCTATTTGGTTGTACGAGTTGCAGAATGAAAGTTGCACCACTTTGCAACTTTACACTACTTGCATCTGACAACTTTTCCCTCAACTGAAAACTCATCACCACGAGAAAACGCCTCTGAGATAGAAAAATTTGAGAGAGGTTATTGTAGATGGTCCCAACACGATCCCATAGAGTTAGATGAAGAGTCTGTAAGTATCACAATTTCTGAAAAATAGCCCTTCAAAGATTGTTGCATTTTAGCACTTTGGACTCTTAAGGGAAATCATCGATTCAATGTAGTTCAGAGTGATTCGGCTTATTTAGATGCAAAAGAGAACCATCCCTAGCATAAACGTACCCATCCAGATGTGTTGGAATAGTCTATTTGGTCGTACGAGTTATAGAATGAAAGTTGCACCACTTTGCAACTTTATATTGCTTGCATTTGACAACTTTTCCCTCAACTGAATACTCATCACCACAGGAAAATGCCTCCGAGATAGAAAAAAACTAAGAGAGGTTATTGTAGATGGTCCCAACACAATATCGTAGCCTCAGATGAAAAGTTTCTAAGCGTCATGGTTTCTAAGAAATAGCCCTTCAAAGATTGTTGTCTTTTAGCAGTTTGGACTCTTAAGGGAAATCATCGGTCCAATGTAGCTCAGAGTGATTCAGCGTATTTGGGTGCAAAAGAAGACCATCCCTAGCGTAAACATACCCATATGGACGTTTTGGAATAGTCTGTTTGGTCGTACAAGTTACAGAATGAAAGTTTGTAGAAACCCTCGTTTCCCTCTGTTTTGAGTCTGATAGTTTTTTTGTGTTTTTCTAAAGTTTTGATGTTTTTTGATGTTTTTGCATAAATAAAGAAGAATGCAATTTTGCTTGAAAATAATAATAAATTCAAATAAAATAATATATCTCTAAAAACTACAGAATCTCTAGCCAATACTAATGCCTGATTATTATTCAATCTTCTGGAATGATTACAATTATGATCCAAGTACATGCAAAGGAAAAAGAAATGATTTTTATTAGAAACCTGATTGGCTGCAATAGTACAGCTGCAATAAATGTCCTTCAGAAGATGGTATGGCTGAGATAAGAATGGCACTTTCTCCCTCTGAAAACAATCTCAAAAGATCTCCAATACCCTAGCGCCCACAAAGAAGCAAACTGGAAGTCTGAAAGGGAGGCGTTTCTCTTGAAGACTAAAGTACAGCTCAAGGATAGAAGTACGGCCTGTAGCAAGTACGGCCAGATACAGCAGCAATAAAGAATGTACGGCCTCCTCTAAAATCAATGTCCAAGACTCTGATAATGGTGCGCCTAGATGAATGAATGTCTTCTGAAAGAATAAACTATCTGGAACTCTATAAATAAGTAATCTCTGAAGATCAATGATTTCCTCTGGATGAAGAAACCTCTGCTGGCAATAAATCAGGTGTTATTTCACACCCTCTGAACTGCTTCCAATGGAGATGGCTCATTCCCCAAGGACTTTGAACTTGAAACCCTAAAGCTTCTTGCTCAGATCAAAGTTGATCAATTTTCAAAATCAATAATCATCATAATGGCTCAAAACCCAAGGCAAATGCACTATAACCTCAAAAGTGTGATTTCCTCAAAAATAGGGTTTCATTAAAATTTGAACTTTTAATTCTTTTATTATTTCAATAGTCTCAGCCAAATTTTTATAATAAAATATAATTGTCAATTTGGCCCCCTCTTTGATGATGGCGACCCCCTCAAACAGAATCACTTAAGTTATAATTTAATATTATAACTTTATATTATAATCTTCAAATAATTAATATTTAATTAATACAATTAAATATTAATATTTCTCTCATTATCCATCCGATGACTGATCCGTCTGAAGCTGACGAACACTGAAGTGATTCTGAACACTGCCAAATCCATATTGCTAAAAATAGCAGGGGTCCCACACTGACTGCCAAGAACTGCTAAAAATAGCAACTTCTTGCATGGGGTGTCCGAATGATCCCGAACGAAAGCCAACTAATCAAGAAATGCTGACTGAAGCTGAGCCAAGCTCCAATGTGACCCTCTATCCAGTCTATCAGCCTACGAGGGTCGTATGATAGGCTAATCCTGTGCTCCGAGAGATGTCACTAAGAAGGGGACATGACAGTCTGCCCCTCCTGAAATTGCTTGTCCTCAAGCAATCTCAATGCCGGATGCTACAGAATATCCTCGCTCTCCCATGTAGCATCCTCAACAGGGAAATCTCTCCATTTCACCAGATATTCCCTGATAGTCCTCCTATGCAACTGTCTCTCCCTATACTCCAGGATGGACTCAGGTACTAAAATCAGCTTTCCCTCATCATCTAAGGGAGGTAGAACTGCAGATGGTACCACACGATGCCCCAACGCCTTCTTGAGGAGTGATACATGAAATACATTATGTACCCTGCTCTCTGTTGGAAGCTCAAGCTCATATGCCACCTCGCCAACTCTCCTCAGGTTCTTGAAAGGACTGTAATAACGTGGCTTAAGCTTCTCTGACCCACTCTTCCTAAGAGTGGACTGACGGTAGGGCTGCAGCATGAGGTAAACCATGTCACCAACCTCGAAATGCCTCTCCGTCCTCTTTTGATCCACATACTACTTTTGCTAATTCTGTGCCTTTGCAATATTCTCCTTGAGAGCCTTCAGAGTATCCTAACTCTCTTGCAATAAGTCTCTAGCACTCGGCACTCTACTGTCGCTCAGTAGCATATCTAGAAAACTCGGCGCCTCATACCCATACAACGCCATAAAAAGAGACATCTGAATAGTCATGTGGTATGTCGTGTTGTAGTAATACTCGCACAAATGAATCCACCTGACCCATGCCTTCTGCTGCCCTATAATGTAATTTTGGAGGTAACCTTCCACCCACTTGTTCACAATCTCCATCTGCCTGTCAGTCTGCGGGTGGTAACTAGTGCTCGGAGTGAGCTCGGTCCCACAAAGTCTGAATACCTCCTGCCAGAAGTTACTCATGAATCGACTATCTTTGTCGCTCATGATGCTCCGAGGCAACCCATGAAGTCTGAATACCTCGCGAAAGAATACCTCTGCTACCTGTGTAGCTGTATAGGTCGTGGTGATCGGAAAGAAGTGGGCATACTTCGTAAGCTGATCCACAACTACATAAATGAAATCACACCCTTGGGCTTTAGGCAAGCCCATAATAAAGTCCATCGACAGGCATTCCCACTTCCTATCAGGAATCAGAAGTGGCTGCAACAACCCTGCCAGGTACGTGTTCTCCTGCTTGTTCTGCTGACAAACAGGGCACTCACGCACATATTGAAGAACATCCGCCTTGAGTCCTTTCCATGTGAACCTCTCCTGTATATGCCTGTAGGTTTTGAAGTATCTGGGATGTCCTGCTATAGGCATGTCATGAAAGGCTCGCATAACAATGTTCTTCACCTCTGACCCTGGGATCAAAAATATCATGTTCTTGTAAATGATCAAGTCATTTACAAGCGTATACCTGGTATCAACTATTGATCCCTCAACAATGCTGGAGGCCCAACTATCCTTGGCATACTCTACCACTATCATATGCCTCCAATCCTTTGAGATATGAACCATAGTGCTCAAATACGATCTACGTGAAAGTGCATCAGCCACTACGTTCTGTGTACCTTTGATATATGAGATATCAAAGTCATAAGCTTGCAACTTACTGACCCACTTCTGCTATCTATCATTGAGATCTCGCTGCCCCAAGAAGTGTCTCAAACTGTTATGATCAGTTTTAATGCAAAATTTGCTGCCAACAAGATATTGTCAAAATTTTGCTAAGGCATGCATAATCGCGAGCATCTCCTTATCATATATGCTATACAGTCTCTCTGGTCCTCTGAGCTTGCAGCTCTCATACACAATCAGGTGCTTGTCCTGCATAAGTACCACACCAATGACCTCACCTGATGCATCGCACTGAAGCTCGAACGGCTTCGTAAAGTCAGGTAGTGCCAAAACAGGGCATGTGGTCATCAACTCCTTGAACTTCATAAAACATTCCTGTGCCTCAGAAGTCCAAACAAATGCCCCCTTCTTCAATAAATCTGTCATCGGGGCTGCATGACGTGAATAACCATTCACGAATCTGCGGTAGAATCCACATAAACCGAGAAACCCTCTCAACTATGTCAGGTTTGCCGGTGTAGGCCAGTCAACAATGGCGCGGATCTTTTCAGGATCCATACGCACTCCATCTGTACTGATAATATGACCTAGATATAGCAATTTGGTCATCCCCAAGTCACACTTGGATTCCTTGGCGTACAAGGACTCCCTCTCCAAAATACTCAATACGGTCTCCAAATGAGCCAAGTGCTCCTGCCATGTCCTGCTGTATATGAGTATATCATTGAAGAAGACTAACACAAACCTCCTCAACAATGAATGAAAAACCCTGTTCATCGTAGACTGAAAGGTGGCTGGCGCATTAGTGAGCCCAAATGGCATCACTATGAACTCGAAGTGCCCACAATGACATCGGAAGGCAGTCTTCTCTACGTCCTGCTCACGGACTCTGATCTGATGATACCCCGACCGTAAATCAATTTTGGTAAAATAACAGGCACCATGGAGCTCATCAATAAGCTCGTCAATCCTCGGTATCGGATACCTGTTCTTAATCATCCTCTTATTCAGGACCCTGTAATCAATGCACATGCGCAATGTTCCATCCTTCTTCTTCACCAAGACAACCGAAGAAGCGAACGATGATTTGCTAGGTCGAATGTGACCCATAGCAAGTAACTCCTTTATTGTCTTCTCTATCTCATCCTTTAACCTCTTAGGATGCCTGTAAGGAGTTATCATCATGGGCTTAGCGCCCTCCTCAAGCTCAATAATGTGCTCTATGCCTCTGTCTGGAGGTCTACCTGGCAAAATATCACTGAACACTTTATCATGCTTGACTCTCAACTGCTGAATGTCTGGATGATATTCTGTCTTTTGCTGTCCCTCCTGTATAGGTGCTAAATGACACTCAGCAGCCCACTCTACCATGTCGTGACGCATGAGCCTCTCCATCCAATGAAAAGAAATTGTTTTGAGGTCGCTATCCCGAATTGCTTTAAGTATGTGAGTCTTCTCGTCGACATCAAAACGAATCTCCATGTCCTTGAGACGAAGAGTGACTTCCTCCAATGAATGAAGCCACTTCATTCCCAAGACCAAATCAATATCTCCCATGTTAACCACATAGTAATCAGCCTTGAACTCATAATTGTTCAGGCGTAAAGGGAGATCTTTTATCATGCGTTCACACCTCAAAGTGTATCCATCAGCCACCTTGACTGTAATGCCCTCGAACTCCTCAGTGATGAGTCCGCGTTTCTCAACGAATCTGGCATCAATAAAATTATGTGTGGCTCCTGTATCAAGCAGGGTAATGACCCTCTGTCCTGCCAACACACCATGAATCCTGAAAGAGCCCTCCTGCTGTATGCTAGATAAGCGTGCCTCCTATAATTGAAGCTCTGGCTCTGTCTCAGCTCTAGGCTTTGGAGCCTCTGACTTTGAATCCTCGAAACTCTCCTGCTGTTCGAAATTTTTTGATTCTGAGTCCTCATAATACGCCCACATCACTCGATTTGCCTTGCCCTTAGGTCTTAGAGGACAATCGTGATTGGCGTCATAGGGTCCTTTGCAGTAGAAGCAAAGCTTCTTCCTGCGTAGGTCATTAAGGGCCTCTTGATCCAAAGGTGGAGCTGCTGATTTACCTTTTGAATCATTTTTAAAGTCTGATTTTTCTTTGTTAAAATCAGATTTGTCCCTATTTCTGTTAAAGCCCTTGTTGTCCCTGAAAGATGAAGAACCTCTGGAGTTAAATCTACTAGACGGTGCTGCTAACTCCATGCTACATGCTTTCTTCATTGCCTCCTGTAATGAAGGAGGATCAAAGGCTTTTATCCAGCCTCTCAGTGGTTCTGTCAAACCCTCCATGAAGAGTACTACCAATCTCCTCTCAGAAATGTTCAGAACCATGACTGATAACTTCTGAAAGTCACCAATATAGGACTCCAAACTGCCACTCTGTCTCAACTGAGCTAAGTCTCTGAAGTAGGATTCTGGATCCTTCCTGTCAAAACGCTCTACCAACCTATCAACGAACTCCTGGTATGATGTGATCCTGTCATGCTGTAATGTAACCATACCGTGGTGCCACCAATCATAAGCCACTCCCTCAAGATGCAGTGTTGCATATCGAATGGCATCTCTCTCAGCCATCGGACATAGTGTGAGGAAGGTGTCTAACTTGCTAATCCATGCCTGGGCTGTCACCTTGCCACTACCATCGAACATCGCTAGGTTAAGCCGGTTTGTTGCATGTTTTAGGTCATTGTTCTGCTGTCTAGTTCTCCAATCCTGTCGACCTCTATGGTGCTCTCTCCTCTGTGTAATAAAATGGTCAAAAGTGATCCGTTCTCTGACCTCCGGTGGTACCAACTCCCACTCCTCGTTCGCTGCCATAAGTGTATCCGCGAACAACTCATCACGCTCCTCACTTGCCAAGACCTCCTCGGCCTCCTGTCTCACAAATGTAGGCCTAGTGGGCCTGTCTGCTATCTGTAAGGTTGTCCTAGGTGCCCTGCGAGACCCTACTTCACTCCTCTCATCGTCACGATGTGGTGACAGTCTCCTCAGAGTACCCAGTCTCTGAAGTGCAACTGCCAACTGCTGTAATACATCATCTGACTGTCGTTGACCTGCACGAAAATCTCTGAGTGCATGCAAAACCTTTGCATCATCCTGATCTTTGTTATTAGGTGGGATCTCTGTCCTAGGTATATCTATTTTGTCAGCCCTGTCATTCCTGTCAGCCATGTTTCCTGGCTGCCTGCTCAAACTCTGTTGCCTGTCAATCAAGGCATGTCTGCGTGTATAATACTTGTATGGTTCAAACTCTTCTGGCTGCAAATGATGGCTAAACCCTCAGGATGGCAGGATTTAGCTTTGATACCACTATAGAAACCCTCGTTTCCCTCTATTCTGAGTTTGATAGTTTTTTTGTGTTTTTCTGAAGTTTTGATGTTTTTTGACGTTTTTGCATAAATAAAGAAGAATGCAATTTTGCTTGAAAATAATAATAAATTTAAATAAAATAATATATCTCTGAAAACTATAGAATCTCTAGCCAATACTGATGCCTGATTATTATTCAATCTTCTGGAATGATTACAATTATGATCCAAGTACATGCAAAGGAAAAAGCAATGATTTTTATTAGAAACCTGATTGGCTGCAATAGTACGGCTGTAATAAATGTCCTTCAGAAGATGGTACGACTGAGATAAGAATGGCACTTTCTCCCTCTGAAAACAATCTCAAAAGATCTCCAATACCCTAGCGCCCACAAAGAAGCAAACTGGAAGTCTGAAAGGGAGGCGTTTCTCTTGAAGACTAAAGTACGGCTCAAGGATAGAAGTACGGCCTGCAGCAAGTACGGCCAGATACAGCAGAATAAAGAATGTACGGCCTCCTCTGAAATCAATGTCCAAGACTCTGATAATGGTGTGCCTAGATGAATGAATGTCTTCTGAAAGAATAAACTATCTGGAACTCTGTAAATAAGTAATCTCTGAAGATCAATGATTTCCTCTAGATGAAGAAACCTCTGCTGGCAATAAATCAGGTGTTATTTCACACCCTCTGAAATGCTTACAATGGAGATGGCTCGTTCCCCAAGGACTTCAAACTTGAAACCCTAAAGCTTCTTGCTCAGATCAAAGTTGATCAATTTTCAAAATCAATAATCATCATAATGGCTCAAAACCCAAGGCAAATGCACTATAACCTCAAAAGTGCGATTTCCTCAAAAATAGGGTTTCATTAAAATTCAAACTTTTAATTCTTTTATTATTTCAATAGTCTCAGCCAAATTTTTATAATAAAATATAATTGTCAATTTGGCCCCCTCTCTGATGATGGCGACCCCCTCAAACAGAATCACTTAAGTTATAATTTAATATTATAACTTTATATTATAATCTTCAAATAATTAATATTTAATTAATACAATTAAATATTAATATTTCTCTCGTTATCCATCCGATGACTGATCCGTCTGAAGCTAACGAACACTGAAGTGATTCTGAACACTACCAAATCCATACTGCTAAAAATAGCAGGGGTCTCACGCTGACTGCCAAGAACTGCTAAAAATAGCAACTTCTTGCACGGGGTGTCTGAATGATCCCGAACGAAAGCCAACTGATCAAGAAATGCTGACTGAAGCTGAGCCAAGCTCCAACGTGACCCTCTATCCAGTCTATCAGCCTATGAGGGTCGTATGATAGGCTAATCCTGTGCTCCAAGAGATGTCACTGAGAAGGGGACATGACAAAGTTGCACTACTTTGCAACTTTACACTGCTTGCATCTAACAACTTTTCCCTCAACTGAAAACTCATCGTGCCACGGGAAAATACCTCTGAGATAGCAAAAATTGAGAGAGGTTATTGTAGAGGGGCTGAACATGATCTTGTAGCCTCAGACAAAAAGTTTGTAGGCATCATGGTTTTCGAGTAACAATCCACCAAAGATTGTTTCCCTTTTGCACTTTGGACTCTTAAGGGATTTCGCCGATTGAACGTAGCTCAGAGTGCTTCAGCCTATTTGGGTGCAAAAGAGAACATACCTAACCTAAATGTACCTATCTAGACATGATGGAATAGTCAGTTTGGTCATACGAGTTGTAGAACAAGGTTTATTTATGCCCTTACAAGTAGTTTTCAGCCTCCAACCGAACTCCAACGTTGATTTTTATGCAAAAAAAAGCCATGAGACCATAGCTTGTTGCTTTATTTTTAATGGAAACATGTGGGAAGCAGATTTAACTTCTTCACAAACTTGGTTTGAAGTAATTTCATTCATATTTGTGCATTTAAGAGGCATTTTACTGGAGGTCGGTCAGTGAGCCCTGTTCCAAGGCTTTAAGTGCATTTAAAATGGAGTTTTAAGCCTTCTGCCCACTGTATGATGTTGTAACTTAGTGGATAGGCTTAGTTAGGATAGATAAACATGTTTGCATTGTTTCTTGTGCAGGGAAGGTTAGCATTATGATTTTTGGTGATGCCCTAGATGGCATTTGGGGTGTTTTTGCATTAAAAAGTGAGGTTAGAGAGGGTAAAAGTGGGAATTGTTTGAGGGAAGTCACTTTTCTTGTTATTTTAAGCTTGTGAAAGGTTATTAAAGGGTGTTGGAGTTGGTGGTAAAGTCTGGTGAATTCTACAAGTAGGTTTTTCAATAAACCCTTGCCAAATTTGAACAATTTGAGGGTTTTGTGGAATAGGGTCTTAGAGGGTGAGTTCTAGAGGATAAATGGGAAAATTTGAGGTTTTTTCATATGTTTAGTGCTACTCCAACAATTTTTAGGGTCTATGAAGTGTTCCAAGGGTGGTTGCTTTGGAAATTTGGCCTATTTGGCTAGGTTGAGCAGTGTAGTTTGCATGATTTGTGAAAGTTGTTCCAAAGGAGTCCTATGTGAGTTGGAAGTATGTTGAAGGGCACTAAAATGGGTGTCTAGAATGATGATTAGTTGCAGGAGTTGTTAAAGAGATCTAAGAGTTAAGTTGAGAAAGGTGTTTAAGAATCCCTTGTATTGTGAAAGTGAGTGGTTTTCCATCCTTGGTTGCATCAACTAACCATCAACTAGTCCTCTATTTCCAAGGTGCTCCTAAACCATTTTCCAAGCATCCATATAGCTTGTTTGAAATCACCTATTTTAGGCTTTTAGCCATAGCAGCAAGGCAGTGAATTGTTTGATAAAATGCTTTGGTAAACGTACGAAAAATGTGGTAGCATATACAAGGCAATGAACTATTTGAAAAAATGCCTCAAAAAAATGTGGTCTCATGGTGATGGAATGCCATGAAAATCTATAGTAATTTTCTTGTCATGGCATTCCATCACCATGAGACCACATTTATTTGAGGCATTTTTTTTAAACAGTTCATTGTCTTGTGTATGTTATTGCTTACTATTATGCTTTGTTAGATTCTTTCCAAGCATCCATAGCTTGTTCGAAAGCACTTGTTTTAGGCTTTTAGCCATAGCAGCAAGGAAATTAAATGTTTGATAAAATGCTTTGATAGACATGTATGAAAAATGTGGTAGCATAGACAAGGCAGTGAACTATTTGAAAAAATGCCCCAATGAAATGAGGTCTCATGGTGATGGAATGTCATGATAATCAATAAGGTATTCAACTGTTTGAAAACATGCCTCAAAGAAATGAGGTCTCATGGTGATGGAATTCCATGAGAATTGAAAACATGCCTCAAAGAAATGAGGTCTCATGGTGATGGAATTCTATGAGAATCAAAATTGCTTTTGATTGTCATGGCATTCCATCACCATGAGACCTCATTTCTTTGAGGCATTTTTTCAAAAAATTCATTGCCTTGTCTATGCTATTGCTTACTATTATGCTTTGATAGATTTTTTCCAAGCATCCATAGCTTGTTTGAAAGCACTTGTTTTAGGATTTTAGCCATAGCAACAAGCCAGTGAACTATTTGATAAAAAGCTTTGGTAGACATGTATGAAAAATGCAGTAGCATAGACAAGGCAGTGAACTGTTTGAAAAAATGCCTCAAAGAAATGTGGTCTCATAGAATTCCATGACAAGCAAATGCAATTGATAGCTGCTCCTAGTTATTAGTTATGCAATGTGAAGTAATTGCATAACTGCTTAGGTTGACTTTGTAAAAACTATATTTTAATTGAATTTTTTTCATCTATTAGTATCTAGTTGTTAGTTATCCAATGTGAAGTAATGCTTTGAGTTTGAAAGATGTGCAATGTAATGTAATCAATGATATGAATATAAACTACATAATATAACCATTCTTTTTTATGCTATTGTACATTAATATTTAACCATTGCTCAAGATTAAGTTTTCAAAGAGTTTAATCATGCACATGAGGAACAAATTAAATTTTGATTGTCAACTTCTATAAATCAAATTATCCATTAATCAAGTGTATGTACATATAAAAAATGGCATCAACGCCAACTCAAAAAAAGTTTTACAAAATGTGGCATATGCCATCTCGATATCTATTCAAAATTTACATGCCAAAATGTCTATCTCATCCTAAACTACTAGTGGATCATCAAAATGGAGCCTCTTTGAAGCACTCTTTGTCTCTGAAGGTAGTTGTACAAGAGAAATTCAAACAACAATTGATATTAGTTATACTATATAATTTAAAATCAAATAATTAACATCAAAATCAATATACATTGAATTATAATTGAACTCTAAAATTGAAATCTTGATTACCTGAAATATACGTCTCTTTAAAGGGTCAGGAGTCCTAGAATATGCCCCTCTCAAAGAACCAACCAAACCAACTTTTGAAATGTCAATCTATATATGTGAACAAAAACATAAAATTAATCCAAGTTAGCATACAATTGTTGGTAATAAGAACATATTTACCAAACACAAAATAAAATAAACACATACCTCTTTAGGCTGATCTTTTCCTTTATCTCCTTCAGGTGTTTTGACACCTCCTCCTTGAGGTGTTTCAACACCTACTCCTTGAGTTGTTCCAATACCTACTCCTTTAGGCGTTGTGACACTTGTCAACAACGATGTATAGCTCATAACTACTTGTACATAAAAATGACAAGTACATATGAAACTACCAATCTATGTTGATGTATGTATAATCAATATAAGATCTTAAAAATATTAATTCAATTGAATTTGAGTTCAATTACCTTTCCCTTATCTAACATTGTGCCTCCATAGTTTGATAGCGCTGCACCTGGCTCACACTAGGTGTTTCTTACAAGAGGAAAATAAGATAAACATATAAGTTAATATATAATTTCATTAATGATAATTCAAATGACAAGCAAGTATACAATAAAAAAATGTAAACGAGTGAGTGCAAAAATATATACTGTGTGCATGTCGAGGCCAAATGAAATGGCCCTAAGGGTGTTATCAGTCACCTATGTGAGCTCCTCCTCAGACATCAACTGTTAAATAGACCGTGTAAATAAATATTAGTACTTGATACTATCTCTTATTAATATTCATTTAAAAACAAATGCAAGTTATGAATTTACAACTTAAATCTTACCTATGTAACTATTCCAACATTCCCCTCTCTAGCAGGAGAGGACTCTGTAGGGTGCACTCGACTCCCTTGCGTCTGATCTCCTATAATGTCCACACCCTGGATGTCATAATCAGAAGTGTCCAAGGGATGCTCAGTGGGCTGTACAAGAGGACCCAATCATATCTGGTGGCACATAGTGCAAGTATGTGGCACACAAATATGTGGACCTAAGGAGGATGATGCAACACCACTTGATCCATTGCTAACATCACCAGAATGTGGTTGAGCTAATGTAGAAGTATGGGAAACCAAAAGACCACTCAAAGAGTGAATAGCCTGAATAGTCTGTGTGGCTGCATCTGTGAGGAAAGCTAAGGTGCGGAAACAACTCTCCTAACGTCAAAACCTTAGGGAAGAATGCAAAGATACTTTTAAATTTTCAATTACAGTCCAATTAAGATACACTTCTAAGAAATAACAAAAACAAAGAATATGACATACACACATGAACACCAGATTTATGTGGGAAAACCTTTATGGGAGAAAAACCCACCACACCAAGAAAAACCCCTTTGTATTATAGTAATAGAAATTACATACAAAGTATAGGCTTCACTCTCTTTGATGTTAATTTACAACAACATTCACAATGATCAACCTTGCTACAAAACATTCAAGTTACAATACACTCAGAATTAAATTCACTAATCACTCATTGAACTATTCATCCAACTATTACCAAAAACCAACAAATCACAATCTTCAATCTCTGAGTATATCCATGATGCCCCTGTCTTTCGAACTTCCTCACAGAACTGCCACAATAGACTAACTTCCAACGGTTCCCATTTGGCTTCTCTGATTGGTCGTAGACTCACCGCATAGGATAGTCATCACTCGATCAAAGGCATTCAACCTCAGCCAGAATTAGTGTCTCACCGATGCCACACAACTCAACCATCGATGTCACCAAGAGTCATTGCTATCGGCAAGAGGTTCCACCGAGTTCACAAGATCACATCGACCTCAGCAATCTCATTGGCGAGACAATCACTATTCACCAAGAGATCATACTAATATCTATCACATGTATCGCTATTCAGCTAGACCATCGTTATTCGATGAGACATCAGACCGATGTTCAAAGGTCACATAGATATCAACTTTCCCTTTGGTGAGACTATTGCTCTTTGGTGAGACATCATATCGAAGTTCCCAAGTCATTCTGAAATGTCCAACAGTCGACAAGACTTACCGCTATCACTGAGAGTTCTTACCGAAGTCTTCAAGTCACCCCAAGATCAAACAGTCGCCAGGAGTCATACCGACAATAGATTACCCCACAGCATCGGTGAGACCAACACCCATCGCCAAGAGTTCACACCGAAGCCTTTGTGTTACCGCGAAGACTCCAAGTGTATGACTATCGGCGAGACTTTCCATATCGACAAGACTTCATACCGAAGCATATGAGTTACTCCAATAACCACAAGTGTAACACCCTATCGGCGAGACATACCATCTCGATAAGACTTCATACCGAAGCATATGAGTTACTCCAATGACACCAGTCGCCATGAGTCTCTTTGACCATCACAGAAACTAAACTGTCGGTCAGAGATCTCCCCAAGCGGTGAGAGATAGAAACTGTCACAGTGATCAACATGTCACATCGATAGGCTCCATTCGACAAGAAATCAACAAGGTCTCGACAACCTGAACATTTCATAAGGTTTCACAGCTACTAGTCAGCCAGACACAATGAAGGTCATATCGACTTTGCTCTTCCAGAGGTTTCAACCTATGAGATTGAGGCACATATTTCCAATAGCATCCTCGATAATATCTAGATGATGTACTAGAGGTGGCATAGGAAGGGGAGGAGGGGGAACATATGGTTGTTGGACTACTCTAACTACCCCTGGTCTATCCTAGGGCATACCTCCACCGATGCCCTGGAAGGGTTTAATGTCAAAGTAATTGACATGATGCCCCAACACAAACTCAACGTATAATTTTTTAATAAATTAAAATGGTATATCACTATTTTTGTTGGGTGGTTTATCAAAAACCATACACCAACGATCCCAAAAGTTATCTACAATGTCCTTATTCGTGCACCATTTTATAGAAAGTTTTGGTTTATTAACATTAACTAGCAAACTAGTGCAGGGGTTAACAAATAAAGAGGCTATTTGGGCTTTTGTTATTTAGAGATCTTTCACATCACCGTAAGACAATCCACAAGAGTAATATTCCCTCATGGTTTCTCGCCATGAAAGAAATGCATTATGTTGGGTGGAGAGGGTTTCTATATTTTTAATTATTTCCTTCAATGTGTTTGTCATTTGGGATAATCGAGGGATTGTCTTATAAACATCACAAATGCTCCTCAATTGCTCTAATTTTTCACCAATTAAGTCTTCAATTGATGGGCACAAAGGTGGTGGAGCGTTTGACATTTGTGCATTTTCATTCTTAGCCATAATACCTAATTAAAGTTAAAAACTAATTAATCTAATTGAAATTACACAATATAAATGAAATTATTTAAAAAAAACCCTAGTTTTTAATTAAAAAAAAAAACCCTACTTTTTAAAAAAATCCATAACAAACTCTAGTTTTTAATAAAAATCCATTGTAAACTATAGTTTTCAATAAAAATCAATAAAAAACCCTACTTTTTAATAAAAATCCATAAAAAATACTTAAAATTATACAAATCTAATAGAAAAATCGATTAAAACAAAAGAAATACCGAAAACTTACCCTGGAAATCAGATATCTGCTCAAATCGGATATCTGATATCCAAACGTCACTCTCACTATGCGCTCTCAGCTCTTTAAAATGATTCAAATGATTTTAAAAGGTCGCTGATGTGCATTTATACTCGATTCAAATCAGATATCCGATATGTACTTCTTGCCTTGGGCATTGCTTTGGAGCAATGTTTTGTCACCCAAGCCAGAAAAAAGTCAACTCGGGATTTTCGCCTTTTTTGGTCGATGCAAAACACAACTTTTTTCACATCACCACTTTGTGGCCCATCATGATCCTGCACATACCCAGGAGCCAAATGTTACTAAGGAGGTTGATAGCCCTAATCTTAGTGTCCAGAGGTTGCATAGATTGATGGGTTGACTTATTCCCAACCCTACTATGGACAAAATTTGTAGTGATGTGACCAAGGAGGACAAGAAGGAGGAGGACTACAATAGTAATGAGGACAAGGATGAGTGTTGATGTGGAGATTGAAGGTTTGAGTTTGTTCCTTGAACTTAATGCTATGCTCTTTGATTTAGAGGACTCTACCCCTATGGAGGATCCCAAAATGGACACTTGCTCTAAGTGTACAAAGATGACCCAGAATGCCACTGCTCTATTGGCTCGGATCAAAAGCCTTGAGTGAAAGCTTAGTGGTCTATCATGCTTCACTTTGAAGGCCATCCACCACTAGACGGTTACCCTCAAGTCTATGTTACAAGAAGAAATAAAAAACATAAGAAGACCAATGATGCTAGTATAATATCTCAAAACCAAGACAACTTTAATTTCCTCAAGGAGGATTGAGAGATGTTTGCTATGTAGTTTGATGCTCCTTTCTTTTCTTTGTTTTTATGTTTTAAAAAAACTTTCCTTTGTTGATGGTTAGCTGTCGGTTTGCTATCTTTGCCTTGTGGTCTTTGACCTTGTTTATTTTTGCCGACTTTCTGCCTTGAAGGGCCTTTTATGTTTGGGTCTAGTACCTTGTAAATGTTGCTTAACCAATAAAAAACAATAAAATATTACAAAACAATTTTTAGGCCAATTACTTTATCATAAATCATTCATCTATTAAAAAACAAACACTATTTTTTTATTACATGACATTTATTTAATTAATGCATATTAAAAATAAAAAAAGTTTATTTTCCCTTCCCTATAATAAATATAAATGTATAATTTGGACAATCTTTGAAGATTTTAGATTGAACTTATACATTCCTTTTGTATCCTTTACTTCTACTCTTTAGCTACAACTTGTGATTTCAATCACCAAGGGTCATATGATCCTAGGCTTGGGTCTCATAAAGGGACTTCAAAAACTATTTTTATGGAATGTGAGGGGAAAAAAAAACTATAAGATTAACTTGCATTTAATTTAGGGTTAGGGTAAGGTTCCATTGGGAGCTTCAAGATCTATTTTCATGGAGCAAGAGGTCCTCATAAAAGAAAAAAAAATATACTATACGATTAATTGGAATATCTTCTTAGAAATAGCAGCCCCTACCTTTTAAGACTACATATTTGAGCAGGTGAAATTGGGGTGGAGCTAGAAATTGCCCCTACAGCTTATAAATTTTTTCTCCACTTGTCAATCATTTGAAGTTTTAAATTCTAACCAAAGAAAAAAGAGGGAAAATTATCTTTATTTATTAATTTTTTTCACAATATTACAGTTCATTTCTTAAATTTTGAAGGTTAAACTTTTAAACTGAAATGTACTAGTTGGAATGAGTTTTCCACAATCCATAAGATTGATGCAAGTTTTTTGGATTCAACTGTATATGTTTTTTGAAATGTAAAAAAACTTTCAATAATACCTCCCTGGGACCTTTAAAAATTTCCCAACTAGCCTAATTTAAAAAATTCTCCCGTTAAAACTGTACCACTGACTTTAAAATACTCCCAAAAACTCTCAGAAAAAATCCACTGAACATTTTTAGAAAGCGCCCCCCCTCTATGGGACCGCAGCCATACCTGTACTCAAGTATGTCTGCTTAAGGTTATTGTGCGTCTCAAAACCAATGGCGGAATTGAAGAGCAAGTTGGGCAGATTGAGGAGCCGTCCACGAGCCAGCTTCAGCCTCATCACACGTATAAATTGCCGTAACGACTTGAACACCCGCAGCAACACAAGAAGCGAAAACATATCAGAGGGTGAGTGCTTTCAGAAACTGTTTCCATCTTCTGTAGAAATGAACAATTGCAATCACCATCTACAAGTGTCACAACAAAAATCTGCCTCTTTTAATTCTGTTCATTGTGAATTAAATTTAAGACCTACCCAATATCCGGTTCATACAAAGAAGTTAGGTTTATATCTTCAAAAACAACATTTTCTTCATCTTTATTTGGAGCAATCCGCGCCGTTGTGCAATCCACTGCCTTTGAAATGTCAGAGCCATTCACTTGCTGTTTCTCCTTTTCCCCGAGGCCACGTATATGTTAGAGGTTTCTGCTGGATCAATCAGAACTCTCAAATCCACATGGACTCTGCCGAAGGTTCCCCCTCGCCTGAAAAGGTTTACAATTCAGAAGATTTTATTAAGAAGGCAGGCTCTTTCATTGATAAACAACAATGGGAAGATCTGGATTTGGCTTTATCAGGCTTAACTCCATCTGTGTTTCTGCAACTCCTTTTTACATGGAAAGCAGATGCCAACTTGGCCCTAATATACTTCAATAGGGCAGCGAGAGAACAAGGAATCGAACATACTATTGAGTCTTCTTGCACCCTATTGCATATTTTAGCTAGAGAGAAAAAATACAAGGATGTCAGAGTCCAGTTACACCACATTGTAAGACATGACAACCATTCAACTGCTGCACTCTTCCATGCACTTGCCAACACCCAAAATCAACGGTCTTCTAATCCAATGATTATAAATTTACTTATAACTGTCTATGTAGAAAGTGAAATGCTTGCATATGCTGTGGAGGCTATCAACAAGTCAGAGTCCTATGGGTTTAGACCTTCTATTTTCTCCTGGAATGCTGTTCTGAATGCTTTAGTGAAATCAAGCCATTGGGAGATGGCACGGAAGGTTTACGAGGCACTGATTAGGAGGAGGATTGCACCAAATATTAATACCTTTAACATAGTGATTCATTCACTCTGTAAGGAAGGGAAATTTCGGAGAGCTATTGATTTACTTACAGACATGCAATTGTGGGATTGCTCCCCCAATGTTATTTCATATAATACACTTATTGCTGGTTACTGCAAGAAAGGTGGTGTTGGGAAAATGTATAAAGCAAATGAGCTTCTGAATGAAATATTGGAGAAGAGATTATCTCCTACCGAAGTTACTTACAATACTCTCATTGATGGATACTGCAAGGAAGGAAATATGGCTGCTGCATTCAAAATGCTTGAGAAAATGAAGGAGAAGGGTCTTTTGGCTGGTGTAGTCACGTACAATGCTTTAATATGTGGACTATGTGATGAGGATAAGATTGAGGATGCTTTTGTATTACATAGAGAGATGCAGGAAAAGGGTGTGCTGCCTAACATTGTTACTTACAATGCACTCATTAATGGCCTTTGCAAAAATGGGCAGACAATAAAAGCAAAGGAGCTGTTGGTTGAAATTGCAGAAAGAAGATTGATTCCAAACTGTTTAACTTACAACACACTAATTGATGGCTGTTGCAGAAACGGGGAAATGCAAGAGGCTTTTCAGCTTCAGCAAATTATGACAGAAAAAGGTATCCTGCCTAATGTCTCCACTTACAATGCTCTTATCAATGGACTATGCAAGAAAGGAAAAATGAAAGAGGCTTCCAAACTTCGTGATGAAATGTCAGAGAAAAATATCGAAGCTAATGTGATTACCTACAATGTATTGATAAATGCCTTGTGCCAACAAAGCAAAACCTCAAATGCTATCAAGCTCTTGGACGAGATGTTTGAAACTAGGTTATCTCCCAATCATGTGACTTACAATACTTTAATAAATGGTTTCTGTGAGGAAGGTGACTTAGATGCAGCTTTCAGCCTGCGCAATAGGATGGAAAAAAGAGGGCGATGGGCCAATGTAGCAACATATAATGTGCTTGTCAAAGGATTATGCAGAAAGGGTAGATTGCAGGATGCAAATAAACTTCTTAATGAAATGTTGGAGAAGGGTATGGCTCCAAATCATGTCACATACAATATAGTTCACAATGAAATGATTGAGAAGGGTTTTGTCCCAGACATTGGAGGGCATTTCGCATGATATTTCCTAAACAAAAGACCATAGTAGAGGCCTTAGGGTTTTGCTATTGGTCTGTACACTAAATTCAAATGAAGATAAGGATAAGCTCTTTGGTTATGCACTTACAGGATTAGTACATTTTTGATGAAAGTTTTTCTGCTTATTTAATCTTTGCAATAAAATATATTTTTTTAATCTTTGCAATAAAATATATTTTCTGCAAGAGCATTAATCCTGTAATTGCATAGAACATCCTATGGGGCTTGCTGAAATTTCAAGATGTGCTGTTAAAGCAAGATATAGAAGACATATATCTTAGTATAGCATGATGAGACAGAGATTTTTATATACAAAGATAGAAAAGCCATCTGCCTATGGTTGCAGGAATGTTCTGGTTTTTATCCATAGGTGAATCTAATAGTGAGAGAGTCGCAGCTGATTGGTTTGTTGTGGAAGCAGTACTTTTAACAAAGGAGTCCAAAGAATCCAAAGGGTCCATCAAATCTCATCACCATGAGTTAAAAAAATTATACTGACTAACAGTGAAAAAACTTGACCTGGATTTATAGGGATCTGTGCTAGTATCATTTATAACCATGCATGATGGGTGTTTTGGTTGCAGTATGTGAGTAGACCTTTATGGTTTATTTTATTCCCTATTTAAACAGCCCTGAAGATTGCAGTCATTAAGAAAATTTTAGTTGCCAGCATTTTGAGGAAAGGTAAATTTCACAGGACAACTTTATGCTACTGTGATCACTATGAATATGTCCAGAATAGCTGTATATCTGTTGGAACTTTTGTACCAGCTGCTGGCTCTATTCAATTGTGCAACTGAATCAGTAGAACACAAAGTACGTTTTCAGTTTCTGATCATGCATAGAAAGGGAAGCAATCTAAATTTTTCAGTATAAATGATTTTGGTAAGATAAGAAATTGAATATTCCTCATGCTAAATAATCAAATTTCACACTAAAGAACCAAATTAGGAAATTTGATTGTATTTCTAGTTTTACTTTTCTGGTGTAGTCTGAATTTATTCTACAAAGCAATGTTTCTTACAAATTGATGTAGGAGCATCTTAGGCTTACCAGCAATCTTGCTTCATCAAAAAATAATTTCTCTATAGTTCGTTAGTCTTTTGCAGAATTCATAATTCTTTACCAGTCATTTTGTTTTTCTGCAATTGGATTTTCTAGACATAGATATCAGTTTGAGCATTCATGCTTGTCGACAATCATCCAAGTGGTAAGGCATATGTATTTGACATTTGTTTGTCATGAGATTTTGTCTGGAGCATCATAAGAACATGTACAAAATGTCTGCATGTCAATTTTGTATTTCATGTTATTTGTATGAGGTGGCTTGCAAATCAGCTATTGAAGGTCTACAAGGTGCGCATCATGATTTTGGGGTTTGTATCAACAACTTATGTCATTAGTGAAATCATTGGTACCAAGGTTGTTTATGTTGAGAACTGCATATCGAGTTTGGAGTCATATAACTTGCCGTATAAGAAAAGAAAGACCATTTACATGTTTCAAAGATGTGCATCCAATTCTAAGACAAACTTCATGGTAAATAATTTTATATTGGTTCCATGATCTTATCATAAGTGTGTGGGGGACTATACTATGGTTCTGGGTCAATGTCAACCTCCAACTTCACTATAAAAAGGTGGCAAATTCATTGATTGTGGCAAGGGTAAGAGCAGGTAAGACAGAGAGAGAGAGCAAAGTTGAGGTCTAAAAATCAAGAGAAGAGCTTTTGAAGCTAAATCGGCTTGAGGAATTTGATTTTTGTAGCCGCACTCTTGTTTAGTTCATTTTTTTATATTGGAATCTAAGGCTGAAACCTAGATTTGTTGTGAGCTCTAGAGGTAGATATTTTGATGTAGATTGTGGAGAATAATAAATTGATCAAGTTGTGTTCGATATTGTTAAGACATTTGAGTTCCATTGTGCACAATGATGAGGGTTTTGTGTTAAGGCTGTGTGAATTGGTAGTCTTTCATTAGACCCCCTTACCACAACTTCATCAGGTGGTATCAAAGCTTAGATTTCAATCTTGAAGAGGAGAAAAGAGGAAAGGTGAAAGGAAGTATACCAGATTAGACAGTTCCTGCAAAGTGTTGAAGATAAGGTGAAGAAAAGAGGAGGAAGAAGCGGATCAAAGCAAGGTTATGAAATCTTAAAATAAGGTGAAAAGTAAATTATAGGTTGATTGGAGAATTTTGTAATCAGATCTGAGTGGAATGAGGGATTTGAAGATTGGTATATATGAGATCTTTTTATGAGCATCTTCCAACTGCGAGTTGAATAGAGGTTGCATTCAATATGAAGAATTCAGTTGAAGAAAGAAGAAAGTTTGAAGAAATCTTCTAGCACTAAGTTGTTAGGTAAAAGATAGCTCGCTTTGCAGGCTGTTGATAGGGCACTGAGTGTGAGGCAGTCAACATCAGTTTTGTGAAGAAGTGGAGAAGCTACAGCATATAGACTGCCAATTGAGAGCTAATGTGTGAGTGTAGGGTCAAGTAGATAACCTTGCAGATAGAGCACTAATAGAGAAGCAATTTGTTAGTGGTATATAAAAGCAAGTGTGAAATTGAGATCTAAAAGTGATTGTGAAAAAAGAGGGTGGATAGATTGCTGATTCGGGAGACAATCTACCTAACATTTGAAGTGTGTTAGACAATGATTTGAAGAGGTGAGTGTATTGAGTGTCAAAAGTTGAGACAATTTGCAAGTAAGTAATTGTGATTTGTAGCTGTCATGAAGATTAGAGGAATGAACGTGGGTCCTAGAGTTAGTGTTGCTAGTGTGGAAACAACCCAGAAAAGAAATGGGAAAGTTTAGAATTGATGATGAAGAATGTAGTAGATAACTGGATAATTGGCAGCAGAAACCGGTAAGAGGAAGAGAAATAAAAATATATGTTGACCAGAAAAGGAATACCAAAGAAAGAAGGAATCTCAAGGATTGTGAGAATGATGCTGCAGAACAAAATGATGCATGGTGTGGCAGTGCAAGGAATTATAGAGGGTGTGTAGTAGAAGAATTGACATCTGGGAGGATTGAAGTTGCTGCCTTGTAGGCAGTAAAAGGTTGGTCAGAAGATTGTAGACAAGAGCTAGAAAGTTAAATCGAGGTGGAAGTTACTGATGTTGAAAGTAAATTAAAAGGATTGTTTGACAATTAAATTTTTTTAAAGCTAATTCAGTATTATGGAAAAAGATGAAAAAGAAAGCAGTATGTTTAGTTCCGAATGTGAAGAAGTTGAAGAGACAAAGGTTATTATGAACATGCTAGAAGAAGGTGAAAGATTAGATGATTGTGAGATTCAATATGTTTCTTTGGAAAGAACAACTTGTTGATGCGTGTTTTATGACTCACCAAGCATTCTAGAATAAAGAATCCAAAGACACTATCCTCTCTTGAAAAACTGACTAGTATGCTAAGATTGCCAAAAAGGTCATACGGTGATTCCAATGTTTCGTAAAATGGGTGTGGATAAGCTCTGTGGATGATGTGATTTTGCTGGTAACACAAAGGGATTTACTTTAGCAAGTCACTTTAGAAAGCAAGGACTTAAATGCAGTGATATATTTTTTGGATTTTCGGATTTTAGATAAAAAAAATGAAAAAGGAGTAAGGGTTGAGGAATCCTATACTATTCCTATGAACTCAAGAGACAGTAAAGATTGAATGAAACCAAATAACAATACTTTGTTTCGCCACGAAATACGACAACTACACAAAGCAAGTGCAATCTTCCAAGGATTTGTGCTTAAAATTTCCTTACTGCGAGCAACACCATCAATAGAACAATATTATTCGAAGTAATAGCATGAAGCATCCGCATTAAAAGCTCAGTCTAACTTTACGCATTGAATAGAAATCATCTATCCAAAGAAAGTATGAGCACAGTTTCGCTAATCTTTACGATCAATCTATCATTCCCTTAACATACATTCAAAAGAAATTCTTATTCAATGAAGAAGAGAAGTATGTAACCATGCAACCATTCGACAATGAAAGAATTCAAAGCATCTCATGTATCATGAACTTTATTATCAAAAATAGTCTTTTGCAACAATTTCATGAACTTTTTCTCTCTTATTATCTATGCTCTATTTGTCTATCTCTATCTACGTCTTCTCCTTCTATTCTTCTCTTATTCCTCTTATGAAAATGAGACAATGAGAGTGGGTTTATATAGAGTTCTTGGAGTACAATGAACAACCAAGATTAATCCAGAATCAATGGCAGAGATTAAAAATAAACAACCCTAATTGGGGTTTCTAAAAAGCACAAGCAGTAATCAATGAGATAACAGGCAGTTAACTGAAGTGACGAGCTATTCTTGAGGAGGTGCATCCTTATCCTCTTTGGTTGCAGTATACTGGATGAATTTAGAAACTATCATGTCAACCTCCTCGATCGTGACAGGTGGCAATGCATTGACCCTGAATTCTAGTAGATCTAGATCATCCGAGCATTCAACAAAAGTGTCTTCCCATTCTGATTCCTGTTGTTGGAAATTGCAAAAGATGAACAGGAAGTCGGCTGCCTTAGTCAAATTTTGCTTGCGGACAGGCCTAGTAGTGAAGAAGATTTCCTGAACTTTGCTCTTCAAGTTTTCAAACTATAGGTTGTTTGCTCGTACAATGTCCTCCAGCGCATCTGCAGCTACGGCTAGAATCTTTCCCGAACTTCTTTTGTCCTTTCCTCAATTCGGATAGTATCTGCCTTTATCTTTTCTATGATCTCACTTCGTATGATCAATGTCATGTACCAACTGCTGAAATCATAAACTGCACCTGGTGCGATTACCTTTCCGTTGACCAACTCTTGCTTCGACACTCCTTTAAGCACTTTGAGACATGGAATGATTCTGTCTCGAACATCCTGAGCATTATCCCATGCTTCTGCCAATTTTGCAATTCTTGAGAGCAAAGAAGAAGTTTTCCCATACGCTAATGCTAGTCATTCTGCAAATACGGCCACCTCTTGTCTGTTGCTGATTAGCCATTCTTTAGTCTCCTTGGCTATATTCTTCTCTTCTTTGAAAATCTCCTGAGAAGTATTCATCAGTGGAGGAGCTGTTGAGGTAGTCTGATCAAGAGGCTTAGTTAGGTGCTGAATATACTCCTTGAGTTGTTCAACCTCTCGTTTATACTCTTTTTTCTTTACTATCTCCTTCTCTAGCCTTGCTTTGATAGTGGCAACAGAGTTATCCAATTCTTCCATCTCCTGTCCTTTTGTGGTAGGGCCTAAATCGACAGTGGTAATGGCATACTCTTGGGGAGTAATCTCTTCCCTCGACTTGTCAATTGTCGGTACAACAACTTGGACTGTACGATGCCCAGCTTCATCACTCTGAATGGTGGAGAAGGTTTTGGCAGGCTTTTTTGCACTGACTGCTTCCAATCTGGCCAGGAAATCGGCCATGTCATCTTCTTCTTCTGGAACTTTTTCAGGCTCCTTTATCTTCAATCTCTCTTTCAGCCAATCAAGAATAGTTGGCTGTGTGGTATCTTCTTCTTCCTGAATGTCCTGCATGACCGGGATTTCTTGGATTCCTCTCAAGGCTGAAATCATCCCTTCTTCAAACTCGTTGTCCAAAATGTCAACCTCATTGTCTGATTCCAAAACCTCGGTGTCTGTGGGTGATGGAGGCTCATCCTCTTCGGGCTGAACAGGGATAGGAGAGGGAATCCTTATATCTCCCAGAGATTCATCAATGTCAAAAATTTCATTCACATTTGCGGAGATAGCAGAATGAAGAGGCTCCAGCTTCTGCTGCTTCCTAGCAGGTTCTTTGTTTGTGATTTCTTTTCCCTTTGTCTCCTTCCTTTTCTTATGATTAGAGCTCTCAATTGGTTCGTCTCCTTGTGATGCTCCAGCGTTAGAAAAGTAAGATTCTGATTGGCCCATCAGAGTGTATGTCAAAGGCATACCCTTCTGCCGTAGTTCTTTAATCTACTGGTCTGCCCACCATTGTGAATACTTGGTGACAGGCCTCATGAAGGTGTCCAAGTCAGAAATTTCCAGTTCTGACCAGCGCATGGGAGGAAGAGGTTGGCCTTCATCAAAACCTGGCTGTGTAAATTTGCCATCATCTTCAAGTTGGTCTGGCACGCGGAAGAGTTTTGTCGTTCTAATCAAGCTGACAGGCAGTCTGGACCACAATCTTTTCCTAACATCAAATTCATCTACGGCATTGGCCCAGTAATCTTTGAGGTCCACTTGGTGTTTATATTTCCTTCCATTCACATTTCCGATGTGGTGGTGAGGATCAAAATTGGCTCAAGATCGGTATGATGTGAACGGATACCACTGCATTTCTAGTCTAGCACCTTCAACTGCCTGTGTAGACGAATAGTATTCTTCCATGTTCCCGATAAAGAATGGGAAAGTAACGGTTGCTTTCTGCTTCGGCCTTTGGATGTTTTGAAAAGTCTCCAATTGCCTAAAAGCCTCCAGTAGGATCATCCTGTGGGTGGGGTAGACGGGAAGCTTGTACGGATTCCCAGTGAATCCCTAGATTAGGATATAAGTGAATTTAGGAAACTGAATGTACCAGGATCCATACTTACTGATAAGGCTCTTCGCTTCATGTGTCAGCCTCTGATGGGTTCCCCCTTGTAGTATCCTTGTGATGAACATCAAGAATGCATCGTGCGCTCTTCTGAAATGGGACTTGGCAGATAGCTGCAATTGAGGATAACATTCATACACTTTGAATTGATTTTCTTCATTTCCAACAACACCTTTGCATATCAATCCAGGATATTTATAGGCTCTGGCCAATAGATAAATGACGTAAGAACTCATATGGAATGACTTAGTCCTTTCAAGGTTGATTAATTGCTCATGGATGTTATCACTGATCATTCTTGACCAGTTAAACATTCTGACTCCGGAGGTGATTTCCTCGATAAAGAAGTACATCCATGTTTCAAAATAGGCGCCTTGAGGATTGCCCATTATTCTGTCAAGAGCAAAACGATATCACCGTAGTCCTCCTTAAAATTTGTCCTGCGCAGCTTCTTAGGCATTTTCTTAGCGGAAGCTCTTGGCTTTTCCAACCATGTTTTATTGATATGAGTCGCACATTGATCTACCCGATCCTCAAAGATTCTTTTGGCTTCCCCTTTTGTTTTATATGAAGTTCGAACATGGTCAGGTATGCCAAATACCTCTTGGATAGCTGGTTCTCCAAGGTGAGCCAAAATTTTTCCATCAGGAGCTATAATCTGTCTTTCCTGCGGATTGTAATGTCTTGCACATTCGACCATCAATTCGACACACTGGGTTGTTGGAGGAAATCCGACAGCTTGGACAATTCCATTGCGCATCATTCGGTGGGCAATCGCTGTGGGCATAAGTCCATTTAATCCATACATCCTTTTCTTGAATTCTTCAAAGTTCACATGTCCGAGGTCTGTATCTACAATGTTCTTCCACTTGGAAGTGATCTTTGTCTCCTGTTGGACTCCCTTGTTGGCAAACTTCATTGGTGCTTTCTTTGACGATCCTCCGGGAGTGGTCATCAACCTGTGAAAAAGAGAATATAATAAACATTTAATTATTTTTCTTTAAAATTTTCTTGTGAAAATTCTAACTTTCAGCTTGTTGAAAGTTAAATTCGATGAAAAAAGCAAGTTGAGTAATAACACTTAGTGAATTTTTTGAAGATAAAATGAAGACAAAGGTAAAAATAATTCATCAACTTCGAGATTACACTTTGTGGCTGGCAATTTAATTGTAAACTTCGAAGATCTGGTCTTTATTGCCAAAAAAGCAAGCAATCCTCTGAAAATTTCGACCTTCAGCCTAGAATTCAACCTCTTTCTTTGTTCTTTCACCTCGAAAAAAAAAAGATTACTCAACTCTCAAAATTTCTCTCTCCTCTCGAGAAATTTCTAACTCTTGAAAGAATTCTAACTCGAAAAAATTTACTAACTCTTGCAAAGGAGAGAGAGCTAAACCACTTCTCAAATCGAAATTGTGAGT
Source organism: Sequoia sempervirens (assembly GCA_007258455.2). Classification (NCBI taxonomy): domain Eukaryota; kingdom Viridiplantae; phylum Streptophyta; class Pinopsida; order Cupressales; family Cupressaceae; genus Sequoia; species Sequoia sempervirens. Next base: position 48,780,815 of record VDFB02373365.1, on the reverse strand, counting down.
TGATAATGACTTGAGAATGCCTTATAAAGTTGAAAAATTCGATCCATTTAGCAATTCTCTCAAGTTCATTGAATGTAGACTCTTGTTCATCGAGGAAAGTTTCTAAATTTTTAGCTCTTCATCTTTATCTTCATCGAAATTTTGAAGTTTATCCATAGAGCTCGATTTTTCTCTAAGTGTTTAAAAATAATTAAAGGTTTATCATGTGATTTTTTCGATTTTCTCAACATTTAATTTTTTATTTTTATTTACTTTACCCATGCTTTATTTTAATTTGACAATTTCTCATGGGTTTTTCTTCTCTTTCTTCACCATGGTGGATTTTCTTATGTCTTGGCCATTTTACCACTTCCCTCTAGATATTCCATGCCTTAGACAAATTTCATTCATGTCTCTCTAGCAAATTCAGACTTCACCATTTTATTTCCACTTTGCTTATCATCCCATGGCGGACTTGAAGTGTCTTCTTCCATTTTCCTAAGCAAGGTGAACTCTCCATACGTTTATCCATTCATCCTCTAAGTAGGGCAGACTTGGAAGAATTCTTTCCATCTTCATTTCAAAGTCTAGGCGGACTTTCATAAGGTTTCTCCACCCTTCATTTTATACTTAGTCAAAATTCTAACCATTTCTTCCTTGGGCGGACTTTCCTTCTACCTTTCCACTTGTCCATACTTAGCCAAAATTCCAATCTTTTCCCTCTTACTAGGCTGGGCGGACTTCAAGAAATTCTTTCCACTTGCCAAGGGCGGACTTTCAATCATCCTTTCCATTTGTCCACACTTAGCCAAAAATTCCAATTTCTCTCCCTTACTAGGCTAGGCGAACTTTCAAGAAGTCTTGCCATATGCATGGGCGGACTTTCAAGACTTCTTTCCAAGTGTTCAAGAATGAGGGGCGGACTTTGGAGAAGTCTTGCCATTCTCAAGGGCGGACTTTGCTGACTTCTTTCTATTCTATCCAAGGTCTGGGCGGACTTTGAAGAAGTCTTTCCATGTGCTCAAGAGTGATGGGCGAACTTTCAAGAGACCTTTCCATGTCTCCTTCAACTGCTGGGTGGACTTTCCATTGGTCTTGCCATTCCACAGCAAGCTGGGCGCACTTGACATGAATCTTCTCAGACTTACATTCTTCCAGCCCAAAATTTTATGATTTTTCATAGCCTTTTGTCTGATTTTTTAGAGATTTTCTGAGATTTTTTCACTGTTTTTCCAGATTTTTGCTTATTTTCAACAGATTTTTGGTTGCTTTTCTCAGATTTTCGACTGATTTTTGCATGCTTTTCATGATTTTTCCAGATTTTTTGGGTCCAAAAGGCCTGCTTTTTGGTTGATTTTCTGAAATTTTCCCCAGATTTTTACATGCTTTTTACTTGCTTTTTAGATTTTTTGGTGATTTTTTGCATGCTTTTTAGTCTAAAGATGGAAACTTTGACTCCTTGACTGATGGGGATCTTGGTGCTTGCCAAAAATAGAAAGTTCCTAAAAATAGAAAAAGCGAAAAAGCAACTTTCTAAAAATAGTAAATTCCCGAATGGCCTAAAAGTGCCAAAAATGAAAAAAGCAAAAAACAAAAAAGCAAAATCCCTAAAAAGTAGGAAGTGTCAAAATTGGGCGAAAGCACAGGCGATCCTCGTCTGCAGGGTCCTCTGAACACTTCCACGATGTTTACGCGCAGTTTAAGGCTTGAAATCTCAACTTGGCTCGGGTGATGACTTCAAACTCTGACTTGAAACCCACAGAGCGAAAGAGCTTACGACATTGCAACTCAAAACTAAACCCTAAAAACAAACCGGCGAGGGTCCCCATTTGCAATGGGGCGATGTGTGAAATAGGTCACAACACAACTGAGACCGAAGGAGATTTGAGAGGTATGATGATACAAGGTGTAGACACTTAAAATTGCCCTGATCAATATTGCACATCTGAATTTGATTATTAACACCATTTCATCCTAAATCACCTCTTTTTTGATTGTTTAATTGAATAATCTTAGTTGTTAAATTAAATGCATCATTTTTGTCTGTTAATCTGATAATCAATTTTATTAGGTTAATTCACCCCTTTTCACACTAATTTTCATCCTGTTTAATTGGATAATGTGAATTATTTAAATTGAACCCCTTAAGCCTTCTCATTTGATTAAATAATTCTAATTAGTTAATTAAATGTCATTATCCCCCTGTAATTAAATAAGTTAATTATTTAATTAAAATCCCTAATTTCCTCCATCTTGCACAATTAAGTAATTTCTTAAATTACTTAATTAGCTGATTTCTCTCACCCTCCTACCTGCAAGGGCTGGAATATTCCTCCATTGGAACTCTTCCAAAATGAAATATTCTTGTAACAAACTTCCTAACAACTTCCTAATTTTTAGGATGTGTGCTTCTTTGAATCAATGAGAGCCATTGATTAAATCCTTGATCCTTGTCAACTTTCATTCTCATCCATTGAAGAGAATCCTTGATCCATGCCTGCGCCTCTCTTTGTTTCTCATCCATTGATTGATCAAATCAATCTTGACCATTGATTCAGCCATTTCTCCTATAAATACTCCTCATTTTTATGAGAAAGGGATCCACTTCCATTTAGAGCAACTAGACTATATTGAATTTTAGAGCCATCTCCATTAGCATTTTAGCATTTAGCATCATTCTAGCTTAGCTTTGTATCCATTTTAGCTTACATTTCATCCATTTTCATTAATCTTCATCAATGGAATCTGTTTAAAAGCTTGTTTCAACTAAGGGGATGGAAAAGGGCTGACATTCCACATCAATGCAGCACCAATCCCCCAATGGGATGAGGTTTGAGTCATTAGATTAGTTTCCTTTAAGTATTTCTTGTTTGTTTATGTTTAATGGCTTCTTTATTTGATGTTTTCAAGTATTTCATTGGGAGTTTGACTTAACTAGCTAAATCTTGGTTTATTTAGTATGGATTTGGTAGGTTTAGCTTAGGTTATGATCATGCTTACACAAGGTATGGTTTATAACTAGATTAGGGATGGTTCTAATGGTAGTATGATAGTAGTCTAATAGAAATTAGATCTAAAGATTTCATGGTTGTAAGAGTAAAAGTAAAGAATAATATACAAATAGAAGACTTTAAAAGGTATGAAAGCAATGATAAGTAATATTAGAGAAGAGAGCAATAACACAAAAGATGTTAGTGAAGATATTCAATTTAAGACTAGTGTACCTCGAGGACGCGTGCCCCCCCTAAATCCCGAGCGTTCCTGGAACGGGGACGTCCCCGAGACTTGGGGACGACATTCCCAAGTTTCCAGCGGCGCCACCAGTTTTGGTGGCTCGCCGCCGAGGACGTCTTGGCGTCCTCGGGATGCTGAGGGGGACGCCTGTTCATCCCTCGAGCATCCCGGGGACGCCCATGGCGGCAACTTAAATCACATGGTTTAAAAAAAAATTTAACACATTTTTTTATTATTTGACATTTTGATTTTGTAGTTGTTTTGATATCATGCTACTCATTGTAATCATCTTTATGATCAGATATTTTTGATATCATATAATAGAAATCTTCCATTTGTCGATTCGACAATTGTAGTATTGAGTATTCTAATTTCTCATTAGTAATTCGATATTGAAAACTTCAATGTTCAATGTTCAAGTATTTACTATTTAGTATTTCAATTTGGCATTTGCAATTTTGCTATTTTACTTCTTAATAGTCTTATACATCTTTTCATAACTAGCATTTTACGTACCATATGTATAGTATATAGTATATACACCCCCGGCCCCCCGCCGCAGTCCCCTCACCGCCGTCCCCCCATTGTCCCCAAATTGAGGCCCCTTTGTCCCCCCGTCCCGGAAACTTGTCCCCCCGTTCCGGTGTCCCCCCGTCCCCGACAGTGGTGTAACATAGGTTAAGACAAATGAAGAAGTGTGGTTGTGGTAATATAGGAGAGGAATATGACACTACGGTGAGACAGGGGAACTATGAAGTAGAAGTAAGAAATGTTTCAAGTGAGGGATGCAAAAATATGAGTCGTAGATAACACAATTCATTGTTCAGAAGGAAATGAAGAAAACCAAGGAACAAACAATTGCAGATGAGAGATGGGAAAATTGTGTGGAAGCCTAAGTTAAAGAAGACAAAGTGTTAGATATACGTGTTTACTTCGAAAAAGACACAAAGCAGGATTGGAAAGATGAATGTAGTGATATAGTAATGAAAGTGAACTTTAAACTATTGACACTTGGGAGATTGAATATGAAACAGGATTGCAAAAGTATGGAACAACTAGTGTAAGGTAAAAAATCTATTTGGAAATAGCCAATGTTTGACGAGATTATTAAAGATAAGGAAATTTGTGATAGAAGTATGACTAGCATATGTTTGATGAGGGATGAAAGGAAAGGGATGTTTGGGGTTGCAATTCAAAATGATGAACAAGATGTATTTTGTTTTGGAATGTTGAGTGTGGAGGAAAGGATAATTGCTGATGAAGAAGAGAGTAGATGGTGGAAAAATTTAGTCAAAAGAGGTGATGGAGAACCAAAGGATCCAGTTGAGCAGATGAATATACAATTGGAAGGAAAGGAATTGAATGTAAGTTGAAGAATCTAGAAAAACCATTGATAAGGAAGTTTGTGGTGGTACAATTGATTGGTGGTGAATTATTGGGACTACTGTATAGAGTTGCAGAATGTATTGGAGATTGGAAAAGAAGATTTGAGTAAAAAATATTGCCACATGGTGAATTCAGAGTTGTTGAAGGTTGGCATAAGATTATAATAACACTATTAGTATAACAATTTTGATTCTATTACGATTATTCTATACTAGTGCTATTATGATATTATAATATTATGGTTATCGAATTATACTAATACCTATACCATTTTGCATGTTATATTATAATGATTCTCTAATTATTATATTTATCTTATTTCATTAACACCATTGTGTTTTGTTTTTTATTAGATAAGCAGGGAAGGGCTTTGATCCTGCGCAAAGCATTACATCAGGGCAGAATAGCGCAAGAAGACAGACTGGAAAACAACTAGTAGTCAGAAACAACAAGCACTACAACGCAGAAACCAAAAAACAGAAACAACAGACCAACAACTTGACAACAAAACACTTAGGGTGGTTTAAAGAAATGGTCAAAAGATTGTTGGTTAACCTTTGACCCAGGATCGTTCTCTTCCAATCTCATTTTCTTATTACAAAGAAAATCCAAAAAGACACTTTCAGATCCATCATTCAGCCTCGTATCTTTAGTAGAAGTGGAAAAATCAATAGAAGATTTTCCCTTACAATCCTCTCTCTGCATCTCCATGCAAGAAGAAGAAGACTGCTCAAAATAGGAGGCAATTGTTCCTTTTTCCTCTAAACAAACTGCTGATCCTTATTGGCCAAACAAGTAGAAGCAGCATGTCCCTCTTTTTGACAAGCATTGCAAATAATAGGAGACCTTTCAAATTCCATTTGCTGAACCCAAGTACCATACTTGGAAGATAAGGTACAGTGAGTGGGAAGCACCTTGTTCTTCTCCTCAAACACACAAAATCTGGCAAACACCAAACGCTTCTTTGATTTGGTAATAAAGTCAGTAGCACAAAATTTCCCAAAAGAATTGGCAATGATCATAAAAACCTTTTCATTCCAGAATTCCAAGAGACCACTTAGTTAGACAAAGGCCATTCATACCCATTAACCAAGGACCTTCACTAAGAATCCTTATGCAATCCTCCATATCAGAAAATGAAAAAAGAAAACAATTGTTCCACATAGCAGTTACCTTAACCTAACCTCTTAGAAGCCAAACCCTAAGGGCCCATCTTCTAACATAGTCAATATTGGGACAATTACCACTAAATCTCCCAGCTAGCAAGCTTGAGAGCCAATCCAACGATTCAACAAGCAGAGAATCAGGAACATCTATTTCAATCTCCTTAGCACAGAGATCCTCCAAAATCATAGGTTTGGGAGCAGGAACAACCACTGTAGGTGAGAGAGCAAAAGCCTCAGGAGACTCAACCAACACCTCACAGTCTGCAGAAGCAACAACCACCCCAAGAGCACCACTACCAACACAGACCAAACCTTCATTCTTCTACAAACTAGTAGCTGCCTCCCCACATAGATTAGGGGGAGCAGGAGCAACACAAGTGGAAGCATCCTCCACTCCATTAATACTTTGCAACATGCAATCCTGTTGAATAGGAGACGGTTGAATAAGGAAGCCCTTCTGCAGCCCAAAAAAAGGAGAATGAGTCTCCTCCACATTCTTCCCAACAACCTCACACCCCCATGACTTCCTACAAGCCTCTAAAAGAATATCAAGTAGGAACTCATCTTCCTCTTCAGCTAGATCATTCATCCATTCAGAAGTCCCATCACTAGAGAGATCCAAGCCAGATCCGTCACAAGAAAAAGGGGAAAATTTTTCCTTGAGGGTATGCAGATCCTTGTCAAAAACATCGGCACCTTCAATTTCCCAACCCTTCTGAGCATGGAAATCAACCTCTTCAGCTCCCACATTAGAGCTTCCATAGTTGGTAACAAGGCCATCTTCACTGTAAGTAGAGCCGCCCTCATCCTCTGCATCATCTTCCTCCCCAGCATTGTCTCCATCTGCAGCGCCTTCAATTGCAGATTCGCCGCTGCACCCACAAGAGGAGCCCGTTAGGGTTTGAGCACGAGTCACTACCATTGCTGACATTCTACCATTGTGTTTTGTTATTATAATTCTACCATTGTATTTTGTTATTATAATAATTTTCTCTTTTTTCATCTTATTTTTAATATAATACTTTTTTTTGTGCTTTGGTTTGTCCACCTATTTTCTCATCTTGTCTTTAGTTTACTTTCATTACTAATACCCTTTTGGACAACTTGTTCTAGTAGATTTAGGGCGGGGCTCCATTTGGCTACTTAACTTTTTAAGGAGTTATTTGTGGAGGTGGTGGTCACATGAATATTTATTTATTTTTGCTAATTTTTAAGAAGTCATCTTAAATTTGTATTAATAGTATTAATAACAATTTGTGCTGTTAAAATTTGGAGGAAAAAATTGGAGGCAAATATTAAAAAGGAGGGTAGAAATTTGTGAAGCTACATGTCATTTTTTGCAATATGCATTTGCTGCTTATTTCCAGCCCCTCCTTTTTTCCGCAGCCTATTTTCAATTCCTAAACAGTAGCTACTCCACTAAAATAGTGTAAGATTCTAAATTATCTTTTTCCCATAATTAAAAATTTCCATGGGAACACTCCAGCTTCTCAAATTTAAATAGAAAGCACACTTAAGCAGCCACATGGGGACATGGGATTACTTGCATTCTTTTGTCCTTAAAATAATATCTTTGATGCATATTGTTATTACTCCAAGAATGATACTAACATAATAATAATAATACTTTATTTTTGGTTTGTTGAATAATGGTGTTTTAAGTTTTAACCTTATGTTTGTTATTTCTATTATTCATGTCTCTTCTATACTTATTATTTTGTGTCACAGTTGATTTTTAATTTGAATTTTTTTAGGAGTCTATTTTTATTGTTTTTTATTAAAATGTCCTTCTCTTGTCTTGTTTTTCACTCTCCTTTCCTATCACCACCCACCCAATCTATTTATTAGGCAAAGTTCGCAATCCGATCATTTTCTTTCTCTTCTTGATCCTGGATCATGGAGTATGATCCAGAATGTTGATATGAAAATCGCACATAGTTATTACCATAAACAATATCTATTGTAAACAACAATGTTCAGTCCTTAAGATCACTTACAACAGCTCTCAAACACCGTCTCAGTTTTGTTCCCCAAATACAGCCTACTTGGAACACTTGAATTCTCTTGGAATTAACTTCCAATCCTCCATAACATGCTTTAAATCCAAAGAGGCACTTCCAATGTGTATTTATGCTTTCTCAAACCCAGGAAGAAGGTGAAAGGTCCCAAGGAAGTTGAAAAGTGCAGAATTTGAAACGCCGCAAGCTATGTTTTGAATGTGTGATGAAACCACTGCTTCATGCAGATTGACATTTATGCAATCACTGTGATGGTTCTGAAACTGCTGCTTTTAACCTTTTTGGAAGTGGCGGTTATGTAATCACCCCTTTTTAGAACCGGCAGGTTTGCACAACTACCAAAAACTCCTGTTTTCTCCCAAAATCACCCATTCCCTTAATGAAAAATGTTCTACAAGTTGTGCTCTACCATTTCATGGAGCCATAGTGCTTCCAACTCATTTATGGATCTATTAGAGGTTAATAGCAATAAGCCTAAGATGGCTTCAAAGCAAGGGCAGAGTGAAAGAGGCCCAAAACAGGTTATGAAAGACAATTTGCAGCCTTTGGTTTGGGATATGGACAACATGAGCAGGGAGTTGAGACTACTGACACTTAACAACTGTTGCTTAGCAAAAGCGACTAAACTCTTTCTTCTTATCAATCTTCACATTGACCTCAAATGTTGTGTGGCCATAGGAGTAGACCTAGAAGAGTCTTCTTTCGATCTGGAATGGTTTTCTTCTTGTAGACACTGGATTATAAGAAGATAGGCTAGGATATATAAGAATATCAATGAGAAGGTTATGGAGATTTTATATAGCTGCTGTTGATGTCTTCAGATTGAATTATGATTTCTAAGAATATTGGGCAATGAGAAGAAATTATGGACAACATGTGCATGAAGAAAGAAATAATCATCATAGAGCTGAATGGACTACCTTGCAAGAAAAAAATTAACATTCCTGAATTTAATGGGTCAAGGAGAAGTGAACCATGGAACTTAAAGCCTTTTTAATATGAATATAATGTCTGATCTGGAAAATATTGAGTTTATTAAAACTTGGAGGGCACTGTATTTGATTGGTTGCATCATTATGATTCAGATTTTCAAGATGTTCTTAAGATGGAGACCCTTAATTGGAATGATTTTTCGTCTAGTTTTTGATATGTTTGACAAAATGGCTATTGATGGTCAAATATAGAGTTGATGGATTTTTAAAACAAAAGATGCATACGATTTATTGATGATTATAGTGATAAATTTAGAAGACTTTGCATTTTGCTTTGTGGTATTCCAACTTCTAAACAAGCTTATATGTTAGTGGCTGGGTTAAATGATGAATTGAAGGGATATGTTGAGTCTCTTAGCCAATTGATTTGGACGGTAGACATTTTGCAAGATAGAGCATATGAAAAGTTGCCTAAACGTAAGACAAGAAACAAGTGGATTTATAATCTCCCCTAGAGACCAGCCTACTTCAAATAGAATACCACTTATATTGATACAAGGAGGCGACATAATTCTGGATTGACTGCTAATAAATCAGCTAGGGAAGGATTAAGGAAGCAGGACTGATGTTTCTCGTTCAAAGAATGTGGGCTCTAGGTCACAAATGTACAGTTGAGGGACAAACCCAACTGGTTGAAATGTTGGAAAGTTGGAGGAATTAGGCAAAACTAATGCCTAAGTATGTATTTATCTAGACATGTCACCTCTATAGAGGCTACCATGAGAACAGATTACCAACTAGCCCAATGCTTCTTTGGCTGCCATTAGAGGTATATAATTGCACACTACCTTGAAAAAGGAAACAAATAGTAGCGTTAAGTAATCTAGGTTATCACTCATTGTTTAATTGACTCCAAACTTAGCATTGCTGGTGGAACTAGCGTGGAGGGTATGAATTTCAGGATGGAATCTAACCCAATGGTTTTTATTAGTTAATAAACTATCCTTAGGAAGTGCCAGTGTCATATTGGGTATATGATAGCTACATGTTCAATGAGATCCACATGGAATTTAAGCAGTTGTATTTGAAATTCATGCAGGCTTGTAAAGAAATTTAAATATGAGGATTGCAGGTGCCTAAATGCTCTGTTGTATCAGCTGATAAGAGCAGAGACAATTTAAGCAGAGTACTCCATGTTATGTATTCATTGTCATACCTTAAGTAGCTTATATACTCTGTGGTGTACAGAAAAACCAGTGTATGTCTATCCAGTACAACAGTTATTGCTTTAGTGCAAAGTGATGTTCAGTGACCTTCTTAAGGGCTTTCCACCTATTATGGGCAAGATGCAATATCATATAGTTGGAAGGTACAATTCCTATTGCAGTTGGTCTTTATTGACACCCCAAGTTGTTCAAAGATGATGTTGCAAAGGCAGTACAAGAACTACTTGGCATGGGACACATTATACCAAGCAAGAGCCCATTTGCTGCTCTGTCGTTATTGGGGATGAATTTTTTTTCCATGTGTACTTTGATAATTGTGCCTAAACAAGAAAACTATAATGAACCAGCTTCCTATTCCTAAGGTGGATGGCTTTGATATGTTGCATGGAGCAGATATTTTATCTGTATTGACTTGATATTCGGCTACTATTATATAGGATACACACAAAGTGGATTGCAGACTTGTCATGGGCACCGTGAATTTTTGGTCATGCCCTTTGGACTTGCGAGTGCCTTCTCAAGCTACTATTGACAAGATATATCGGCCATACTATTAAAAATTTATTTTGGTTTTGGGCCTTGGCATCTCAGTTTATATTAAGAGTTTGCAGGAGCATTTAGGCCCTTTGAGTTTAATTTGAATGTCATGAAGATTAACATTTTATTTGCCTAGAAAAGAAAGTGTGTTTTTGCTGCCAATAAATGACCATTTATGTGACATATTACAACTGATTAGGGAGTCAAATTGGATTAATCCAAGATTTAAGAAATTAAGGAATGGCCTGAACCAAAGAAACTCACTCAGATAAGAGGACTCCCCACTTTATGTGGTTATATTGAGGCCTTCAATAAATTTTCACTTTGTTGTTCCGTTTACAGATTTGACCAAGAAAGACAAATTTGAGTGGTCAAATTCAACTTGCCAAACCTTTATGATCTTAAAGGTGTAATGTATACATTTCCCCCTGTTGTGATCCTTGATTTTTCTTTGCCACACATTGTTAAGTATGATACTTCTGGTGGGATTTGGAGCAGTTTTGATGCAATGGGCAGACTTCTTGCTTCTGAGAGTTGCAAGCTAGTGAGACATAGATGCTGTTTATCCATGGTAAAGAAATGCTAGCAGTAATGCATGCGTTAATTATATTCAAACAAGAAGTGGTTTGTAACAAGATAATTTTAGGATTGACCATAACAGTTTGAAGTACTTTCCATCGCAAGAGGGTCCCTGTGAGAGACAATCTAATGAAAACAAACTGCATGCGTATATGGTATGACTATGACCTTAAGTATTTCAAAGGTGACAAAAAATTGCCAGCTGATTCCTTTATTGAAATTCCAAAAATAAAGTCTATTTTGATAGTAATTTCAGTTTGTCAATGGTATATTAAGATAAAGCACTCCAAGGATAACGAGTTGGCTGCATTTTTAGAGTTTCAGCTATGTTCCACGGTGTTTCGGGGACGGGGATGCGGGGACGGCAGGGGACGCGTTTTGGGGATGGCAGTCCGAGGGCAGATTTTTGGGGACGGCGGGGGACGGCGATATAGGAATTTTTCGAAATATATATATATATAGAGAGAGAGAGAGAGAGAGAGAGAGAGAGAGAGAGAGAGATGAATTTTTAAAAATATATTATGTATAGATAGAGAAAGAGGGCAATTTGAAATATCAACTATGTGCAACAATATCAATATGACAATATGTGCATAGATAAAGAGTATAACAGCAGTATAACAGCGATATAACATCAATATAAAGATAAAGGTAAACACTAACAACAATGCCAATAACTTAACTATTAAATATAAAAGCATTTTGTTCAATTTTAGGTTGAATAACTAAAGTAAATATAATAATATTTTATTATTTAGTCAATGCCATTCAAATGGGGATAAAACATTTTTATCAAATATAATGAAAAATATTTAATATTTAATATTCGATAAAACATTTAATATTTATCAATTATCAAACAATTTTTATTTAATTTGACAATAATATTAAATAGTTTGTTTAAAAATTAAATGTTTTATCAAATATAATGAAATATTTAATATTTAATATTTATCAAACAATTTTTATTTAATGAAATATTTAATATCAATCAAGTAATTTTTATTTAATTTGACAATAAAATTAAATAGTTTATTTAAAAATTAAATGTTTTATCAAATATAATGAAATATTTAAATTTAATATTTATTAAACAATTTTTATTTAATGAAATATTTAATATTTATCAAGTAATTTTTATTTAATTTGACAATAAAATTAAATAGTTTGTTTAAAAATTAAATGTTTTATCAAATATAATGAAATATTTAATACTTATCAAACAATTTTTATTTAATTTGCCAAAAATCAAAACATTTTTTACTTTGACGAAAGGGGAACGCCTGGGCGTCCCCGATATGGTTGGGGGACTCCTAGCCGTCCCCTAGCCGTTTCGGGGACGCCTAGGCATCCCCTTTTATTTTCCAGCCATCCCCTTTTTTGGGGACGCGTTCCCTGTCGTACCCCAGTTTTAAAAAATCAGGGGGGACGCCTGAGGGACGTTCCCTGCCGTCCCCCCATCCCTGAGACGCCATAGGGGACAGGGACGTAGGGTTTGGGCGGGGGGATGCGTCCCCATGTAACACAGAGTTTCAGCCATGGCCAAGGACAACATACATGCATTTTGAAGAACAAGTCCAAAATCAAAATTTTAAGATGTAGGTAATGGCTGAAAACGACTCTTCTCTATAAGCCATACTATATGTGGGATTCTTCAATGGTCATGAACAAGTCAGAAAAGCTACCAATGAAAGGGTTTAAAGAATGGTGTTTGCATTTTTCTAGTGGCTTGTAAGGAATGCCAAAGAGATGTAGTGATAACAATTAAAATTCCAAGTTTCCTTTAGCAATTGCCCATCCTCAATGCAAAATGGAAATCTGTCTGTGGAATTCATCCTAGGTCTCCCTAAAGTGAGTGATAAGGACAGCATCTTTAAGGTTGTCGATCAATTCACTAATTCTTGTCACATCTCTATTGAAACTTTTAAAGTTCATTAACTTTTGTTCATGGAAAACAATTACTCGCTGTACGGACTGTAAAAAATTGTGTGACCAACTCAAAAATCACGTTACTTTTTGCAAGAGTTTTCAGAATTGAAGGGTGCTATTTTTGTTTGAATATTTATTTTTAGAGATTTTCAATTTGTGGAGTATTTAATATTCAGGCCATCCATTGATGAACTATTTTTCCACGAGTAGCCATTTCTTCTATGACATTTCACTCGTATGTATTGTTAATAATTATAAGGCATAGAACCCACAAAGCATACAAGTACCTCTAAGCAATGTTAGTCTCAAGGGATGAGGTGGCTATTACAAAGTCAACCTGGGGAGTTTCACTCCAAATCCTGTTTAAATGGGAAAAGTTTTTAGTGCATGTAGTGGCTTATAAGCTAATATTCTCACACTCATTACTAATGTGGGACATTCAATACCCAATTCTTTGATATTTATAAGTCTTGGGTACTTTGTTACTACTACTAGTAGCTACCACTTTCAAATTAGGCTAGAAAATATTGCGAATAAAACTTATAGGGTTATCTACTGAATGATGTGGCTCATCTATAGGTTGCATGGCTTATGTGGTTGCACTTAGCAGAAAATTGGTCTACTGCTATATATTAGGCATCAATTAGTATGACTATATTAAGGACTTTGTATGGATATAGTCCAATTCATTGATAGATTAGTTATTCATGATATTAAGGTAACGATAGTTCAAGACTTTATTTTAGAGAGTCAACAAATCTTATAGGCTCTAAAGGAAAATTTGAAAATTACTCAAGATAGGATAAATTCACAAGTAGACCAAGATATCTCATAAGATTGAATTTGAAGTTGGAGATCATATTTTCCTTTGCTTGCAACATTATAAATAGTCCACTCTTAAGAGGGCATTAGAAAAGCTATCTTTTGGGCATTAGAAAAGCTATTTTCCTTTGATTACAACATTATAAATAGTCCAATTCCATTTGCATTAGGCCTCATTTTTCCCATCACATATAGCCAATCTTAGAAATCTATAAGTGGGCCTCCTTGGTCAAATTGCCTAAGTGTTTCCCATTTTCACCCCCCATGTTCATATCATATGTTGGAAGTTCTAAAAAATATTAGAAAGTTCTAAGTCTAGGTTGGTCATTTTCTATATTTTTGTGGAATTGTAGGGTTTTGGTGGACTATTAGACTTCTTCCCCCTGTTCAACTTGTTTTCTTGATAGTAGGTCTCACATGAAAGTTCCATAAGGAATATTAATTCTTTTTAGTCCTTTTTTCTTCATTTCATCTCTTTTTGGTTTTTGAAAGGATATTTAGACTTATGTATCCCCTCTTGACTATTAGTGTGAATATGGTATATCACCTAACTAGTTTCTTATTACGAACTAATTCACACTATCATACTTAAGTTTAATCATTTTCTTTTTGTGTCTCATGTCATAGGATTAAGACACATGTCATGATCTTATTCTATCCTAGATTTTCATCCTTGTATTTATAACAAAGATTTCTCATTGTATATTGTATCATTATTTGTTTTGGATCTAATGAATTTTTAGGATTCATAACAAATCTATTTCTTCTCTCCTTTTTGAAAACTTTTTTTGGTTGTAGGCGATCCTTGGGCTATTGCAGGGTTGAATCAACAAATGTAACATGATATTAGAGTTCCAAATCTATAATTCTCTTACCTCTTTTAAGAGATTTTTGGCTGAGATATTTCATACAATTCATCTTGGTGCAAAATAGATTTCATGATTGCATTACAAAGGTTCAAAAATATATAAATCCATATAAGGAAAGATAGGATTTAATTACAAAAAAAATTAAGCTTTTATGGGGTTTGAAAAAAATGCTAGAAAATTTTCATACAATCATACAAATTTGTAGTGTACAATTGTCTCAATTTTTGTGCCATTACTTTTTTTAAAAAAAAATCTTGTCTCAACTTTTGAGCCATCTCAATTTCTATTCAATCTTGATTTTTGTGCCCAGAAGGTGTAGATAAATATTTTATTAAATTTTTAACCTAAAACAAAGGATTTTTATTTGGGCACTAGCCCTAGTGGCCTTAGCCCCTAGTCATGTGGGTGACCAACACCCATATATCAAGCGCTAGTTGTAATAGCCTTGATAAATATTAATACAAATTTATGTAGACATTTAAATATATTTAATCGGGTCCTTGTAAAACCCAAACAATAAGGAAAACATTTTGGATTTTCTTGTTACGGGGTTTAAATATTTAAAACCTAGAACCTTATAAACCCTAAATGGAGATATGTTTTACATAATAGGATTATCAACCCCATATTATACCCCTAGCTTCATTATTTCACCTAAAAATAACAAACCCTAATATATTCTATATGAATTTATCAAACATAGAAAATTCACCTTTTTACATTTATGCAAGCACATTAAATGCCTAGTACTACATGACCGAGTTAACTAAGGAGATGAATAATAGATTTAAATGTATATATTGATCTAATAAAATAAGATTGTAAATATTAATTTACATTTAGTGATATCCAAACATGCAAATAAGATTCACAACAAGATAAAAATATAGAACCTTCATTTATATTATGTGGGATTGAAACCCCTTACAAAATGTGGTTGTAGCAATAACCACAATAGAATATACAATAGTATGCCCCGATAATAGAAGTATTAGTTGCACAACTGTAGTACAAATTGGAAATACAATGGCTTTTTCCCAAGGCAACTTGTAAATCAAACTAGTCAAGTATTGCTATAGATCCATCACTAATAATCTTGAACGTGACTTCTATGTGAGATCAATCCTTTAGTTGAAGAGGTTTCATCCTTAGATGTAATATAAATAGGTTTTCTCCCCTAATCTCCTAAACATTTGAGTTTTCATCCATAGATTTGGGTGCTTGAACTGTGTGCTCACAAGTTTTGATTATGTTTTTTTTATTTTGTGTATTCAATTTATATCTTTTTCTCTAATATTTCAACTCAAAATACACCTAGAAAAATGTCAAAAACTACAATAATGGACATTGTCATGGAGTGTTGTTTCCCCACAAATAATACTTGGAATTATGCTTATGTGTGTGGGAATAGCCTCAAGAGGCATTGAGGAATGCCCCCTATGAATTGCAATGGTCCTAGACAATAATGGCGAGGCATACCTTAGGGTTTGAATCCCTAACTATCTCATTAATGGAAAATAAAGTTGTATTCTTTATTTGCATAGCTAGGTATACATGTGGAGCCATATCCTTATTGTTCAACAATACTTCTATACCTATGTGAATCCTTCTAGAAGATCTATGCAATAATGGATATTCAATCACATATGGAGGTAGGTGGAGATAAATGATGAAAAGAGGTAGGGGTGTCACAATTCGGGTGTTAGGGTTTGGGGTTCAAAAGGGAGGAATGTTGGCAAGTGGAAGTTTAAATATTTGATGAGGGTTTAGAAAGGAGCAAGGCTTGGTGGAGAGTATGATGGTTTTGGAAAATCTAAAATCTCGATGGAAGAGGGAGTGAAGGCTAAGGACAAATGTGAGTTATGCTTGGATGGATAAGTTTGACACTTTGATAGGAATAAAGGAGAAGTAGAGTTATGCGGAATTGCATTATGTAATGGGGAAGTTTGAAAGTCCAATAGGGACCAAGGAAAGGTTGTTCTTAGATGAGAAAACAATCCTAGATGAAGAACTCTGAAACTATGATGACTTACATAGATATAGAATATTGGCCATGCCTTCATACTTAGAAAATTTGGGGGTCTTAGATAGAAACATGGGGGATGAAGGGAATGAATATATACTTAAGATTATATCAGGTGAGATGTAGGATTTAGGAAATGGGAATTTTATCTCACTACATAAATTATAGAAGGGGACATGACAAGTCCACCCCGCTCAAATTTTCTTACTCCCAAGAAATTGCAAATTTAGATGTTTGAATATTTGTTGTCCTCCCCATGTTGGATCTTCTATAGGTAGGTTCTTTCATATGACCAAGTACTCTATGATTGTTTGGCCTCTCAACCTTTTTTTTCTTACTTCCAAAACTGCCTCAATAATCAAAATTAGTTTACCTTCCTCATCCAATGGGAACAACTCTCTTGAAGATACATTGTGTTTTCCAAGTGCCCTCTTGAGGAAAGACACATGAAACACATTATGAATCTTTCTATCATCTATTAATTCCAACTCATATGTAACTTTTCCAACCCACTTCAAAACTCTGTAAGGCCTATAAAATAAAGTTTGAGATTTTTAGATCCACTTTTCGTTAAGGAGGATTTCTTGTAAGGCCACAATTGCACAAACACCATATCTCCAAATTCAAATGTTTTTGATTAAAGGAAAAATAGGTTTTGAAGGGCCCTCAAAACCCTATTCCTGAAAAACATAAAAATCAAATGCTTAGCCAAAGCATAGAAAAATGTTTACAAAGTGAACTAGAGCAAATAGAAGACAACACCAAAAAAGAATAAACATAAATAAAACCTCTTAGAGGTGCTTTAAGGTATCATCTGCTTCTAGCTCTTGCACATAAAATTCTTACTGAAGCTTCATGAACTTGACGAGATCATTTTTTTCCAGCTTCAAATGATTTTTTCTTTCCCACACTTGTCCTCATGCTAGGTCTAGTAGCAACGTCCACATCCTACTTGATCTACCTCTCCTAGAGCTCTTTCAACTTGTTAGTTAAAATATTGATCCTTGTAGCACTATTCCTTATGGTACATTAACTCACTTGAATAATTTTCTCCAAATTACCTTTTATTACTTGAAGTTCTTTCTCTAGGGAGTTGAGTCTATCATTTTTTCCTTCTTATCATTCTTTATACCCAACACCATCATCTTCAAGTTGGCCAATTCCTACTCAGATTGCTTCATTTTCTAGAAGGAATTCCATCCCTGAAGGAATTAGGTTCCACAAATTTAACCATACCATTCCATTTCAAACTTAGGGTGACAGGCCCCTCTTTAGTTTTCATACCCTGCACTATGTCCTCAGCATTGCCAACCTCTTTTTCCCTAGCCATCTGCTCCCCGGTAGCATCCTCAACTGACCCAAAGAGACATCCTTTTCCTTTTGATTTTTTATGAGAGATGGGGGTGTTTGGTTTTAGTCTCTTCTCCTTCTAGACATCCTCTTCCAAATCCTCATCAATATCACCACCCACTAGTCCAAAGACTCCTTCCTTTTGGCTCTAGTCATAGAGAGGGAGATAGGGTAATTCTGCCTTATAGCTCTTTTTATTTGCATAGATTTAGCTATTTCCTTCATTTCATTGTAATCTGGGTCTAAGGAAGGCCCAAAAACCTCTTGAACCAAATCACCATCATCTTCCCCTTCCTCATTACCCTACTCCTTCACAAAATTATCCTCCTTTAGAGACATAGAGGAAAAATCACCAATATTGTTATCATTAGAAAGGGTAACCTTGGGCTTATACTAACCACCTTTTTGGGGGTGTTATCTTTCATGTAATTCACCAAAATCAGCATAAGACCTTGGTGAATTGGCATCAAATCTAGAGCCTTACTAGAGTCTTTGATAGAATTTTCCAAAGAAACTAGCAGATAAAAAGGGAAATACACATATATTTTATGGAGAAAGTGATTCAAAAGTAGTTAATGAAAGACATAAACAAACTTATATCTCCCATCTAGGGTGGCATACCTCATGCTGACTTTCGACAAAGTAGCCAAGATTGATTTGACCAAGGTCCTTTCATATCCATAATGTAATTTCGCTAATTTATCTCATTGCCCTTAAAAAAAGTTGCATTGCTTCTTCCCCAACTTTTATGTCTTTGTATACTTTTCTACCCATAGTGGAGAGTCCCATAACATGAGCAATGAGGTCCTCATTGATGTTGTAGTCTCAACCAAACATGAACACTTTCTTATTTTTCCATGCCTTGGAAAAGGTTTTGGAGACCTCATGATCATGACCATGCAAACATTCCATTAAAGGGGTTAACCCTTAGTCCATTAGAATCTTCCAAACCTTGGGATTATGACAGACCACTTCGTAGTTAGGTGGTTCAGACATGTTTTTGGTTCCTCCCATTTTTTGATCACTATCACTGCTTCTATTCATTGTTATCTTCAAATTAATTGTCCCTTTCATACACTTAGCATTCTCACAACAAAAACTTTACTATAAATAGTATTGGATCTCTTAGAACCTACTTAAAGTCATGACTAGTAAGCATTAAATCCCCTCATTTGGGTAGAATTTCTTGTAGGATAAAAGATGCTTCTCACCATTCTATAATTTGCTTGACATTACTTTGCACTCATGGGAAGGGATGGAACATCTTCCCAAATTTGCATCCACTGTAGAGTGAAACCAAGGTTGGTGAGTGAGTAAGCAAACCATTACCCTCATGGTAAACGTGTTGGAAAGTACTTCCAATGAAGCCTTCAAAATTTGGATGGAGCCTTTAATAAGGTTATCAATCGACCATGAAGGCTTATGCACCACCATTAGGCAATGGATTATATTCAATGAGTCCCCTTCGAAGATGACGTTAGGAAAACCTTTGGAAATATCAAGTTTAATAATATTGAAGGTAGTGTTGTGTTTTTTTTCAAATTGATTATTTGAATTTCTCTAAATGTAAGCTACTTCTTATCAAGAAAATTCAAGTCAACGGCTAATAGACAAGGATTTGAAAAATCCTTGTGCACTTTAGGTTATGCAAAACCAAAGTGGGTTTCCCTTTACATACACCACTTAAACATATGTAACATTGGAATAGATGGTATACTCAAAAAAATTATTTCTTACACAATTTTTTAGGAATGTGACACATACAATTCATCCCATCCATATATTCCTATAATTATCTCAAATCATGGTGTAAGAATACAACTAGTTACTAAACAAGAAGCTTAAAATTATATGGTTTAGTTCTTCTTTTGATATTGAATTGTATGTATCACTGGATCAGTGCCTTATCCTATCAAAGTCAAGAATCATTAAATTCTCTTATAACAACAATCTAATTACAAGCTCGAGGGTTTACATATACCATTACCTTATAACAATATAAACCACTATTGTTCAACAACACAATTCTCCTTACAAATCCTAGTTCATATCACAATATCCCAACATTTTGTTGAAATCAATTACTCTACTCCTTGAATAGAACCCATCAAACAAACATTTATTACAACAAATGTGTAACACAAAATCTTAGAACCCTTGATTGTATTGATTAAAAAAATAGTGTACAAAATAGGAGACAAGAGTGTTGATGGATATTACTCATATATGCCTCAATTTTGACTGTATATTGATGTCATAAACAAAAAATTTACAACTATCTCTTTTGAAAGCTAAGGAACTATAACCTAACTAGCCTATCCCAAAGGTATATTCTCCGGCCTCTTAAAAAATAGGCTCAAAACTCCCTTTTATAAAAACAAGGGAGCAAAAAGCTAAGAGCTTTGAGAAATGTCACATTTTCTTTTGACAAATTGTTCACATGACAAGACAAAAAATGTTACAACCGCTTTAGATAAGACAAAATACACTTGAGTGGATCAAAACTGATGATGAGTCCATTGTAGAATTTGCAACTGATGTTGAATGTGTCGAATGAAGACAAAAAGTTGACACCTCAACAACCCGGGAAATAAAAGAAAAAATCAAAACACCAAAGGATGTGACAAGCTATTCACAATATTTTTCATGCCAAACATTATACACCTCTAAAGGCCATTGGAAATCTAACACTTTCTATACCTTATTGTTATGGACATTGTATTTGGAATCCATATCAGTCTTTGCTTCTTCGGTGTAAGTGTCTAGATTGGATTCCAATTTGAATAATTCATCAATTGAATTATTTAATAAAGCCAAGTTAGGCTTGCCACCAAAACAAATGAAGGAAGACATTGATGAAATAATGTCTCCAAACTTAGCCTTCCATACCTCTAGAGGCTTAATGATCCCAAATTTATCTATTATGCTTGACACCACTCCTTGTTCCATGGTCTCAAACATTTTCAATTTTCCCTTCAATTGAATATCTTATGAAATTGATTTGAAGTTATAATTAGAATTGTACTAAGTTAATTCTTGCTTATATGAATTCAAATTTTAAATTTTGTTAAAGAATGATTTAAGGGTTTGGGATTCTTTATGATTTTTGTTGATGCTTTGTATTTTATGTTGAGTAGATAATGCTATTTTTCTTAAAAACATATAAATTCAATATCATTGGTAAATGAATGGACTTTGTAATTATATTTTATACTTGTGTATATATTGAAAATGCTAAACAAGGTAGTTGAATCCAATAATTGAAGTTCTTACCTTCTCTTAACATAGTGGTTTTGTGATAAATTAAATAGGTTGGGGTTAATGGATTATTAGTTTTCAAATATCTCTAATCATATTATTGCAATATTAAGTTAGTATTGATGCTTTGGAAACTTATAAATAATCCTATAGCACTTTTATTAGCTTATACTTTAATCTAAATTACTATACCTTACCCTTGCTCAAGTAGAAATGTATGCATTATACTTCCTTCAAGTATATCTTGCAGTTGGGGCGGTGGGCCTAGCTCGATTGGCTAAAGCATCCTATTGCAGGAAAGAGGTCACAAGGTCTAGTCTCCCCATCATCCTTGTGGTATCAGAGGGTGTGTCACGCCAACATCACAAGCTACGTGAATTTTTTTTACTAGGCGCACTGTAGTTTATAGGGGGTGGCTACCCGATTTCGATTCTTGCAGTCTAAAAAAAAGAAGCATATCTTGCAGTTTCATTTTGACATGGGAATTATTCAATAAGGCTAGTGACTAGTGAACTAAGTCTTAGCTGGAACTACACATGTATGTACAAGAACCTCATTGTGATCAACTGATTCAAAATGACCCTTCTCGAACTATGAAGCCTTTTATCTTGTTACATAGGGAAGGCAATCATGGATAAGCTCTTGGGGCATAGGTCTAGCCCTTATGACTTGTCTTCCAATATTTTCTTTGAATTTAATTATTTATTTGATTAAGATGTAATCTCTATGCTACATTTATGCTTATATTTGGTTATAAATGTATCAAACTAGTTGTAAAATCTAAATAAATTTCATAAGAAAACTTAATTATTGTATGTGTTCAAATGATTTGCACGCATTGCAAAACAAAAATAAAATAAAAAATATTCATAAGCCAATTCTTATGGATGGTATTGTGTATTGTGTTGTGTCCCTATTCTTATTTTGTGGGCATTACAATGCTATTAATGGTGATCATCCTTCTTTTGAGGAGTTGCAATCATTTTACGACAAGGGCTTTCACAACAACACAACAAGCAATTAGCACCAACTTTTGTGTTGGATTTTAATGTATTTTGAGTACATGAATTGAACAATTTGGTTGGCACTAAACTCGATGCAAACAGGCATGGTCAACTCGGTGTCGAATTTTGCATCGACTTTTTCGCCAAATTTAGTGCTGGATTTAGTGCCAGTTTTAGCACTGAAAAATCATAGCGCCTCTGTTAGCACCTAAAATAGCGTCAAGAAGTAATGTCAAAAATTGTGCCGAAATTGGTGCCCAATTTGGCTTCCAGTTTTGCTTCCATGTCTACTCCCATTTTTGCTTCTAGTTTTGCTTCCAATTTTGCGTCCAGTTTTGCTTCCAAATTTTCCTCCAGGTTTGCTTCCAATTTTGCTTCCAAGTTTGCTTCCAGTTTTGCTTCCAGTTTTGCTTCCGGTTTTGCTTTTGGTTTTGCTTCCAAGTTTGCTTCCGGTTTTACTTCCAAGTTTGCTTCTAGTTTTTCTTTTGGTTTTGCTTCCAAGTTTGCTTCCGATTTTGCTTCTAGTTTTGCTTCCGATTTTGCTTCCGGGTTTGCTTCCGGTTTTGCTTCCGGTTTTGCTTCCAGTTTTGGTTCTAGTTTTGCTTTCGGTTTTGCTTCTAGGTTTGCTTCCAGGTTTGCTTCTGATTTTGCTTCCAATTTTGCTTCCAATTTTGCTTTGGTTTGCTCCCATTGTTGCTTCCATTTTGCTTCTAGTTTTGTTTCCGGTTTGCTTCTAGGTTTGCTTCCAATTTTTCTTTCAAGATTGCTTCTGGTTTGCTTCTAGTTTGGCTTCCATTGTTGCTTCCTTTTTTTCTTCTAAAAATGCTTCTTGTTTTGTTTCCATTTATTAATTTAATATGTTTTATTTCAATTTAATTAGTTAAATATATCGCGCCTCTTAAATAATAACTCATATGATTATAGAGTAAGTAATTTAATTATTTAACTCATATGATTAAATAACAATATAATTATTGTAACATGATCATCATCTATAATTAAAACAAGTGAGTCAAATATCTATAATTTAATTGAACTTGATAACATCCATCCTGAGTAGTAAATTAAAATCATAATACTTAATAAATACCCATCCAAAAATCATCAACCACTTTTAATATATATAAATTGACAAGTCAATACTGATAAGATCATCATCATATATAACTAAAGCAAGTGAAAGTCAAATATGCCAGCACATCAAAAACATGTCAAAATGATACATGTCTAATAGTCGACATAAGTGAAAATGATACATGTACAAATGATATAAATAAAATTGATAAATTACATAACTCAAATTGATACAAGTCAAGATGATACATGTCCAAATGATATAGTGAAAATGATACATGTCAATATGATGCAACTCAACAATATAGTACTGTAGGCTGTGAAAATGATACATATGATAGTAACCATGAAAAGAGTCATCATAACGATATATCAACAATGATCCATGATGTAGCCTATATGATCATGAATGTCATTGGTTACTATCACCAACTCTCTCATCATCATCATCACCATCATGATCATCATGATCATGATCATCGTCGTCGTCGTCGTCATCATTGTCATCGGCCTTGGTGTCTTCCGTATCTGTGTCATCATCATCCTCTACCATGTGATCTGTACTGACAAAACCAATATTTTTTGGATCTATATCATGTTGAGGATCATCTTGATCTTCTAGAAGACTTGTGTTTTGCAAAAAAAAACATTTAAAATGAAAAGTTATTCTTTATTTCATGCAATAGTTTATTTTTTTGTTATATACATAATATCACAACATATGAGACAAAACCATAATCATATTACATCATATTAAAGTGCACATACCATTATAAAATTTCAAAAAAGTTACAACTAATACTGGTGATTTAGGAGAAACTTCAGCTTTCAAAAACAAAGCCAATTAGGCTGGAAAACTTGTGGATTAGGCCAACATTTGGTGGAAGAGGAAGAAAGCTGACTGGAACTCTGGAGGCCCACTATAATGGATTTCAGTATTCAACCATGAGAGCAGAAGAGGGAGATGATATCATGTATCAAAAAATTAATCATTCATTCTTCTAGCCAGTGGAGAAGGAGATGATTACTTTGCTACATTTTCATTTGCATAACCATATCATGGTGTGGGAACCAAGAAGACCAAGGATGTTTAGTTTTATGTGGAGGTAATGAATGTGGTCCAAACTTTAGGAGGGGCAAGAAGGTCAATGTATGATCCTGATGAAATTGACAAAGAACAACAAGAGAGGGATAGGAAAAATAAAATCAATACAGAGTTTCAAGGATTTGTCAAGAGTAAGAGAGCTATGGGAGCAGCCTCATCTAAAATTTTTGAACTAGAGTTTGATATACCATTTAGAGAGCTTGGTTTTCATGGAGTTCCTTTCAAAGCCTCTGCTTTTATTGTTCCTATGGTAAACTGTTTGGTAGAGTTGGTGGAATTACCTTTCTTAGTAATCACTATTAGTGAGATTGAGATTGTTAACCTTGAGAGAGTAGGACTTGGGAAAAAGGCATTTGATATGGCTATTGTTTTCAAAGACTTCAAGCGGGATGTACTCCGCATTGATGCCATTCCTCAATCTTCACTTGATGGCATCAAGGAATGGATGAACTCCATGGATATAAAGTATTATGAAAGCAGAATGAACTTGAACTTGCGGCCAATTTTGAAGAGTATTACTGATGATCCAGATAAATTTATTGAAGATGGTGGTTGGGAATTTTTGAATATGGAAGCTAGTGATTCTGATAATTCAGAAGAGTTAGATCAAGGAAATGAACCATTTGATGTAGAAGAGGAATCATAATCAGATTTCATGCAGCCACCATCAAGAGTGTTACAAGCCAACAAGATGGAGGGAATTCTTATATAAGGATAATTTTCAATGTTGCAGGTACTAGCTTTAATGCCAACTCCAATGGCAACATTGAAATTCCCTAGCAGTATTTATGTTAAGGAAATTTCCTTTAGATGCAAGGATTCAAAGCACATCAACCATGTGGTACAAATGATTAAATCCCAGAGATGATCTGTAGCAATGAAAGAGTCTGAAAAGGAAAAGAGAGCTACATTGGTGAGTCAAGAGAAACTTCAAATTTAAAAAAAAATCCAATTAGGTTGGTAGATTTGTGGATCATGCCAACATTTGGTGGAAGAGGACAAAAGATGACTGGAACTCTGGAGGCCCACCATAATGGATTTCGGTATTCAACCACGAGAGAAGAAGAGAGAGCTGATATCATGTATCAAAACATTAAGCATGCATTCTTCTAGCCAGCGGAGAAGGAGATGATTACTTTGCTTCATTTTCATTTGCATAACCATATCATGGCATAGGAACCAAGAAGACCAAGGATGTCCAGTTTTATGTGGAGGTAATAGATGTGGTCCAAAATTTAGGAGGGGAGATCCTGATGTCTACCAAGAGGCATAAAGTCAAATGAATTAAGTTCACCTACATGTCTGCCAAAGTTTACTTCTAATTTTTATGACTATTTTTCTTGACTGTCAGAGTTTACTTACAAATTTGAAATTTCTTTCTAGTCATTTTGATGAGGATATATTCAACCAATGTGTAAGCTCCTTTTGTTTGTATCACACACATCTGTGCATTGCAAGAATTCTGATTATCTATGGTCTACAACTCTGTCATCTCACTTATTGGATCTTCTATTTCAATGTTTTCTACGACCTTCTCTGTTTGAGGTAGCACCTGACAATCCTACCTCATTTCCTTAGCTGAGAAGTGGATTTGAATTTGGAAATACCACACTTTAAAACTAGCTATGGTTTAAGGAGAGCTATTCTAGCTTTGTTGTTGACACCCTCAATCTTCAACAAGGACTTAGATGCATGGACTGAAATGAAAACTTTCAAACTTAGATTTGAATGTGCATAATTTGATTGATTATGGTTTTCACAGGTAGTTGTCTTTACATGACTATTTTGGATTGTCAACGTGTAATAGTGACTGCATCCTTATCAAGTTTGGCTACCCTTATTCAAAATGCCTTGGCCTTTGGACTTGATACAAAGTTGTGCATTGTTATTCCATATTTGTAAAATGTAGGACATTTAAGGGGTACAACATATAGAAATTCAATACTGTCATCCAAGGAAAATTTACAGATGGTGTATCAAGAACAACAAAAAATGCTTTTATTAGGGTTAATGCTTTCTTCCCCCACGCTGCTGATATTTTCCCCAAAACATGTTTTTTTTAATTATTTCAATGCATCTCAAAATTCAATGTATTGATTAACATTTGTTACACATTTCAGCTATTTATGCAAATGATGCATTTATGATAACTCGATCAGTGTTGTTACTTTGGTAGTTTGACTTCTATGACAACCAACCATTAGGCCATTGTGTGCAGGAGCACGTTTGTGTTTTTAGTTAGCTTTTTTGGATAGCTCTACTGGGTGTTGAGGACATTCCATTTATCTTTTGAATGTTAAGAAGTCAAAGTTTCAAGGATTTGTCAAGCAAGTAAGAGAGCTATGGGAGCAGCCTCATCTAAAAGATTTTGAACTAGAGTTTGATATACCATTTAGAGAGCTTGGTTTTCATGGAGTTCCTTTCAAAGCCTCTACTTTTATTGTTCCTATGGTAAACTGTTTGGTAGAGTTGGTGGAATTACCTTTTTAGTAATAGCTATTAGTGAGATTGAGAATTGTTAACCTTGAGAGAGTAGGACTTGGGAAAAAGGAATTTGATATGGCTATTGTTTTCAAAGACTTCAAGCGGGATGTACTCTGCATGTACGCCATTCCTCTATCTTCGCTTGATGGCATCAAGGAATGGCTGAACTCCATGGATATAAAGTATTATGAAAGCATAATGAACTTGAGCTAGCAGCCAATTTTGAAGACTATTATTGATGATCCAGATAAATTTATTGAAGATGGTGGTTGGGAATTTTTGAATATGGAAGCTAGTGATTCCGATTTTGATAATTCAAAAGAGTCAAATCAAGGATACAAACCCTCTGATGTAGAAGAGGAATCAAAATCAGATGGGAAGGTTCAAAAGATGAATCTCTTGTGGAGTCAGAGGAGGACGAAGAAGAAGAATAAGATTCTGAAGAGGAGGAAGGTAAAACATGGGATGAATCAGAAGCCGAAGCCAGAAATGTAGATAAGGAAAAAGGAGACGAGTCTGATAATGAAGAGGAAAGGTGGCAACGAAAGGTAAAAGCTACATGGAAGTCTCAGGCACCTGATATTAGAGATTCAAGAGGAATTCCTGCCAAGAGGCATAAAGTCAGATGAATTGAGTTCATCTACATCCTTCTACTATTTATTCATGCACATAAATGGTCATCTTGTAATCATAAGATTTGAGCTCTATTTACTCATCCTACACATCAATAAACAACTCAACACAAGAGACACAAATTGACATATTATCACAACAATATCCAACTAAGTTATTGAAACTCAACTATTGATACCTCGTTCTCCATCCAGATTACAAAATTGTTCCACTTTTTGTTTTGTAACATATTCTTTTCAAATTGCTTTGGATGGCAGCCATATTTCTCCTCCTGTCAAAACATGGCACATGGACTAGTTAAACTAATTAATATGCAATCATTTCCTTTTTCCAAGGAAAAAAAAATCATTTAACATATTAAATATACTTACAAATGTATAGATCAAGGCCTGTAAAAATTTCTGGCCACTGCGATGCGTGGCACGAAGTTTCTCAAGCCTAGCCTTGGAAGCCTTGTCCTGAAACATATACTAATTCAATTTAACTATGCACAAATAAAATTTAAATATCGTTTAATAAATTTGATATAATCTTATGAGAAAATTCAAATACCTGCGTACTCTCCTCACTGGACTTCCTCCGTGCATCAGACTTTTCATATGCTTTTACAAGCTCTTTCCATACTTTCACATTTACATCAATTGGCCTTGTTTTCTGCCTTAGCTCAAGAGGGATTTTTTTTATCTTCTTTGTTTGGTTGCACCGAAATCTCTTGTAGTTTTGAGACATTCATAGCTTTATCTTCTTTACAAACCAACCTGTGCCAAAATCAGTCTCCATGTCATGGATAACTATTTTTTCAGTTGCATGGGTATCTGTGAGAATGGAAAATATAGATGGTCTTTGAACTGTTGAAGGCATGATTCCTTCAATCTATTCACAAATGTTTTCCAAGCATTCGTCATTCAGACTTCCCTTGAAACCACCTTGTATTCTATCTTCGTATTCTAGCTACCAATGCAAGATTGATAACATGGCGTGGTGGAAGAAGTCTGTGTCCCAGGAGTAGCTGGGACATTGGAAGTCTCTGCTCCCTATTCCACATTCTTAGAGTTTACTATCATTGATTTCCTCCTAGATCTTTTTCTTGATCCAGGATTGGTTGGGGAATCAATTGATTCCCTTTGACACAATTGATTTGTTTGCAATGTTTGAGGGGCATTACCAAATTGTTTTTCTATGTATCCGAAAAGCGTTGTCCAGTCCACATTAACCAATTTGTTCACTGCCTCTACCCCCAATATGGAAGCCAATTCCTCTTTATCTTTGTCAATCTCATGTCCCTATATATATATATTTTTAAATTATATTTCTTCTTTTAAATTTAGAAATAAAAAACTAAAAACTATAATTCCTCTTTATCTTTGTCGGTCTCATGTCCCTATATATATATATTTTAAATTATATTTCTTCTTTTAAATTTAGAAATAAAAAACTAAAAAGTAAAATTCAAAGAAACAATGGAAACATTTACAAATCTATAAATTGACAATGAATTACCTCATTGTGGCCAGAGTTTGCTGACAATGCTCGCTTCCTTCTATTGCTTGACATTTTGAGGCGACCTAGGGAAAATTATTTCCATCTAGTATGTGGAGGCAAACGAAGTACACACTGTCAGGTATGAAAGTTTTTGTCCAGTTTGTGGTATGGAAGTTTTGTTTTGTGGGAAAATATGTTCGTTGGGTTTGCTTAGTGTTGATAACCTTATCATGAAAACTCTTTCATAATGAAATCTTGCACAAATTTTTCAAGGCATCAGTGACTATGGCATGACTAGGCAAAACCAAGCAGTTTCTTCATTTATTTTTAGTAGTTTCTCAATAGTGACCAACCTAATTCCCAGATTTTCTAAGTAGTTCACTATTTCCTTGATACCTAGGTTAGGGAAAGAATACAAAGGCATCCTGGCTTTGTGCTATAATATTTTGAGCCAAAGCTCAAATGGGTAGGGTAAATTTTTTTGTTGGTTTCTCAAAGGTTTTACAATTTATAATGATGGGACAATTTAGAGGTTGCTTGGACAGGTTAGGCCACGAACTAGTTAACAATCACGAATTCAACTAAGAAAAAAAATTGTAACCTTACCTATGGTGTTCCAAACTTTAAAATCAAATTTCTCATCAGTTGCTGGTAGTACCTTGCTCTCTTCCTTCGCGCGACATTTTTCCTTTTTTTGTCGTCTGATTTCTTCCTTCACGCGGGAAATTTTTAAATTTTTGATTTTGATTCAGTAGTCGACACTTTAGTTAGCATTAGTTAATGCCAACTTTAGCACCAACTTTTGGCCATTAATGTAATTTGTTTGGGGCACCTAAGGCGGCGCCAAGTGCACCTAATTAAGTGCCTATCATTGTTGTATAGTGACTATTTTCATTGTTGTGTATCACAGGATCCAAAGTGTTGGAAATAATTCCAACTCCTACCTTGTTTTTGTGACCACCGTTGTCCCATGGCTCCTTCATTAGCTCAGTGCGATAGAGCGGTTTTTACCGTGATCTTGCAAGGTGCTTCATCCTTCTCGGTAGTAGTGTAGTGAAATCTTCTATGGTGGCATGCAAGTCTTCCTTCTGTTCCTGGTGGTGTTGTGGTGACTCCCGCAAGTCTTCTGCCATTGGCGTATAGTAGTGCGGTGACCACCACTGTCTCGCTGCTCCTTCATCAGCTTGGTGCAGTAGAGCGATTTTTACTATGGTCCTGCAAGTTGCTTCTTCCTTCTCGATGGTAGTGCAGTGAAAGCTTCTGTGGCAAAATTTTTATTCACAGAGGAGGCCATGGAGAGAGGACGTGGATGGCGTAGAAATACTAAATCACTGAGAGGAAAGTGAGTGGAAATAGATGAGACAACGAAATCTACAGATACAATAGAGGTAAGAAGAGAAAGTAACCTCAACCAAAGGAGGAAGGTGTTTATGAATTCACAAATGCTACAACATAGAGGAGATATCAATATGTCAAATATATGACTAAAGTGAGGTTTTGTGTTGGATAGCATACTTGTTGAAATGATATAATTGGTGTACTAAACATTATTTACTATGTTGTGTATTATAGGGGTGAGACGAGGCCATGGCAACAAATCGTGTCATATCAAATGAGAACACAATGGATGAAACGGGGCATCAGGTACTCAAATTTTGACTTAACTTAGGAAAAAATGATCTTATGGAATTTTGTGATACATCCATCTTTTTTCATAGTATTATTGAAATTTATAATGTATTATCCAATCTTGACAAAAATTAATGCATGTTGTTGATTATTTTAGATGGAGATTGGAGCAAATGTAGAGCTTGAGCATTCAATAGCAAAAGAAGAAGATATGTACGTGGACGTGGACCTAAAAATGTTAAATCATGTAGATGATAGTGGGTGGAAGAGGATATGACAATGGATACTGTAGACACAACAAATGATTGCATTGAAGAAGAGGTAGGTCAGGACTATAGTACATGGGATGAATACTTTGAGAAAATTGTTGTTTGTGGATGTTCTATATGTCATGGAAAGAAACAATTCAAATGAGTGATTGTACTAAGACATTACATATATGATGAGCTTCCAGTCGGTAGTATGCCTCCTACAATTGATTAAAACAAAAGAATAATAAATGAGTGTGGACTGATGTTTTATAAACTATGTTGTCAAAATTGTGTTTTATTTAAATTATTGTATAAAAAGGTAGTCTATAAAATAATGTTCCATTATTCAATTGATGTATATATGTTCATACAATTTATATTTATATTTTTCAAGCCATATTTGATTATATTTCTTTGAAATTGATACATTTATGATTTATCCAATTGTTGCCAAACATTAAATAAAGCTTGCGTTTGTTGATAGGTAGAAGATTTTGATGAAACATATACTAATACCCAAGATCCAACTGGGTTATTAAGATTTGGACAGGATGATCCAAACCATCCCTTAAATCATACCAAGGTGAGAAGAGCAAGATTGAAGAGAACACTACCATTGAGAAATTTGAAGAGCTGATGAGAGTCACATACACTGATGACATGCCACCTAGCCTTAATGATGATGATGATGATAGTGAAAATGTAGTGCATGAAGAAGGATTGAATGAAATGCTTACAAGTTTCTTTTGGGATGGAAACAATGATGACAATAATGATGATATGGTTGACAGTAATGATGATAGCAGGGGTAATTACCACCAATGTAATGCTGATGATAACAACATCAAAGACTCCATCAAGCAAGCAACGAAGACACCCGTGTTCAAATCGGGTGCAAGTAGAACCTCAAAACTGGCATGCACATTAATATTATTAGAAATCAAGTCACTATTTGGTTGGTCAGAAAAAGGATTCACTACCCTACTAAAGTGAGTTGAAATCTATTTCTTACTTTGTATTGTTAATTGGTGTACATAATTCGTAAACATTCATCAACTTCATTTATATTTATTTAAGGGGATTTTAAAACCATATATTGTATATAAATAGTCCTAGTATAGATTGAAATATCAAACATGTTCATCATAAGTCAAACATTCAATTGATTTAATCTCTGGCAATCTTACAGGGCACTAAAAACTAAAATATTCCCTGAAGAGAATGTGTTGCCATCAACTTGCAGAGAGGCGTGTCTATTGTTGGTTGAGTTGGGGATTGAATATAAGCAAATTCATTCATGTAAAAATGATTGCATTTTATACATAGATGAATATCAAAACAAGGTAGAATGCCCTGTATGCAAAGATAAGAGATATCATACAAATGTGCAAGGTCCTACAGTTCCAAAGAAGGTTTTACGTCACATGCCAATTATACCTAGACTTCAACGAATGTTTCATTGCAATTCACTAGCACAATTGATGGACTGACATGCAAAGAACATGAGTAAAGATGGATTCATGCGAATTTTGGCCAACTCCAAAGCAATGAAACATAGAGGAAAAATGGCCAACAAAATTCAAAGATGAACCCCATAGTATCAGGTTTGGTCTTGCAATTGATGGAGTGTGCTCATTCTCTTTCCTGAGCTCAAATCATAGTGTTTGGCCAGTTGGATTGATAGTATACAATATTCCCACATGGATGAGTGTTAGAAAGGAGCACCTTATGTTGACTCTCATTGTTCAAGGAAAACATCAAGTTAAAAACATGGATGTTTATCTTGTGCCTTTTATTGATGAGATGCAACTGCTATGGAAAGGCATAAGAATGTATGACATATCATGTCCTCCATCAAATAGGTCCTTCATGTTGTATGGTGTGCTATGTTGGACTATTCATGATTTCCCAGGACTTGGTGTTTGTTCTGGTAAGATAAAATATTTACGTATTTACACTCATAATGTATTTTCATCCCAACTTTCATACTTAGTTTTATACTATTTTTTTGATGTTATTAACATTACTTGTTGAATTTCAAGGCTTCAAACAAAGGGGATATTTGAATGTCCCAAGATGTGCAAAACAATTTCAAGGGCGGTATTCTAAAGATCTACATAAATTTATTTACACAAACAACAAGGATTTTCTACCACTAGATCATAGGTTTAGAAACCGCCTAAAGAATCAATTTGATGGAAAAGTTGAAAATAGAGGCCCTCCCATGATTATGGGTCCAGGTGATTGGCTTAAGAAGTATGAAGATGCTGAATTGAAAGCTTGGGAGGATTTTTTTGATTGGGGTGATTCAATTGAAGAACTAGAACAAGTTGTAGTTAATATGCTAGAAGGAATGAAAAGGAAATCCATATTTTATGAGCTCCCTTACTGGAAGGATCTATTAATATCTCACCTATTAGATCCTATGCACATCTTCAAAAATGTCCCAGATTCTATATTTCAACATATATTAGGCAAAGAGGACACCTTGTCTTCGAGGAGAGATATTTCTCTTTCGTGTACCAAATTTGATAGAAAACATTTGTGGCCAAACATGGAAAATGTAACATATGCAGAAGCTCCATGGATTTAAAAAAAGAAAGAGCTAGACCAACTAAAAATTTTCATCCATTCAATAAGGACACCTACTGGCTATGGGTCATCATTGGCTAAAGATTTTACAGTTGATGGACATATCATAGGATTTAAAACACATGATTTTCATAATTTAATGAAGGTATTATATATCAACATTTAACATTTAATGGTAACATTGATTAAGCACTAAATTTATTTTGATATTTTGTTGTGTGAGAAAAAAATACTAATGACCTTTTCATAAATGTGTTTGATAGCATATCATGTCATTGGCAATTAGGGGGGATTCCTGTCTTACAGTTGACTTAAGGAATGCCATAAGTCAATTGTCAACATTTACAAGGTATGTGGTTATATGAAATGTTCATGTGTGAGAGACATAGAGATATTATATTGCATTTTAATTTATGACTAAAGGTTCATCCTAATTTGTACTATTCTTATATTAGGTGGGTGACCTCCAAGGAGATCCATGAATCTGAAGTGCCAAAGTGGAAGAAGGAAATTGTATAAATTGTATGTGTATTTGAGAAGGAGCTCCCTACAAGTTTCATGGACCTATAAGTCCATTTACTTATACACCTAGTCGATGACATTGAATTGGTGGGTTCGTATCAATGAGGTGGATGTTTTTCTTTGAGAGGTATATGAAAACTCTTAAAAGATATGTCCGACAAAAGGCACATTTAGAGGGTTGCATGGTTGAAGGGTATGTATTGAATGAAGCATTCTTCTTCTTGTGTGAATTCCTTGGTAAGGATTTTGAAGATGGACCACATGTCTGGGATGAAGAATGAGCATTGAATATTATTGATGGAGAAAAACCACAATCTAATGGTGTTCAAGTACAAATTAGTAAGTAAATTCACGATCAGTATGGTTGTTTTTCTTGCAATCATTAATTTACTCTATAATTTATTTTTCAAATTAACAACATGACATTTGGAGTTTGAAATAAACATGTTGACATGTAATAGGTGTAGATGAAAGTTCTATACTTGACAAGTTCATTATGTGCCACATGGACTTTATGAAAAAATGGATTGATCTGTATGATAAAAAGAGAGAAGTGTTAGAAGCAAGGAGACAGTTTAAGAGATCAAACCCAAGGAATACTCCACTTCCCACTCATCTGCTTGGGGAATGGGGCAAAGATTGCACACTAGAATGGGTTACTGAACAAATTCAAAATCAAATAGAAGATGCAGGTACAAATTCAAACATACAAAAGATGAAATCAACATGTCTAGAGGATGTGAAAGAAAGTTACAGTTGGAATTTTACAAAATGTTGTTTCCTTACAATTTTGACACTATTAACTATTTTAATAGTCATCATTATATTTGTTTTCACTGAAATAAATGGTCTTTCACAGGCAAGGAAATATCCAACAATGTGGGCATATGGTCGACATTATCGTGTCGAAAGTGTAGACGTAAAGAGACAATCCTTCGATTGTGGCATCATGGTTGACTTCAAGCAGTCCAGTTGATGAAGCTCAAAAGATAAGAATATAATTGAAGGGAATCTACAATATGTTGGGAAAATACAAGAAATTATTGAGTTGGATTACCACTCTTTTAAATGTTGTATTTTTAAGTGTAGATGGTATGAAACATTTGAGAGGACACAAAGACATGATACCCATAGTGGATTATTTTCTATAAATTCCTCATCGTTCCTATCGGAGGATAAGGAGCCTTATGTTCTACTAATTCATTGTGAGCAGGTATTTCTTTAACTCAAACAAGAAGCGGTAGTGATCATTAATCTATTAATTCACAACTTATTGCAAATATATGCATGTGTTTATTAATCAATAAAATTGTTATAACATACGTCTAATATATGTATGTCGTTCATGTGCATTTATTTTTCTATGAAGATATTTTGGATCTGAAATGGATATTTTTCATACATTATGATCCAAGATTAAGGCATGTGTTTGATGATGCATTAGTGGATACTGAGAAAAACAATGATGGCCAACAAAATGAGAGAGAGGAATTAGAGAACATTGAAGAAATTGACATCCATGATGATGTTGAAGATGGTTATGTTCAGGCACAAGAAGAAAACAATCCAGAGTTAGATGATGTTATGGAAGACAACAATATGGATGGTACAAAAAATGACTATCCAAATACATCTGGTAAAAATATAGATGGTCTACAGTCAAATTTCAATGATGATGAAGATGATACAGGTCAAGATGAGGATGATGATAATATTAAATACTTGAAATAACATATAGATATTGACAATGATACACTGAATGACATTGTAGCAGACAATAATGTTAATGACCAAGACTTCTAAATTTTTAGAATTATTTGCAATCCATGTTTAAAAAAGGATGATTCTTCTGGCCTAAAATTTGAAATGCTTTAGTAATATTATGTTGTACTTGGACAATTGAAAACCTGTTTTATTCTCCTAGCAAGCTTTTTTATTTTCCATTATAATTCTAGACCAAACAACATTTGCGGGGATGGCCTTTTACACCAATCTTAATTTGTATGAAGTTCACGAACTTGTTGTCAAGCAGTAAATTCCTTTTGTAGACACGAAATATAAAGGCTTCATTTAAGAAAAGATAAGTAGTCTCTTTTTGAGGTTAATCCACATGCAAAAAGTAAAAAACACATAAAAAAAATTATACAGTAGAAAATCAGATTCAATTAGTTATGTCTTATTTTGCTTGCACACTTATCTAAAAGACATAGGGTATTCACCATACATTTCCCTTGACAAAGAAAACATGTGCTTTCATTTATTTTTACTATATATCTTAGAAGTGAAATTGTTGTTACATAATGATGCATTGAGAAAATAATATATACAAAAAAATGCAAAGAAAATGTTTGAAATTTAACATGCAACCTACTGTGTTGCACTGAAAGGAATCAAGATTAACTGGGACAAGAAATAAAAATAAAATTTTGATGATTGTACTTAAAAGTGAACAAGATATGAAAAGTGTGGACATGATGGTGTTGAAATTGAAAACCTTAATTTTGATGACATTACTGTTTTATGTCGTTAGAGATAAAGAGCACATACAATTTTATATACATAGCAAATGAAGATTTGAAACTAGTAAACTGAAAGTATAAACACTGTAAGATTTTTCCTTAAAAATAATTCACATACTTACAAAAAAGGGTGAAGCATTTTTTATTCAAACTCTGTTTTCTTTAATAGACATAATAGTAAAAGAATATTTACAAGTACAAGAATATATATACTATTTCATAGAAAATAAGGAATGTTTCATAGAATATACAAGTACAAGAATATATTATACACTAATTCATAGAATATATACACTGTTTCATAGACTTCTAAATTTTTAGAGTTATTTGTAATCTGTTGGATCTCAAAAATGCAGGTTTTTAGACCATAAGAGGGTGCCAATCTCTAAGAGGAATTTAATCCTTAATACGAACCAATTAAAGTAAATTATTTGAAAGGACTTTAATTCACGCCTAACTAGAAACCAATCAAAGCATCCACACAGTAACAACAAATGTGCCTTGATAAATCTTGCAGCTTTAAACAACTTGAAAAGACCACTTTAGAGACAACAAAGCAATAAATAAGCATGAAAATTGACACAACAATTGAACACTGAAAGTGGATTACGAGTTATAATGTATCTGCTCCATTATATTGCTCAAAATATAAACATACATAACATGAGCTCTTTTGATATGAATAAGTGGATGAGATGGTCTAGTATCTATTCTAATAGATTGAAATGATGATGATATGATGATCAAAATTGGACCTTGGTTTCCCTATTTGTACGGGAAGCAACAAGCTTCAGGTCTGTTCACGAAAGTTACATTGTTTCTTAACTAAAGCATAATTAACATAACATAGAAACTTAAAAAGAGTTTATTGTTGGATGCACCACATTCCATTAATCATCAACAAGCACTCGTGACCACCTAAGATCTGTTCAAGGCTCAAGCACCATGTTAATGCATCCACAACAACCAAACTCTGACTACCTCCTCATATAGCTCGTGCAAGGAACAAATTAACCTTTGACATGTGATCAATGTATTTCTCCTAGGCATAAGTGTTTGCATTATGTAGAGTGTCTATCATTACATCCTCTAATCCAACAATCCGCCCAAGATGCTTATGCGTTTTCCTGAGTACCTCATCCTCATCATTGATTTCATCAAGGATGCCTGGAAAATATTTTGATATCTCATTTTTCCAAGTTTTTTGATCCTTCAAATTTGTTTCTTCAAAGAAATTTGGCATGGGCATACATAGTGGCTGGTTGAAGTCACTCAATTCCTATGTAAAGATATTCTGGAAGTTTTCATGTGTATTCATGAGGCTTTGAAATTCTTGGAGCAAAGCATTATTATCTCCATATTTTTCCTTGATATGGGATTCCATTTCCTTCATCCTATCAAGCAGTCTTCCATGCTCCATAAGGGCCTTGTATGTTCCACTGTGAGCACGCCAGCCACCATCTGCATGTTGGCACATATCTTTGAATTTCATACAAATTATCCCTGATGCTACTTCAAAAGTAGTAGCCTTCAATTTTCTTTTTAGTTCTTCCTGTTTCTTTTAAGCCTTTTCAAATTTATGCTTCCATCGAGCAGTATCAGACATGGCCTATAACACCTTTCTTTCATGTTTAATTAAAGGAGATTAAAGCCTTGGAGAAGCAGGCAACCTATCGTTGTAGTTGGTTAATTCTTATTTCAACCTATCATTTTCCTCTATCAACCATTGGTTATCTCTTAGTAGCTTTTGGATCTAGGCTTTGGTGAATTTTGCTACATTTACATTCAAGTCAACAATCTCCAAGGGATCTGTCTCCCTTACTCTTTGCACCAGGAGATGTCCAAAAATCTGATCATGGTCAATGAGAGAAGGCTTCTTGCCTGGGGGGTAAAGAGCCCAAATTTGCAAAGTGGTATTATTAGGATTGTACCCTGAACCTGTATAGACCCTGTCACCTGCTTCATCTGTTATTTGCAAAGTTTTATTCTTTCTCTTCAAAAAGCTATCAAACATAATGGCTAAACTAATATCCCACCCATGAAGGAGCATAACTCTAGCTTCTTGCAATAATTCTCTTCCTCTCTCAGCAGTCATGTTTCTCATTTCCCTATCAACTTCATGTTGCAACTCTTTCAAGGCATAAGCATCTTTCTTAGGGTCAATGTCCTTTAACCTTTCTCTTATTAGTCTTCCTTTATACTCATATATAAAGGACTTAAATTCAGGGGTCTGCACAAAAGTATCATTTGCAACAAATTCCTGACTTGCATAATGCCTCACATCATCTGATAGATCATTAGAGGCTTCAAAGGTGATTACACTTCTTTCCAATGGCATCTCATATTGGGGTATAACAAGATCATTAAACTATGAGACTTCTTCTTCCTCCTTAGTGTTATCTTCTTCCATGGATGGGGAACCAACTAAAAAGCTCACTTCAGGAGTAGGTTGAGGTGATAAGTGATCTAGTGGTGTGATATTTTCTACTTGCCTCCTAGGACCAATGCCCCTTCCTCTTTCAAATGCCACAAGTGGCACATCTCTTATCAATTCTTCTTCATAGAGGATTAACTGTTCAATTCTTTCTATGGGATCTTGTACCTCAGGGAAAGCCCCTACGTAGCTTGGGTTATTATTCACCTTCCAAGCTTCAACCATCATTACCATATTGTAGGAATTCATTCTCATCATGTTTTTTTTTTCTTCACAATTTCTGATGACATCTTCTAAAAGGAAACTATGCTCATATCCTTTCAATTTCTGAAAATTTTTGGCATCACAAATGAAGTGTTCAGGATCAAACTTTTCCCTTTTGTTGCCAATTGACAAGCCATAATAATCCAATTTACCACTAACCAAGTCATAGCCTGAATCAAAGATAATAGTGAAATCACCAAAGCATAAAGTGGAAGGTATGAAAGTTGTCTGCCTCCCATAGCTCTTTAAATGCATGAAAGCTGAAAATGACAATTTCCTTATGATCTCTAAATAAGCAACTCTGTGTAGCATAGTCTTAGGCAGCAAATAAGGTGCAACTTCAAATCCATAAACCCTGATAACAATACAATACCCAAACATGTACCAGTCCCCCAATTGTGATTTATCCCTGCTTCATGACCCATATATTTTGGTCAGAGAAATATTAAGATCTCTAGGGAGAGGTTGTAGTCACATTTGTGGCCTAACATCTTGTATAGTGGTTTGACAAAATATTCCTCAAAATATAAGTAGTGGGACCTCCCACACATAATGTTCCACATAGATGTCCACATTTGTATAGGCCTTGAATTTCTATAATTATCTAAGTCTTTTATTCTTAATTCCTCACCCCATATCCCCATCACCTGCCCTTCGTATAATATCATGTGCATGAAAAGAGAATAGTGCTTGAAATTAATGGATTCCCTGTCATTCTTGATGATATTGAGGGAATTATTGATGGCCTTTGATAAATACTTTGTATAAGCATAGGTTTGGGCATTATGGCTCTGGATGTATGTGGCTAAAACCATGGGAGAAATTGTTATGTTCTTAGGAACATCAATTCACAATACTTGACTAGCTGAGTAATAAATGTATTGAAAGTATTCTTTGGAAAAAGCCATAGAGAATGGGGGCTTATCTTCACTAGAGAACCTCATAGTTTGGTTACCCATACCTTTAACCCTATGTAGAGGAAATTTCCACCTCTTGTAACTTGTTTCCATGGTGCGGTATTCCTCCAACAAGTCTCTGATTCGTAATTTTGTTTTCAGGGAAGTGTCTAGCTGAAAAATCATGGAAATATAATCTAGCTTTATGACCATGAATTGTGACCCATCAGGAAAATGAATTTCTCTCATCTTCAGATTGTAATTCTTTGCCAAAACCTTGATTAACTCTATGTTCACAAAGATGTTGGGTACTACAAGTTTACCCAAATTCAAATTCCACGGGTTTGACACTAGGCTATGCTGGAATTTCTTCCTATAATGATCAATAAAGAGGTCGTAACCCCTACACGAAGTCCATACACCTCCCAGATTTTTCTGTTTATCTTCTACTGTCACACACGATGGGTTAAGCTGTACTATTCTTCTAGATTTTGGCCCAAACCCAGGACACTAATTCATTAAGTCTTGATTCA
This sequence comes from Sequoia sempervirens, assembly GCA_007258455.2. NCBI lineage: Eukaryota > Viridiplantae > Streptophyta > Pinopsida > Cupressales > Cupressaceae > Sequoia > Sequoia sempervirens. Next base: position 48,740,085 of record VDFB02373365.1, on the reverse strand, counting down.
ATTTCCTAGCTTTAGTTTTCTGTCTTTTTGCTTTATGTTTTCTTGGGTTTTTTTCCATCTCAACCCTACTCATGCAATGCTTTCATCTACTTACTGAGAAAATAGTTTGAGATGAGTCTAGACCACTTACTTGGATAAATACTGCAAATTTCCAACTGCCTACTACCATCCAACTTGGTTCTCCAAATCCTTCAATTACAATTCACAGTGATTTCAACTTCTTTAAGGCCGTATTTATCAAATTTCAGGACACTTCATCCAAACCTAGTTCATAAATGGCACTCGCGCCACCTTTATGATCAAGTTCATTAATAGCAATAGTCTCATTGATATTTTCGTTAGTCACATCAATCAGACTAATCAATATTTCATAACTATCGAAGAGAATTTTAATTAAAATGCCCATTGTTTCTTCGATATGCCAGTATGGTGGTGTTTTTCCCTTCCCTTCTATTGTTTACTGCACTACTACCTTGCTCAAGGCTTCTTGCTATGGGGTTGCGGTGTGTACCGCTCTACCACATATGTTGTTCACCTTCCCGATAGTATAGCGGTGTATCCTTTTGATCATTACTTGAAGAGTATTGATGAGACAATATTATTTGTCTTACTGATATCTCAATGTCTCATCGACATTAGATCTTATGTTCCTCTGATGTTGGTTACCGGTGTCGATGAGACAAGTTAATGTCTCTTGCCAATTTGCCACTGTCTCATCGACAATTACTTCCTTATATCCAAGAGTTGTGTTTCGGCGAGCACTTGTAGATATACCTTGTTGATGTGACATAAGTGATTCTCTCCTCGATATGCCTGTATCTTGTTGACATTTCACTATTTTACATCATCGATGAGACATATAAATAAGTCTCTTCGATATAGGGGTGTCTCATCTACATTTCTGATCTGTGCTTCGTGCTAGTGTCGGGGAGACTTTGGAGGGACTCTCATCGACATGGTGGTGTCTTGGTGATATGCTATGAGCAATCATAGGAGTATTTAAAAGGAGGAATACACTATGATGCTGTGATCAAGGGTTTTATTTGGAAGCTCACGTGAGGGATTTTATTAAATTTAAGTTATTATGATAGGAATTCTATGCATATGGTGGATGAAAGAGATGAGTGAAAATGGAAGTATGCAAAAATAATTAGGATGGAATTTTGGCTACAACACAATCTATGTTTAAAAAAGGATGATTCTTATAGCCTAAAATTTGAAATGCTTCAGTAATATTATTTGTGTCGATACAAATTACCTATTGCAATATCCTTAAATTGTTTAATCTTTGGTATGAATTGTTGGTAGAAAAAATTAGGATTACTTGGATGCTTCTTCCATTCATTTTGTATCAACATATGTTCGTGAAGACACAAAAGTTAATAGCTCAATCAGGTAGAGATTTTGTGATTTTCAAATGAAAATTAAGGTACATTTTTATTTCTACTACATTACATTCATGTGCATAAACAAAATCAGAAGATTACATTACTAGATTGCACTTATGCAGATGCATATAATATAGGAAAGATTGCATAATCCTTTCAAAAATATAGTCTTTATTGATAATGCAAATGTATGTTGTTCCACACAAGCCGTGGAATTGACTATTTGAATGCATATAATTGAAAAACTATACATTTATAGATACAAAAGAGAAAAATGCACATAAAGAGAAAGGGGACCCATCATTGCCTCAATGATGAATCCTAGTTTCTTTGTTCTACATCATCTTCATTCTTCCCACTTGTCTAAGCCTCCAAATTGATGTCTTCCTTGCTGCTCCTAGGTTCCCTACATTTGAGTGAGAAGAGTGTTGATAGAGCAATGAAGGATCAACAGTCAAAATATGTGCATACATCTATAAACATATAATTTGATCATCATGTGCATTCAAATAACTTGCATACCATAGATGTCCAGGAAAATAAGAAAGTTATCAAACATATCTATCATATGCTTGGTTTTATGTAACTTGTTTTCTCATTGTGTAGGTATATATAAAATTAGGTTTTTGTTTTGTTTATCTGTTTACAACATGTGGGGTGAAATGTGGCTCCCACAAGGGCTGATCCTAGCCTGCTGCCCTATTGTTTCATTTGAGAAGGATAATCACAAGTAAACCATCCATGAAGCATTAAAGATCAATCTTTGCAAGGATAGTGGAGTATGTTGGTAAGGGGTAATCTCCTTATTGATAAATATTTATTCTTATTAATAAGAACATTCCACTATCAACATAGCCATGATTCTAAAAAAACTGATCATCAAGGATTTCAAGATAGTTTTCATTAATAGTCTGGTTAAAAGTAAGTAGCCCCAAGCATCATAACAGTCACAAGAATTGAACATGAGGGGCAGTCATGTAGATTAAAATCTTACGCAATAGTCATCACTTGCAAAGACAGAGACAACATGTTTCCACATAACAAATTAAATCGAATGCATGAAAGGTACAATGATGAAGTCCATAATAGTGAATGTTGCTTAAAAGGGATTGAAGGACAACATTTTGTATCAAGGAGAACAAGGTAACCTCAAACTCTGTTGTACTTGAGTATGACAGTACCACAGTACCTGAGCTTCTAGTGTTTCTAGATGGAACCTATAGCGAAAAAGTTTAGTCTCCATCTGAAGGAGCCATCTTCGAAGCTCTTCCCTGAAATGAGGGTTGAAAAAATTAGAAGAAAAGAAATACGATAATTCTAAAGTAACAATTTGTATCAAGACAAATGTCAAAAAGTATAATTAAAAAGACAAATCCTTACAATTGGACCTCAAATTGGACCAAAAATATTTATGATTTTATGTTTAGAATGTAGGAAATTTCTCTGTTGGAGCTTCACGACTTGAAATTGGATCTCCAATTGGACCAATAAAATTTATGATTTTATCTTTAGAATATAGGAACTTTCTTTGTTCGATATTCACAACCTCAAATTAGATCAAAAGTTGGATAAGCATATTTATGATTTTATCTTTAGAATGTACAAAATTTCTCTATCGGATATTAAAGATGTCAGGTTGGATCAAAAGCTAGATAAGAAGATTTATGATTTTATCTTTAGAATGTAGGAACTTCCTCTGTCGGATATTTAGAAATTCCTACACACAAGTTTTGCTTTGGAGCAAAAACACTCGGAAGTGTTTCACACTGGCTCAAGGTACAATCCAACTTGGTTATGGCACTGATAGCAATCTGATTTTTCCTGAACCGTCTATACCTGAACGTTGCATCACAATCTATTCTTCCTACACATAAAAATGCCACATATTAACCCCTTCTAAATACAACTCAAAATACCATGAAACAATGAGTCCCCTATATTAGTAAGTAGGTAGTCTATAGGGCATAGTTTGATTTTATACAAGGATGCTCATGAAAGGAATCTTCAAGTGACAGTGAGTGAGTTGTTTGAGATTGCAGTTGATGGTGCAATATCTAGTCTTAAAGGTAGTTAACAAAGCAGTAAATGTGCAAGAAAATCAAATTGTACACAACAAACAATTCACAATGTTATCTTGCATAATACCTTAAGTTTGAAGAAAAAAATCTCATTGTATCTTGATGAAAGTAGTGACCTTAATGGTCAATCACTAGCAACCATTATTTTAAAACATGCTATTGTGCTTATGGAGGCAACATTTTAAGCAAGGCGGTGAGTGGTGGTTTGGAACAATGGTAGGTATGAAGGACTTGCTTTATATGCATACTACACAGTCTAGCTTAAGACAACATTCTTGATGAGATTGAAGGTGGATTATGGAACTCAAGGGTTACCATGATAAATATTAAAGCTAAGACTGAGATCTATTTAAAATACACTATCATAAAGATATTAAAGATGTCAAATGCAAAAACCTAGCAGCTAGAGTAATGAACACAGTGCGAAAGAGGACAGTGTGCTAGGGAAGATTTAGGAGATCTCCACATTATCTAATCACAGGAAAATACATCATTTATTTATTTTTTTAAATTAAAAGAAATTATTCTAAACCCTATATAGGACACATTGATACTTCAAAAGCATTTGATTTTTTTTAAAATTAAAATAAGTCATTTTAAACCCTAGATAGGATACATTGATACTTCAAAAGCATCTGAAGGAATTTGAGATTATGCAAACATATGTCAATTAAATACCTGGATTATAAATAGTAGCGCGAACATCATAACCCTTGTTGATCAAAGCAGGAATAAGATAAGAAACAATGAATCCTATGCATCCTATAACACACATCTCCTTACCATTCTCTATCATTCTTTATTGAAACACTTCTCCATTTTGGTAGGCTACGCCTAAAAATAAGGTTACAACAAAGGTTTTATTGTATGCTTATTAAAATGAAAACTCCATTCTAGCGGGCTATGCCTAAAAATAAGATTTCAATGAAAATTTTAAAGTATGTTCATTAGAGTTTTAGAGTATTTTGGTGAGCTATATTCTTGATTCCTTAAATGATTTATTCAAATGGATTGTGACTGACGTGATTTGCTGCATTAGTGCTGTAAATTGTAATGATGCCATGATTACCATACTACTGCTATCTCTTATTATACCCGCTGTGGTATGGTGGTGTTTTTCCCTTCCCTTCTACTATTTACCGTACTACCACCTTGCTCAAGGCTTCCTGCTGCGGGGTTGAGGTGTATACCACTCTACCACATATGTTGCTCACCTTCCTGGTAGTATAGCGGTGTATGCTTTTGATCATTACTTGAAGAGTGTCAACGAGACAATCTTATTTTTCTTATTGATATCTCAATGTATCATCAACATTAGATCTTATGTTCCTCTGATGTTGGTTGTTAGTTTTGATGAGACAAGTTAATATCTCTTGTTGATATGCCACTGTCTCATCGATATTTCCTTTGGTGGTATTTCTTTATATATCAGTGTAACTCTGCCATGTCGGGGAGACTCATGATTATCGATGTGGTATGGTGATGTTTTCCCCTTTCCTTCAGCTGTTTACCGCACTACTACCTTGCTCAAGGCTTCTTGTTGTGGGGTTGCGGTGTATATCGCTCTACCACATATGTTGCTCACCTTCTCGGCGGTCTAGTAGTGTATGCTTTTGATCATTACTTGAAGAGTGTCAATGAGATAATCTTATTTGTCTTACCGATATCTCAATGTCTCATCGAAATTACTTCATTATATCCAAGAGTTGTGTTTCGCCGAGCACTTGTAAATATACCTTGTTGATGTGACGTAAGTGATTCTCTCCTTGATATGCCCGTATCTTGTTGACATTTCACTATTTTACATCATCGATGAGACATATAAATAAGTCTCTTTGACATAGGGGTGTCTAAACCAGTGCTAAACCCAAAGCTAAAATCAAAGCTAAAGTCAGAGCTAAAAGTGGCGCTCAACTCAAAGCTAAACTCAGAGCTAAAGGTGGTGCTAACAATAGTGCCACACTCGAAGATAATATCGACACTAAAGGCAATGCTAATTTTGGCAAAAATTAGCACCTAAATTAGCGTCAACTTGTCCTGATCGGCACAAATAAACTCCAAAAATAGTGCCATCCCGATAAATAGAGCCAACATTTTCAAAAAAATGGCAAAAATACATTAAAATAGTGGGTGGAAGCAAAAAATGGAGCAAATCATTGGGATTTGTTGTAGTATTTCTAAAACAAGTTGTAATGGTAATGATTATGGATGTAAGGAGAAGGCTATCGAAATCTCTTTAGACCCAAATCCATAAAACTCTAATGTTGGTCTTGGATACCACTCTTCTCAATCTAAACTAAAAAATTCATTAAATGTAAATCAATTCCTAATTCCACACTCTAACTTAAATCAATTCCTCTCTCCTAGATTTTCTATGTACAAAAAACATAGCTGAGTATGAAGCCCTTATGTCTGTTAATTTCACCCTTTGGAAAACCAAGTCCTCTCTCCTTTCCTCTAAATGTATGCATATTTTTAACTAATTATAAATCAAATTACAAGTTCTTATTAGATAACAAGATAAAATTCATCAATATCATGATTTAGCCTTGTCTCTATTAAACAATCTCTCTTCTTTCACTATTGACACTATCTTGTGTAGGGAATAGTCATGCAAATTCAATGGAAAGCACAACTTCCCTTGGACCTTTAGATGGTAATGCAAATGATTATCACTTTGTAATTCAGTTTCTCTCTTCATACATTATTGCCAATATTCCTACTCCAAATAGTTTTCTTTGTGCTACTATAAAATTTGGAGAATGGTGTTCACATATTTGTAACTATCTCACTAATAAAACATTTCCTAACAATGCTTCTAAAATGCTCATTTTTGTATTTGAAGAATATAAATACATTATATTATCCCATCTAATATTATTTATTGATGCTCTTACAATGGCCTTCTACTACAATGTCTAACTAAATTAGAAATACTCCTTTGCCTCCAAGAAGCCCATTTAGGCTCTGGAGGTGGGAATTTTGGTGTTAGATCCTTAGTCTAAATATTGCTTCACATACGATACTATTAGAAAACAATGGAACATGATTCATTTTCCTTTATCAAGAAATGTTCACAATACTAAAAACATAGAAACTTAATCTAAACTCTAGCCCAAGAACTTCATGGTCAAGCTTCACCTTGGCTATTTATGTATGGGATTTGGACATTATTGGAAAAAATTGTCCACCTTTTTCTAAAGAAAATATTTTCATTATTACATCTACTGATTATTTCATGAAGTGGGTTGAAGCTATTCTACTTCATTCCACTACCACTATAAAGTAATTTATAAGTTTCTTCTAGACATCATTTCTCATTTTGGGTTTCCTTCCACTATTATTTCTAATAATGAAATGTCATTTAAGAACAAATAGGTGAAGCAATTCTAGAAAAAAATATCATATTCAACAACACTTTTCTACTCCTTATTACCCTTAGTCTAATGGTCAAGTTGAGGCTTCTAATAAAACAATAGAATAAATTATTCATAAAATTGTTAACAAGCACGGTAAGGATGGGGATATTTGATTGACATATGCACTGTGGGCCTATCATACAATTATTTATATGACTACGAACACTACGATGTACAATATCATGTATGGCATAGATGTTATAATCCCTTTAGAGCTGAAAAATTCATCTTTGCTCCAACATCAAGAGTTTATCTTAAAGGACTTATTGATGATGATACTTATCATGGAAACATTTGCATTAGTTTGAGTTGATTGATGAACATCAGTTAAATGCTCTTGAACATCTTCAAGCCTATCAAAAATATATATCTCATCAATACAATAAAAACATTCTCTTGTGACCAGTAACATTCTCACACTAGCTCAAATCCAACACACTTTTGAGGTATCAGACGAGCTATGCTTACTAATTGATCATCAAGCCAAATGAGGACAAGACAAGATTCTAGTGATAGGAAAGCCATCTAAGTATTTTGAGTTTGTGACCCTCTAAAAGCTAGTATTTTCAATCAATGTAAGGGCATCAACCCTATTGATGACAACTTATCAATAAAATAAATCTCTCATTCTTGTAAAGTAGGTGATTTGGTCTTCTATGAGAACTAGTGTAATGTAAATGCATCCCTGAGGACTAAAGGGAAATTTAGTCCTAACTAGTTGGGTCCTTACATTGCCACCTCTATTTTTGGTTCTAGAGCTTATGACCTATCTACAATGGATGATAATCCCCTTAAAGAACCCATAACCACCATGCATATTTATCACTTTTATTCATAACTTTTCCATGCGATATTTGTATAACGACTAACCCTTTAAGGATTGGTATTGTTTATCTTATGTCATTCAATCATCAACACAAATGATTTGTATTATGATTCTTGTGAGTATTGTGTATCCAATAAGAATACACAATCCACATTTTAAAAACATGTTGAACTCTATCTTGTAAATTATTTTTAGTTGCTTGTAATTTTCATTTGTGTATTCTAGTTAATGATTACATATGTTAGCTATCAAAAGTGTAGAAAGATTTATTTCCTTTTTTTAATACAAATAATTTTGTATTAGCAATCTCTATTTTTCATTAGTTTAGGTATTTCATTTTATTTCCTTTTAGTGTTGTTCATTTTAATTCATTTTTGTATGAGAACTTTAGCATTTGTATATAATTTATTTTGTAAAATAATAGTTTATTAAAATATTTCTATGTAATTATTTTCTTTAAACATTGTTCATTGTTTAATTAGATCGTTATTGCATTTAATGAAACAAATTATCCAATTTTTTTATTAGATCATAATATTATTTAATTAAAAATTTGAATCACTATACATATATGTATAAAATCCACCAAATATCAAAATAAATGTCTGTAAACCATAATGATCTATCATATATATGTGCAATGAAATAGACAACATCACATATATACAAATCTCATCACCACTATAAAAAATGTGGTGTGTATACATGAAAACAATATAGTAATGCATATATTTTCATTAGGAGAATGGATTTCAAATCTCTTGGGAAACTAGTGGCTCATCTAGCTAAGCCAATAGCAATATGATCAAGGTTATCGATCGAGAGTGTGTCCTAGACACACTCCACAATGCAATACACATACCTTTTAGCTCACCCCTCAACTTGACTATATCCTCAAAGGTGGTCTCTCGCTCTCTCAATTTCATCACCTTATTCATCTCTTGTACAAGAGGATGAATGATATTGGTGGGGGAAGTTTCTTGTGCTCTCTCTAGGTCCCCTCAGAGCTTCTCAACTTAGCTCCAAAGAGTATCATGTTCCCTCTTGACACTCTTCTCTCGTAAAATATTGGTCTTGCTCACTCCTAAGGGAATCTACCTTTGATTTGAGATGGCCTCTCTCTACAATGGCTACATGACCCTTTTTTCCCCTTTGAACCTCCCAAACTTGGGCCTTATCATATGTCACTATAAGCTATGCTATGAGCTCAAATATATCTAGGTGTTAGCTAGTGGTCTATTTTGGCCTATGAGAATTTTGTATTTCACCGTCCAATTACACAACCAAGACCACCTCAACTATGAATTGGCCAATAAAGTTAATCCACTATCCTATTTTCATTGCAATACAAAAAATCTATACCAATACCTCATCATCATATATAAAAAATAGCATCAAATGAATTCTATTCTAAACATATATCTCTATACATAAAGAAAAGTAGTAATATCCCATCTCAATCCTTGATCTACTAGTTGGGATCTCAGAAAAGAGTTATTGTTGTAGGAATTGTGCTCATGATTGAAGGAGGTAGTGAGGTTCATCTTGTAGTAGTTGCATTACTTGACTCCCCTCTCTCCCTTTTCATTGACACACTTGCTATTGGGGGTGACTCTCCTAGCCTCCAATACACTTGTGGTCACTCATCCTTTGCACTTCTCTCCTCAATATGGCTCCTCGTTGGTGATTTTCTCTCCAACCGACCCCTTTGCACTAGGATCTCCCCTAGGAGCACTCTTTGAAAAGTAGGGGTCAGTCTTGTAGTCTTCCACTAGGTAATAAAGCCTTGCATAAATCCTATAAAAGTAGATTTAGGTAGATCTCTAGCTCTAACCACATTACAGTGTGATTGTACATAGGCTGATACAACATGAGGAACATGCTACACCCAATTGAAATATCTCATCACTCGTTGATACTAAAATGGTACAACTATATAGTTATATCTATTGACGAAAATTCTATCCCGTTGCATCTTGGCCATCTATATAACAAAACATGGGAATTCTCTCATTTTTTCTATACCACCACCACACTATATTAGTGTTGCACAACCTATCAAAAAATTATCTCTAGTACACAAAATAACCAAATCTCCAAATTCATTGCACTAGTTAGGCTTGTGCTCATGGTGCATCCAATGGGATCTAGATAGAATAACTAGTAGGTCTGGTGCATGTGATGTGCTTGAATGAACATACCTATAGTAGCATGAAAGTCATCAAGCTTAGGTCCTCATGATACATGAATTGACCTATATCATAAATATAAGTGGGCCAACAGTTGTGCTCCCATGTGAACACTGTTCAATGCTTCTCCGTAGCCCAAATGACATGAATGAGGTCCCATGAATGTGAATACCACACCCCTATGTTTCCATCCATGTTTCTATGGTAGTGATCATGATCCTCTTGACTAGTGGCATGAGCACTACTTCTTGCTTTGGAAAACGTCCCTAACTATGTCTTGTAGTGTCATTAAGAACAACCCAACTGAGAGTATATTGTTGGTCCTCCTATACTGAAGCCATTGAGCTTTGCTCATTGATAGTCACCATAAAACAATGGAATAAAAATATAAGAATGTGGTACACATCCTCTAAGGTGGTTTTCATCTCTCTATCGAGAGCATGAAGGTGGAGGTGTTTATATCCCACCTCTCCATCAAAATTGTAAGAATCCCAACATGGAAGCATATCTCAGAGAGTGAAAACACCCAAAATATACCTATGTCCTAGAGCAATGCAATCTCCTTTTCCAATAGAGATGAAGCTTGAACTTGTAGAAGAGAGAACATTGCTTCACCCACATGCTTATGCATGGTGGCCACGGGCTAAAAATGATTCATTTGTTTTGAAATTCTAATCATATGTATCTCTAATCTCTAAAGTCATCCCTAAGTAAAAGATTTAAATTTTTCAAATTCTCACAAGACACTAATGCACCCTTGAATGGTAGTGCTCTAGATGAATGACAATGCATCCCCCAAACTCTAGCATGCAAGTTGGATGCACTTGCATAAGGCCTAAATGCCAAAGTGTTAGTAAAACATGAACATGAATGATGGATTCCAACACACATAGTGGGGCCCACTAGGCTTAAACACCATAAAAATGAAATAAAGAGAAATAAATCACTCACGTGGCATCAAGACACTCCCTAATCAACTCCCTCCCATAGATCATTTGGCCTAGTCACCAAAAGTCATTTTAGCGTGACATTTTTCTAGAAAATCAATCAAAGCTCCATCAAAGGGTGAATATTCAAAATTAATAATAACAATTGGTTTTTCTTTCATATTGTCTAATATGAAAAGAGGATCTAGAATAACTAGTAAAATAACCCAGATCAATCTTTTCTTCACTAAAAAAAGGAACACAAACCAACATAATAATTTTTTCTTGGCTAACTTCTTGTAAGGAGAGCCAAGTTGCCTGGGTTTTGTTCCTTTTTTGTAAAGAGGGAAAATTGACAAAGGTGTGATTTAATTAACTTAGGTGATACACACCCTAATTTGATTAAACAAATATTTACAAAGACTGATACACCAATTCACATAAGAGAACACAAATTTGAAAAGGGAAGACAATGGGGAACTTATCACCAAAAGCAAAGGAAAAAATGGCAAGACACTAGTGCAAGGTGCTAGGGTCCTAGGGTTTTGTGCAATCAGAGTTATAGTCTGGAAACTTGTGTGATGCTCTACTCTACTGACCTCTATAATCTTTAGTTTCACATTTGAACTTGCACAAACACAAGGAAAATGGAGGGGTGGCTCTATAGGAGTTTGGCTTGGTCAAACCCCCATTTTGGTATTCTTACCTCCACGAAAAGATGATTTTATAAAAGTAATAGTGTGTGCTCTAAATCTTCAGTGTGTTAGAGTGGATTTCTACATGCCTCAAACAAGGAAGTGCAAGATCCAACCCAAGAGAAAGGCTATGCTCAAGGGAAATAAAACATAAGTTATCTCACTTTAGAGCATCAAGATGATCAAAATTTTGAATATGAGAATTAGCTAAAATCATGTCCAATTGTGATGGAGATGTGCAAGCAAATCATGAGTCCTTGATTCCAAATCATTCTACAACATTCTTGAAACTTTACTCATCATAGAAACATCAAGTAACAATAAATCTTTTTCACAATTTTGTAGAGTTGAATATTGATTTTGGAAAGGCTTCACTGTAGTGTGCATCATTTTGTTTGTTGATAAAAATTTCATGCTTAATAGGGAGAAATAGGAATAACCTTGGGTGTAGGCTGACATGTTTAAATTTGAATTTTAGAAATGTTTTCTCATGCCAATATCAAAATTGAGGTCACATCGCACAAGGAAAAGGCTGACCCTCACACATGTCTATATTTTTTAAGTGAAATGGTTGGGCCCTAATGCACCACACTAGTGTTCACATGTTTCACACTTGTTGAAGTGAGAACCACAAGTAAGGGGTCCCTTAGGAGATGACTCAAATTCAGGCATTAAGAATTTTTTTTTAAGGGTATACGATCATCAATAACATTTTTAGGGTAGCATCAATAGATTCTCTTGAGTTGGATGTAAGGCCAAGGCTAGAAAATAATCCTAAAATAGACTAGGGGAGTGGATAAAAAAGAAAGTGCCAAATAGAGCGTGAAATTGTGCTTGTGCCATCTAAGAGCATGATTTACGATGCTACATTTAGCCCCCACTTTAGTAGGTGTATGACACTACATGCATATGCAAGCTAAAGTACATGAAAGTAAATTATGAAAGAAAATAAGCATGTAAAGGATACCCAAAAAGGATACTATAGAGGGTGCATAACATTTCCAAGTGAGGGAACGAAGCCCCCAACATAGGAATCTACAAAACCAAGTTGTTAGAAATACAAAATGATCTTGCAAGAAAAAACATAAGTGTTAGTCCAAAAAGTTGTAAGGAGAATGAGAGTGTGATCTAGAGAAAAGTTCAATGGTAGATATGTTGGTTGTTTAATTTTTCTAGTTGATTGTTTAATTTTATCTAAAGGTAAGATACTTATTATAATAAACAAATTCAAGTCAGTAGCCAATGAACAAGGATTTGAAAAATCCTTCTGCATTTTAGGCTCTACAAAACCAAGGTGGGTTTCACTTCACATACACCACTTAAACATATACAATGTTGGAACTATTGGTGTGAATAAATTTCTTGTACTGAGTTAATTTCCTTACTAGGGAATTAGGGGACATATTCACATGTTAATTTTACTTAGGATTATAAGATTCCTTCTAGGAGTCTTAGTTGTCATTTCTAGATCTTATCTTATCCTAGGTTGTTATAAGTTAGTTGTCTCATGTTATAGGATTAAAACACTTCTCACAATCTTGTCTAATCCTATGTATCACCTTGCCTTTATAAGAAAGGAACCTCATGCACATTTTCATATTAAACCACATTCAATCTTGCATTGTTGAAGCAAGTATTCTTGCCATTTTAGCAACTGTTCCTGGGGTGTTGAGAAGTCACCATTAACTCCTACATGGTATTAGAGCTCCAGTGTTGCAGATTCCTTCCTAGATCTGAGGGTTTTGTGTTAGCTTTAAAAATTTTCTGGGTGCATTTTGGGGTTTCAAGGACCTCATGGTTGAATCTAGGGCATCAAAGAAAGGCGAGTTTTCCTTTCGTTTCATCAAATTTGGTTATGTTTTGCCAAATCTATAAGGGTTTGAAAAAATGTGAAGATTAGCTGATCCAGGAGGTCATTGATTTTTTAGAGCACTTTGGGCCCAAATCGACATCACCATTGTATTCAAGAGGCTGATCCAACAAATTTTGAGTCATCCATTTTTGGTAAAGTTTTTTTTGGGGCATTTTTTTTTGACTAAGCAGGCCATACGACCTCCCAAGTCATCATAATTTATTTGTAGAATATATATATATTTTGTATATTTTATTATTGTAGTCAGAGTTGGCATATTCTTTGGCATCTTTCTAATTCTCTACGTACTTGGTCGACTATCATTTCATGGTCGCACTTTTCCTACATCAAATCAAGATCAAATTAGGTGGTATGAAATCCTTTATTACACAATATTTTAAAAAAATGTTTTTTCTTAATTGTTTCACCTTTAAGCGCTTGGACTCAATAAAGGCCACAATCACATTAATCATGGGGGAATTTATGCTTTGGGTGACATGACCTCACCTCACTTCCCCTGCTTCACTCACGGGTCGCCAGTGGCAATTTTAATTTTTTTTAACCTACGCTAGCCTTGTGGTCGTATGTGTGACCACCTGCCAAGATTTTTTACCCCTAGGAGTTGCAATTTTCCCCCACATGCATAAATAGGTGGTTTTTTTCATTTTGCTATAAATTTCACCCTAGGAGGCCATTTTTTCAAATAATTTTTTTTTGAAAAGTTGGTTCTCTAAATTTTCCAGTGGTGCAAGTGATTTTGCAAATTTTTTCTGTTTGATAATATTTATTGCTGATTGAAGTTAGATCTTGAGTTTTGGCTTATGAGCTCATAAAGTTTTTCCACGATCTCCAATTTTTGTGATTCTTATGACATTGGAAAGGTATTGAGGAGCTCTATCTAGTCATCCATGCACTTTTTCCTATTTTTGTCCCAGATACATTGTGATTTCAGTTTTTGACCAGTGGGTATACTAGAGGTTACTTGAATATTTTGGTAGTTGGGAGAGTGTTGTTTTGATCATTGTACTTCATTTAAGCTCTATTGTATGTATTGATCTCAGATTTTATTAGTTGAGAAGTGTATTATCATTGTAATAATGGGTTATGCAACTCATCCTTCAATAGTAATTCTGACTAAGGACAATTATGATTCTTGGAAAAAAGGCATCATAACACATTGTAGGTGGCTAAATATTTTGCCTCATCTTTATGGACTCATTCCTAAGCCATAAAAAACATATAAGAAACATGTTTGGGGTAATATAAATGATCATATCATATGATTGGTTAGTTGTATTTTTAGTGCAAGCATCTTTAGATAGACCTACCATAAGATTTTAGGAATCTCATGCCCACACACAATTTGGAGCAAAGTTTGGCAGATTTTTAGAGATCCACATCATCCACCATTCTCAGTTGATCCTACTTCAAATTTCCTCATTCCACTTGATGGTGTTGACAACATACCCTATGATGATAAAAAACTTAGAGAAGTTTGAATATAATGTAGAACTTGAGCATCTTGTTGATCCTGAGACTTCTCCTACAACTCCTACTTCTCCAGTTGAGATCACACATTCATATTATATTGATGATTCATTGAGTATTTCTATTCATTCATTGCAACATGTATCTATTTTTCTTCCTGATTGGGATTCCTATTTATTAGACATTGTATCTTTATTTGTGGAGTCTCATATTGCAGATTTGGAAGATAAATTTGAGGGTTTATCTCTCCTATTTGATGATAGTCATGGATCAACTATTGTCACTTCATCTATGTCTTTGGATTTAGTTCAAGACTAGTTTCTATCTGTTCCTGGTTTGTCACAGTTTGTTGTGGTTGGGCATGCACCTGATTGGATTGTGGCATCATATTCATCATCCAAGAACTTGGCAACACATGAATAGCTTTCAGAGACAATATTCATACATATGGATTCCACTTCCTACCAATTCCTATCCAGAATGGGAAGCATTCCTACATTTTTACTTGATGTATCTTCTTACCAAGGGGATAAACATTGTTTGTAGGCATTGGATTATGTTTTATCTTCAGACATTAACCATTTTTGTAGGAGATTACACATTGTGGGGGGATATCTTGTCTCTCTTTTTCCCTCTTATGGGGGGTCATTGATTTTATATGCATGATGGATGTAGTCCTTGGGGGTATCATTGAGTCCTCCATGAATCATCTTGTTTTTTTTCTTTTCTCTCTTTTGGAGAGGAGTTTTGTCCCATTGGGTTTTCTCCTTTTCTTCATTTGTGAGAGATTGATTAGACTTATTGCAATTGAATTTGTACATGGGTACCTAACATGGCCTTATAGCCAGAACCTGTCTTCATCTTCATCTTTGCATAGTTTGCATAATAATATTCTCCCTAAGTTGCACTTAAGGAGGGTGTTAGTGTGAATAAATGTCTTGTACCTAGTTAATTTCCTTACTAGGGAATTAGGGGACATTATTATTTTTAAAGAAAAAGGAACAAGACCTACAACTATATTAATATAGTAGAACTTTATAAAACATCAAAGTATGGTCCATGGACTGTAATTTTTATCAGCTAACTACTTCTAATAGGAACATTGGTTACACTTCTTTTACAAATTATTAGCATGAGATAGAAAATTCATTGATTACTTGAGGACACTTTAGGTGGTTTCTTCATATATACAATAAGATAGAAACAAAACTAGAAAGAGAAATATAACCCTATCAACACTGAGTACTCTAAACTAGGGGCAACATTTAAACTGTCACTCCTCCATATTGTCATTGTCAATTGAGTTTTCACCCTAGCCTTCTAACGATGGAGAATCCACATGAATCACAGGTGGATAGATTGGGCCCAACAAAGCATTGTTTGCATGGTGAGCATAATGAATCAACAAGAATTTGATAGCAAAGAACCTTTCTTTAAATTTGGCATCCATTTCCAAGCAGATATCAATTACATTTTGACTCAAAACCCTTAAAAAATTCTATCATTTTTCCTTTCAAAAGCCAATTTCAATGCAACATATATGAGGAAGAAGCTTCTCTTTTTCTTTGAAAATTTTCTAGGGAAAATTCCCCCTATGGAACCTTTTCCCTTGAATTAATCATACTCTTGGATGGATTTCATTAGGGAATTATCAGACAACATGTGATATTTAACAAATTTTGAAGCTATATTCGCAACAATAATTGAAGACTAAAGAAGGTTCAAAATATTGGAGGAAAATCGACAATACTTGGCTTGAGAATAAGATTCACCTTTCTTGAGGGCTTGTAATCTCAAAAACCAAGATAGTGTGAATACATTCTTCAATAGTAGGGAACTGCGCGTAGAAAATCATGTCCAAGTATTTTTGGAAAGAAATTTGTTAATGGCTACTCTCAATCTTGCACCTTAAGTGGGACATGAAAACTCCATGGTTTGCATTCCATCCTTTACCCTGTAGCCACCACTCCACTCCAAAGGAAGCCAAATAGACGTGCCTCCACCTTCTGTGAATAAACCACCACCTTCTGCAACACAACAAAGCATAGCAAGAAGAAACTTGTAGAAGAGGCAAAGGAATTGATGGAAATATCCTTTTAATGTGGCATTTCCATCATTTGGGCAAGTGATCAAGAAGGTGATTAATACTATTGTCCAATAAGTGCATCTCCCATGAGCCGCCACCTTAGCCTTGAGTTGGGTAGATGATGATTAATATGTTTGAGGCTCTACTCACACAAATTTTTAGTTTTAATTTAACCTACAAAGCACACGTTAGCTTAAAAACCTTTGGAACCTTCCACTACATTTTCTAATGAATTAGGGGACATATTCACAAGTTAAGTTTACCTAGGATTATAAGATTCCTTCTAGAAGTCTTAGTTGTCATTTCTATATCTTATCTTATCCTAGGTTGTTTTAAGTTAGTTCTCATGTTATAGGGTTAAGACACTTGTCACAATCTTGTCTAATCCTATGTATCACCTTTCCTTTATAAGAAAGGAATCTAATGTACATTTGCATATTCAACCATATTCAATATTGCATTGTTGAAGCAAGTATTATTTCCATTTTCTCTCTTGTGGAAGATATTATGATCTAGCAACTATTCTTGGGGGTGTTGAGGAGTCACCATTAACTCCTAAAGGAATAAATGGTGTATTGCTCTAGGAACTTTACTAACAAAATCCTTACAATTGTAAGGATTCTGTAAAGACGTAACTAACTTGTCCCAAAATTACATTCTCCAGGATCCAAAAAATGAGGCTCATAATTTCCATTCATAAAAACAAGGGAGCAACAAGCTAAGAGCCCTAAATAGATGCCACATTTTCATTTGACTATTTGATAACATAATAAGACAAAAACCTAGTACAACTGCTTAGATAAGACAAAATGCACTTTGACTAGATTAAAATTGATGATGAAGCCATTGTGGAAGTTGCAACTGATCTCGGATATTCCACCCCATCTACTCATTATATTGCTTGAGCCATGAGTTGTAATCATCTTCAATTGGCCACTTGAAATCCAAAATCTTTTGGACCTTATTGTTATGGACATTGCACTTGGCATCCATAACTACCCTAGTTTCTAGAATAAAGTTATCTAAATTAGATTCTCTTTATTAATTCATTAATTACATTTTTTAATAAATCTAGGTCTAGCTTACCACCTAAACAAATTAAAGAACACATAGATGGGATCACAATCCCAAATTATTCTTTCCAAGTTTGTAGAGGCTTAATTATCCCAATATTTTTCAAAATTTTAGGCATTACTTCCTTTTCTATTGCCTCAAACATTTTCAATTTATTCCTTAGTTGTAAGTCCAATCTAGACTAAAAAGTTGAAATTTCCCCAAGTATCCCAATGACCTCATTTGTATCTATAATAATCTTGGGGGAACTATATCAAATTTTGCAAAATTGACAATTCAGTGATGGATGATGTCCTTGGAATCTACACACCCTAAAGTGTCTGTAGGGAAGCCATTTGTTGAGTATGCCTAATGAAAGAAATTTTCAAATTATTAACTCCATTTGTTGAGTATGCCTAATGAAAGAAATTTTCAAATTATTAACTCCCATAGGTATCCTCTAACTTGTGCAAAATTTGGATAATTTATGGTCCAAGATGTCATCAATTATGTTTGTAGCAATTTTTTGGGCCTCATTCTTGGCTTCCATTTCAACCTCCTTGCTTTGCTTTAGTTGTTCCTTCAACTCCTTTGTTTCCAATGAATGATCTTCCTTTCCCTATGTGGAAGAATTTGGTGGAGTTATGACCATTGGGGTGGATTCTCCTTGGGGAGAAGGAAGAAAACATTGTACTTTATTATATTCTTAATAATTTTCCTACAATTCATCATAATTGGCTTGCAATCTCTTGGTGGTAGCTTCACTGAAAAACATAATATTGACTGCAAAAGACGTAACTTGAATTATGGAGGTGTTAGAGACCATTTTAACAATGAGAATCCTAGTCAATTCTCCAATATTTCTAGCCATAGATGTCTTGTCAGTTGATGGTACCAGAGCCCATATTGCCAAGATCTCAAAATTGATGCTGAATCCAAAATTAAAATAAAATTTCTCCTGAGTTACAAAGGCATCATCATCTTGCCTTCTTATTGTGTCCATGGTTATAATAAAGGTTATATCCCATTCTGATAATAGTAGGATGCCAACATCCTGCACTATTTTCCTTGTCTCATCAAGGGTTGTGTTATTAACTCTAAAGTCCACTTCCTTTAATACATCATCAATTATTTTCTCTACTTGTGAGGGGTGAGCACCTTTCTTGGATTCAAATATTTTTTCATGGAAATATTCTCTTTATTCTCAACATGAATTATTTGAGTTCCTTTGACTTTAAAAATTCCTCGTTAGTGATGAATTGTGTGCATGCCAAGGATCTTATGTCATTTTCCTCTTTGCTCCCATCCCCTAGGCTAATTGCTAGCCAATCTTTGGGGATACCAAGGATTTGCACCTTTTGTGGGATAGAAAAATATTTTCAACTTCCTCCTCACCAATTATATTCTTAGCAACATCTTCAATCTCTATCCCCTCTCCCACACCTAAGGTATATTCCACAATTTGGGGTTGTTCAACTCTTATTCTCTTGCTTGGTTTCCTGGATGGGGAGTCAATTGATTAAGCAGACTGCTCCTGCACATGTTCCCCTTTTGACCTTTGTGACACTTGATAAATGACTACAATATCTTGAGGATCTCTATGATATTGAGGCCTCTCTTGGACCTTCTTTTGAGGTGGCTTATATGCCAAAGAACTAATATTATTTAGTATAACATTTATCCTAATGATAGGATCTGTTATTTCATGGAAGACACTAGGGTAATTTGGATTCTCTATGGTTATCTATTAGTCACACTTTTATATAATTTCCCAATTTGTTAGTATTTTCTTTATCTCATCCTCATCTAGGTAGCTCCTGGTGACATCCTCTTCAGACATTACCTTATGGTAAAATTTTCCCAATCTTGCATTGAGTCTGATAGGACCAATAAAACCCTCTAGGTTACAATCCATCCTATCATCAAAGCTCATCTTGTATGATTGCAAATTGGGAATAAAAGCTCTAATCCTTCATTATTAGTGCATATGAAATAAAAAAATACTAAGTTGGAAAGAATGATCCCTTCTTGTATTTTCTGAAATGAATCTTATTAGTTTCATTGAGTTTCCAAATAGTTTCCATGTATGCCAATCTCACAAGTACATATCTTGACAGGATATGGGGCTTGATTGGAGACCCATATAATCTTCCCATAATGGAATTTTTATGCATATGCATATCTCCCCAATTATGTGATATGCCTAACTTTGGTGTGTTATCCTTTGGCCTAAGCAAATTGATGATTTCCTTTGTCAAAATTTTCAGTTTGACACCAATGAAATTTAAAATTGGTCTAATAAAACATTCAAAGATTACATAATTGGAATTTTATCAATGCATATCCTGTATATAAGTCCAACATTGCATTGGGAGAGTGGTCTTGTTACTATCAAGAATTCTAATGTGTAAGGCCATATCCCATACATTCCTTCTATAATAGAATAATAGATGACACAATAAAGAATACCATTTAAATACAACCACCTTGCCACTTATTTTAATGGCCACTAGCTATTTGTGCATCTCTTCTACAATGTAGGAAGAAAATTCAAATTCCATATTTACATCCATATTTTTTATATTTGTAATAATCATCATCATTTGGATGGGGATTTGAAATTTTACATCCATACCCAATACCTAACACAAATCATGATAGGTTTTAACAAAATAATCCTCAAATAGATCTTCATTGAAAGGTTCAATTTTTGGGGGCCAAATTGTTGGTGTGAATAAGGTCTTGTACCTAGCTTATTCCTAGTAGGGGACTTATTCACATGTTAAGTTTAGTTAGGTCCTAGGAATATTTCTAGAAGAATTAGTTGTCATGTCTAGATCTTATCTTATCCTAGGTAGTTATGATACATTGTCTCATACATTATAAGATTAAAACACATGTCATGATCTTGTCTAATCATATCTCTCACATTGCCTTTATAAGAAAGACTTCTCTTGCATATTTCATAATCTTGTGAGTCTTGTATCATATTGTATTCTTGCTTGGTGAAATAACATCTTTTATTGTTGCTTCTTTCTTATGTGTGTGGAGGTTATTTGGCATTACAAATTGAAGATATCTATTGTTGACTTTAACATGGTACGAGAATGTGAGTGACTCTAACATGGTATTAGAGCGTGAGTGATTCCAATATGGTATCTAAGCTTTGAATTTGGCAAGCCCCTTCCTTTTTTAAGAGAGTTTCTTCCATCAAGATTTTTTATTGTAATTTGAGTTTTTATGATTTTGTGAATTTTTGTATGCTCTTCTCTTGTGTTTCAATATGATTTGGAGAATTAAAAAAGGATTTGCAAAGATTTATTTTTGATTAGAGGAAAAATAGGTTTTGATGGGACTTGAAACCTATTACAATAAGGTTTTAAAGGGACTCAAAACCCAATCAAAGGAAAGCTTCAATTAGATAAAAAAAGACCATCATCAACCCAACATCATTAGCAACCCAAATAATACACAAGACTATTGGTGCTATGAATAACAGGTTTTGAACGAAACCTTAAACCCTCTATAATAAGGTTTTAAATAGGGACCGAGAACCCTAACAAAGCATAAAGACCACTTGAGTCAGCCAGGCAACCAACAAACTACAACAACCAGACTACAACAAACTATTTGCTTAGTATAAGCAACATTAAGCCATAAACATAACTTGTCAGCCCAAAAAAAACTCTAACTCCACCTCTAAAGGAGACAACTCCCCTCTATTGGAGAGGATGAAGTGACCAGCCTTTCTACCAAAGCCAAAAGAGTCTAGCAACATCAACCTCCACCTCAATAGGAGAAGCTTCCACCTTAGAAGGAAGAGCAAAAGAGGAAACCAAAGAGAAAAGATTCCAACCACATCCACAATACCCAACTCCACCTCAAAAGGAGATGGCTCTTGCAATGTCCCATAATTGGGAATGCCCTAAATTTTCCCTAAATCCTTAATTTCAAATAAATAAATGGGTTAGAGAATACCTTTCACCTAATTGAATCCTTGATTGAAGTCCTACACATAGATTAGAACCATTTACCACAATCATACTAATTAGCAGATTATAGTCATTTACCACAATAATACTAATTAGAAGATTATCATAATTAAATGTTAGTAAAATCATGGCCAATAATTAATTATATCACAAAGCATTTTAGCATCCTTATGGGAGAATGTGACTTGATGGGGTTCCTAGGACCCTTTCTACCCTAGGCCCAAGAGTGGATGTCTTGGCCTCTACCTAGGAGGTATCCCCTTTCTGTTATCCCCTCATCTTGCCAACCATTTCCCTCTCTCTATGATTTTATCTCTTGTGCTGGTTCACCATGATGGAGGAGTGAGATTACAATGGGTTCGTTGAAAATGCCATCTCTCCTAGGACCAAGGCATTGTACTATTGGTACCCCTAATAGATACCCCCTTGGCCTCCTTGGAACTACTTGGTTCCCTCATTATAGGACTACTTGGTCCTCCATTATGGAACACATCCGTTCCCCATTATAGGACTACTTGGTCATCCATTATGGAACACATTGGTTCCCCATTATAGGACTACTTGGTCCTCCATTATGGAAAATATTGGTTCCCCATTATAGGACTACTTGGTCCTCCATATTGAGGTGGTGTACCTAGGAGAGTACCCTATCCTTGTTCCCCTCTTGTGATCTCAACCTCCTCTATCAAGGCTAAAACATTTAAATCAGATGACAACCAATATTAATCATATTTAAGGAAGCAACCATAACATAAATTTATCATTAGTATCTTGGATGTCTAATTAAATAATCATAATCACTCATACTAAATTATGCTGCACCATATAACTGCAAATCAAATCTCATACCACCAACCTAGGAAATCAGGCTGCTGCACAAATGTTAATTAATTGATTATTTTTGACTTAAAGGATGTAGAACTCTATTCTCTTACATGATTGATGACTTAATGCCTAGATGTTATTGATTTTTAGATTGAGTTGATTTTCTCTCCAATCAATTATGTTATGCAGATTCAAAACATATTGCTTAAAGAGAAACAATAGATTAAATCAAATAAATAATTACGAATAAAGATTAATAATTGTTGAAAGCATCATTATTTCATAATCGTAAATAACATACATACATACATACATACATACATATCTATATATACATATATATATATACACACACACATATATATATGTGTATATATATATATGTGTGTGTATATATATATATATGTGTATATATTCCCATGATTATTTTATATGAAATTATTTGATTAAGCTTGTTGCTGCACTCAGGGATATGTTCCAGACTTCTCTAATTATATTTGCTGCTATACAAAAAAATGTATTGCAAAGTTCTCCTTCCTAGATTTGCTCGAAATTGTTCCTTTGTTCAGATTTATTATTGATTCTCCTTTCCATGATTATCTCCTATATTGCTGCTTCTTCATTCATATCTCTCCTTATTACCTCCCACGGTGGGGAAGAGTAGCCTCTATTTGTCACAAGGGTACATCCCTCCCTAATTGCTGCCTCCATTTATTAAAACTAATAGTTGTCCCTATTAATCACATTTTTAAAATCTAATTCATTGCCTTATAATGAATGTGCTTGAGATTTTCCGTTAGATCACTTCTTTATTCAATCATTTAATCACTGCCATTTTTTATTTCTTTTTAATTATTGTCTTGAGTGCTACTGATCATATCTTTTATTTCCTGGGCGAATATATATGTATGCAAGGAAGTCGGCCTTATGAAGAATTCACTACTTTCATATTACTTATTTCCTTTTTAGAGGAAGCACTGCCTTGTGAATCACAATCCCATGATTATCTCTCCTAGATCTGCTTATTTCTTTCTGATATTCCATTCCAAGACTCCCTTTAATTTTTCCTTTTTGGAGGAAGCACTTCCTTGTGAATCATAATCTAATGATTATCTCTCCTAGATCTACTTATTTCTTTCTGATATCCCATTCCATGACTCCCATTCCAAGAATCCCTTCTCTGATTCCCTCCTTTATTCTAAAATGGATCTCCCTTTATGTCTATCTCTTTCCTCTTCACAAAGGAGGCATCTTATCACAAGGAGTTGACCCATTCATACTATGATTAAATTATAATTGAAGCTCTCATGCTACAATATGATGTCAGCCATATAATTCTAATTTCAAGGGTTGACTTCTTGGAACATTGTTTACTATTATTGCCCAAAATTTCTTGTCCTCAAGCAATCAAAAACTAAGATTTATAATTTTTAAATACTTATCCTTTTTGTGATGATATTAGCTTCAATTTTGATACTTTGATAAGTATTTGAAACTACAAACCAAGTGTTAATTATTTTGGTTATGTTTTCCTCAACTTACTATTAATAGGGTTAGTACCATTCCTAAAGTATGAGGGGAATTTATTGTCAAATGTACTATTATTTCCCAATATCTCTCAACAACAAAACCAAGATTTTTGGAGATTGGCAAGATTTGTTACTTAAGACAAGTCTCATTTCATCACCACAAGGATCCTTTGTTGAAATCTAAAATAATTATGGATTGTGGGAATGTTGTGAATATAAGGATCCCACTCCTTTGTTCCAAATCACTTTTGTGTTTGTGTAAAGGACTTGGGTG
This sequence comes from Sequoia sempervirens, assembly GCA_007258455.2. Lineage (NCBI taxonomy): Eukaryota > Viridiplantae > Streptophyta > Pinopsida > Cupressales > Cupressaceae > Sequoia > Sequoia sempervirens. The sequence goes on along the minus strand of VDFB02373365.1, from coordinate 48,715,465 downwards.
GTTATAATTGATTGCTCCTCCCTTGGAAACTTTTGATATTTTTATAGATAGATGGGTGATGTTTGCTTGACTTCTTGATGGATAGATGAACAATGATTGTTTGATTTCTTGAGGGATGATTGCTTATGTCAATAAATTGATTTATTTTTTATATCTATTTCTTTTTAAGGAGTCACTACCATTTATAGTTAATGAAACACCACCCTTCATAGTTACCCTTGATAACAATACTTTACTTCCAAGTTGATTGTTAGACCTATTTCCTATTGGTGGTTTCTTTACAAGGAGGTGGTTCCTCATTTTCATATTTTATTGTTGAGGGAGTCATAGTCTTTCATATTTGAAGGGTCACAAATTTTCACATTTTCACACATCTTCACTATCTTTGAGAACCTAATTTTAGTCTCTTGCAAAATTAGTTAAGGTTCTATTTTTAATTAAATCCCTCAAATGATGGTATGGATGAAATTCTCTCCCTTCTGTATCACATATTTGAGGGAGTCACACCTTTTCACTTTAATAGTTACAACTCTTCAATATTGCATTTGGATACTAATAATAATTTAGTTTTAGATAAGTTAATTTGTTAGTGCTTCCCAACCCCAAAATCATTTCGACAGACAACATTTTTAACATTTTCATAATTTTTAAGCATAAAGAAATCATAAACACAATTCTGAGCTCCACCATATATCACAAATACATAATGACCAGCTCTAACATTCGTCACATACACAATGGCTAACTAACACATCATAGTGGCTGACTAACACATGTCTGTAATGCATCCCAGATAGAAAGAATATTAGTGCATTGTGCACTACACTATGGGTCCTATCCTTTCCTCTAGTCTTCTGCACCATTGGACTAATGGGAAGAGGATTCAGTGCATCCCATACTACACTATGGGTCCGTCCTCAACCCCACAAGGTCAAGTATACCGTTTGACAACTAGGAAGGGGATTCAGTTCATCCCATACTACACTGTTAGTCCATCCACCATCACAAGGTATTTCTAAGTTACTAAATATACACATGAGTACATGTAATACATAAAGTATACACAAGAAGCATGAAGAATACACACAAATACACATAATATGAGTAAAAACAAGTCACAATATATGCTTGAAGTCACAAAGTATATGTAGGGTATACACATAGTCACATAAATACACATAGGTCACAAAGTATACCCATGAATTCTCAAAGTCACAACGTATACACGTGAATACTCAAAGTCACAAAGTATACAAATGGAAGGCACATGCTTATAAAAATACATGATTGGCCTGCTTAAGAAGAAGTTTGACTAGTTAATTCTAATTGAATGGTGGTTAAAGTAGGTATGTCCTATAGGCTAGAAGGAACATGATCTGATACCACTTGTAATGTGCCCTAATTGGGAATGCCCTAAATTTTCCCTAAATCCTTAAAATTTACAAATGAACAAATGGGTTAGAGAATACCTTTCACCTTATTCAAGCCTTGATTGAAGTCTTCCACATAGATTATAACCATTTACCACAATCATACTGATTAGCATATTATAATAATTTACCACAATAATACTAATTATCAGATTATCATATTTAAATGTTAGTAAAATCATGATCAATCACTAATTCAATCAAAAAGTATTTTAGCATCATTATGGGAGAAGATGACTTGATGGGGTGCCTAGGATCCTTTCTACCCTAAGCCCAAGAGTGGATGTCTTGGCCTCTACCTAGGAGGTGTCCCCTTTCTGTTATATTCTCATCTTGCCAACCATTTCCCTCTCTCTATGATTTGATCTCTTGTGTTGGTTCACTATGATGGAGGGGTGAGATTACAATGGGTGCCTTAAAAATGTCATTTCTCCTCGGCCCAAGGTGGTGTGTCATTGGTACCCCAAATGGATACCACCTTGGCCTCCTTGGAACTACTTGGTTCCCCATTATAGGATTACTTGGTCCTCCATTATGGAACACATTAGTTCCCCATTGTAGGACTACTTGGTCCTCCATTATGGAACACATTAGTTCCTCATTATAGGACTACTTGGTCCTCCATTATGGAATACATTGGTTCCCCATTATAGGACTACTTAGTCCTCCATTATGGAACACATTGGTTCCCCATTGTAAAGACTACTTGGTCCTCCATTATGGAACACATTGGTTCCCCATCATAGGACTACTTGGTCCTCCATCTTGAGGTGACATACCTAGGAGAGTGCCCCATAACCATTCCCCTCTTGTGATCTCAACCTCCTCTATCAAGGGTAAAAAATTTAAATTAGATGAAAACCAATATTAATCATCTTTAATGAAGCAACCATAACAAAAATGTATCATTAGTATCTTGGATATCTAATTAAATAATAATAATCAATCATACTAAATTATGCTATACAATATAACTGCAAATCAAATCTCATACCACCAACCCAAGAAATCAGAATGCTACACAAATGCTAATTAATTAATTATTTCTAACTTAGAGGATGCAAAACTCTATTCCATTAGATGATTGATGACTTAATGCCCAAATGTTATTGATTTTCAAATTGAGTTGATTTTTTTCTCCAATCGATTCTATTATGAAGATTCAGAACATATTGCTTAAAGAGAAAAAATAGATTAAATCAAATAAATAATTACGAATAAAGGTTAATAATTGCTAAAAGTATCATTTTGCATAATCGTAAATAATATACATATATATATATATCTTATATATATACCGAAAATAATATATATTCCCTTGAGTTGATTTTTTTCTGCAATTGATTATGTTATGAAGATTCAGAACATATTGCTTAAAGAGAAATAATAGATTTTAAATCAAATAAATAATTATGAATAAAGGTTAATAATTGCTAAAAGTATCATTTTTCATAATCGTAAATAATATACATATATATATATACCTTATATATATTCCCATGATTATTTTATATGAACTTATTGATTAAGCCTGCTGCTGCACTTAGGGATATGTTCCAGACTTCTTTGATTATATTTGTTGTTACACTCATAAATGTATTGCAGAGCTTTCCTTCCTAGATCTGCTCGAAACTGTTCCTTTATTCAAATTTCTTATTGATTCTCCTTTCCATGATTATTTCCTATTCTGTTGCTTCTTCATTTGTATCTCTCCTTGGGTATGTGCAGGATCATGATGGGCCAAAAAGTGGCAATATGATGGGTATGTGTAGGGTATGTGGCTGACGACTTTTTTTATACCCAAAATTGATGAAACGAAAAGGGTTTTTAAAGGAGATTCTTAGCTTTCCACCAATATAAATTATGCTTTAGTTTTAATTTAATTAATAATTATTATTCATTTTCTATTTGAATTACAACTAAAGTCCTGATTGATAAGTTGATTAAAAAACATCTATAGCTTTCAAGCGGTATCACAACTTTTAGAATCTGAAATATGTGTCACATTCTATGTTTCACATGTTATAGGATTAAAAAAAAATTGAATTTCATGAAGTTTTGAACTAGTTAAGGTGGTTAGACATACGAGTTTTAATATTTTTAAAAAGTTGTAATAAAAATTTCATAATTAATTATTTACTTAGAAAAAAAAAAAATATGCATCACATCCAAACATGAGTCCTCTACTTATATCTAAAATATTATAAAAAAATATTATCATTTTATTGTGGTTAGGGTGGTTAGACAGACACCTACTTCTTTTTTTTCCCTAAAATATAAGTACTACTGCATTGAAATTTCAAATTTTCACCAAATAGATTTAAAAAAAAAAACCTAGTAGTTTAGAAATTACATTCAATTTTCTATAGATTCTATTCTTACATATTTTTGAAATAATATAGATAACTTATTCAAATTTTTATGGCAAGTTGCCTAACTTTGATTTTTCTGAATTTTTTGCCACTTAAGGTCCTATTTTTTCCATGATGATCCTGCACATATCCCCTTTATACCTCCCATGGTGGGGAAGAGTCACCTCTATTTGTCACAAAGGCACATCCCTTCCTAATTGCTTCCTCCCTTTATTAACACTAATCGTTGTCCATCTTAATCACATTCTTTTTAATCTGATTCATTGTTTTATAATGAATGTGCCCGAGCTTTTCCATTAGATCACCAATTTATTTAATCATTTAATCATTGCCATTTGTTATTTCTTTTTAATCATTTCCTTGAGCACTACTGATCATATCTTTCCTTTCTTGGGTGAATATATATGTATGTAAGGAAGTCAACCTTATGAAAAATTCATTACTTTCATATTACTTATTTCCTTTTTAGAGGAAGTGATGCCTTGTGAATCATAATCCCATGATTATCTCTCCTAGATCGACTTATTTCTTTTTGATATCCCATTCCAGGACACCCTTCTCTGATTCCCTCCTTTATTCTGAAATTGATCTCCCTTTATATCTATCTCATGCCTCTTCACAAAGGAGTCGTCTTATCACAAGAAGTCAGTCCATTCATACTATGATTAAATTATAATCAAAACCCTCATGCTACAATATGAGGTTAGCCATATAATTCTAATTTCAAGGGTCAACTTCTTGGAACATTGTTTACTATTATTCGTTTTATTATTTATTTGCTTGGTTTAATGTTGCATTCCAGGGAGTTGCATGATATCTCCACCTCGATTGGAGAAATATTCACCTCTAAAGAAGAAATAAACTATAGAGCCCAATTAAAATCCAATGCTACAATAGAAAAAGAAGAAATTCCATCCTTTGAAAATTCAGGCCATAGGAATAACAAGAATAAGATGAAATACATCCTAATCAACAACTAAAGGGGAAAAATAACATCCTTTGGAAACATTATCAATTGGAATTTCAAGAGGAGCAAAAAAATCTTCTAGCCAACAACCTAATGACAAAAAATGCATCCACCACATCCATAAGTATCATCAGCCAAGCCCTAGCTTCCACAAAGAAACACCACCATGAGCAAGAAGATACTTTCCAAGAAAAAATATTATCCCCTCTTAACCTTAAAAACTTCACAATCCAATAGGGGATCATGATAATCTCCAAATAAAATAGAAGCTTCAGGGTTAAAAGAGAAAACCCAGCTAATAGGATGAGGCCCAAAATAATAACCACAAAGATACCATATGGCCTCAAATGACGTAGAAAAATATACAAAACCAAAGAACCAAGCCCCAAAACATGAAATATTCTCACTATTCGAATGGAGTATTGAAAGAAAAACAAAGACCTCAACAAGGAGGAACAAGAAAAACCCTTCCAAAAAATAACATGACAGTGAAGAGAAAACCTCGAGCCATGAACACCTCCAAACTTCATCGGGGAATCCAAGAGAAAAGACTTCCAGAAGGAAACACATCCAAGGTGTAGCAACCACCAGATTCCACTAACCCCCACCACTTGAAGAAAACCCCAACATAAGCAAAAAACCAAGGTTCACAACATAGTAACATAATATAGTCAATCCTTTTAGGAAATTAGCAAAATAGATAGCTGCCCCCTCAAAAACTTTGAGAAATTCAACAAGCATAAAGACTCAAGAAGGGGGGCCAACACACAACGAGGAAATTCCAACAACTCACCTAATTCCTCCTCACTCAAACAAAAGGCATCACAAAAGAATAAATCCACTCTACACAAGGAAAGTACAAAAGACTGAAAAGCAATCCAACTGACCTCCACAAGTGCAGCTTGAGTAGCAATAAAAAGGGAACAACAAATAACATGAATCCCAAGACCCTTGACATCAAAGGAAGCTTGAAAAACAACAAGACCTCATTTGTAGAAGCCATAGATGCCAACAAAGCACCTAAATCTGCATCTGAATCATCGCCATCATCGAAGGAATTTGACATTCCTCCCCACTCTTCTTCCCACTCGACCCAACATGCTCCATCCTTTCCTTTCCAATTTTCTGATGTTAATGATTGTTTCAATGTTATTAATTTGTAAAGGTTTTTTGATCCTATATTGCATGTATGTTTTTTGGGTGAGATCTGCTAGTTGTAGCTCTTTTGGTTATAGTGGTAGTATTTTTGGCTATCCCATTGCATCTAGGATGCTTGAGAAAGTCAGATTTGACTTTTGTTTCACTCAATTTGGCCAACATTTGCAAAATCAACAAACAAGAGTTTGAAGCTTAGATCTGGCAAACAACTTTTTATTGGAGAATTTTTAGCCCAAACAAACCCTGCCATTGCATGTAGGAAGTTGATTTGATGAATTTTGATATAAAATTTGCCTATATTCAGAAAAGTTATTTTTGAAGAATTTTTTTTTCCAGAAGGGCCATATGCCCCCTTGACGGCAAGGGTCATACAATTTTTTTTTTAAAATAAAAATAAAAATTTCTTTTTGGTTTTTTAAAAATATTATTATTTAAATTTCAAATAGTAAAAAAAATTAGCATGGGGTCTCAAAGGTACCCACACTTGCAGGGCACGATACTCTTAGGCCCTACTTGCCATTTATATGGTACCACCACCATAGGGTGGTGTCCCATTAGGGCCACACCCCTTTTAAGGGGTGGCATATGCCCCATTTTTTATTTTCTTTTACCCAATCCTCATCTACCTACCCTTGGTCACATGGGTGACCAACACCCAAGCTAGAGGGGGCTAAATTTTTTTCCTTTTTATATAATTTTAGTGAGATTAGGAAAGTCACCATAACTTTTGATCTATAAGTTGAATTTGGTGAACAAGACATCAATGGAAAGCTAGTTCCAAACAATATCTAATGGTGTAGATATCATTCTTATATTTTTCTACTAGAGAATTTCATTAGCCTATTGAAGTCATATGTACATTTTTGGCTCCTGAGCTCATAAATTTTCCCAATTCCTCTATTTTTCATGATTATTGTGGTGTTGGAAAGGTCTTTTAAAGTTCTTTAGAGTTATACATGCAATTTTTCTAGATTTAGACCTTGGTATAATTAATTTTGATTTTTTTTGTTTTACCACTAGATAGTTAATTACTTGGATATTTTGGCATCTAGAATATTTTTGTTTGTGTGGGATGGCTTCATTTAGATTGATTGATATGTATATCCAGCATTTTTTCCTTTTTGGGAATTTTGAACATCATTTGTAAGCAATTTCTTATATGTAGATGCACCTAGATAAAGTGCCACACTATTACACATGCTTTTGGGTATTTTAACATAAGGTTATGTCATATTTTGTACTCACACTGTATTATAAAGTGCCATGGGGAGTTGTGTAGTGAATTAATTATTTTCCATCACACCTTTTTCCAATGAGTGTCTCCACAAAAATAATGAATCCTACCAATTCTTGTCTCATTCATGTGTGCCTTTGTTTTTGCACACCCTTTTTTAGTTGTAGACATTCTCTTATGCACTTTCAAATGTTTCTTCTTCTTCATGCACTACATGGTGATACACAATTTTAGTGGACCTATCATGCCTCTCCTAGTTAGCATTATGGGAGGTATCATACTTTTTGTACTAATGCTTCCTTGGTTTCGCTTTGGAGTGAGCTATGTACCTAGTATTTGTTCATATGTTGTAGGCAAATGCAAAGGTTGGTTACTAATGAATTTTGGTGAGATGGAGCATTTACCATATAGACACTCTTGCATTCCTATTTTTTGGAGGTAATATTCCATCCTCAATTGATCATCATTCTTTAAACTATTGTCACCTATATTTATTTTCAACTTGCATTGGTTGAGGACTATTGTTGAGGTCACTCATACAGATTTATGTGCCATTTGTATCTTTGATTGACAAATGTTTTACCTTTATTTTCCATTTGATCATTGTTCAAGTAGTTTCATTGGACGCACTCATGCAAATTTTTGTCTTCTTGATCTTGATCATCGCACTATATTTTTAGAGGAGGTTCTTCATTTACAATAATATAGTAGTTATCTTTTAATAGTTTTTTGTAGCTTCTTCATGCTTTAGTGATGTTCTTCATGTTCCTATTCTTTTTGGGATATTGTTTTGGAGGCTTCTTATTCCTTTAGTGTTTTCTCTCTTTTAGAGAGGAGTTTTCTCTCACAAGGCTTTTCTCCTTTTCTTCATTTGTAAGAGATTGTTTGTATATGGGTACCTCATTAGGCCTTGTTTTCGAGACCCATCTTTGCATATTTGTGTTAGTTTTTTCCTCCCTAAGTTGAACTTAAGGGGGGTGTTGGTGTGAATAAGGTCTTGTACCTAGCTTATTCCTAGTAGGGGGCTTATTCTGTAATGCCACTTTTCCTCCTAAATTTGTTTAAGTATTAGCAGTGGATTTAAGATTACTATAATTTATAATATGCAGTGCTATCAAAATAAATGTGAATAATTAATATAAAATAAAAACATGTGATAATTAAATAATTAACATAATAAATAGAATAACACCTCCACATAGATTAATCATATTAGCATCAAAATCATATAGACAATATTCCCAATATTGTCAAACTAATGGTTTTCAATATTTATCTTAAAATCACAGAGAGGCTGCTATTCGACACTTAGAGGAATGGTTACAGGTCCAACATTTTCACAACATAAACACCCTCGAAGGAAACCAATTCTTAGACAGATCCTAAGCTGCCTTCACGACGTAAATAAAGCCCTAGCCAGGATACTCTCAAGTGTACACTATACCCTGAGTTGGACACACCCTTGTTTTCCCCTTCTCCAAATGTTTTAATGCCAACCAAGACCTTAACCTTCACTCCTTTTTGTCCTCTAAATTTCTCTTTCCTTTTTCTCTTCTTTCCTTGAATGTTCTCCATCCTTGAAATTTTCTTAGATAAATGCTCATATAATCCTTAAGGGGGTGGTTTCCAAACCATCACACCCTTTCACAAAATTTTCCTTTAATAATTATTAAAATAAATAATTATTCTTCCACCCTTTTTTTTTTAAGTTTTTATAAATATTCTTTATTAATATCTCTTTTAACCAAAGGATCATAATATCCTTTATTTTTATATCTTCCTTTTAATTCTAAAGGGTTATTTCATAACTTTCTCTTCTCTTGGGGAAAAAGTCACATAACATTTCTCCCCTTGTAAATCAACTACTATCCTTAGTAGCACAAGATGCATCTACATCACAACTCAAAGAAACACATGCTCAATAATTGAAGATACTAACATTGAATATTTGAATTTTTTCATAATATATCTATTTTATTATTTAATTTATCTATGTTATTTGCTTCTTTTAATTTATAGATCACCCTTTTTATGTATTATTTTAAATTTACAGGTAATTTTAATAAAATCAAATTTTTGATCAAATTATGATGAGGACTATATAGATGTCTTATGAAATATACCATGAATTTATAATTGAAAAATAATTATAATATATGTCTTTAAACTCTTATCCTTCAACTTTACCATTTTACTCACTCATGTAACTCCAAATTATTAAAATATTACAATGTGACCACAAAATAATTACTATACATATATCCAATACTATGTGGTCACTCATAATTTACAAAAGTATAATCTATATACTCAACATACATTCCAAGATGATAGTCATGTATTCCGGACTACATGGATATCCTATTTTCATAATATACATATAGAATCTTAGTCCTATACAATAAGGAAAATGTACAAGGTTATTGGGTTGATCAAGTCCAATAACAATGTACAAATTAAAAAAAAAGATGATACAAATAATCTCACAATGCATCTTAAACAACAATAAAATAATAATAAATTATTACCACCTAGAGAGTACTTCATAAAGGAATACTAGTTTTAATCTTCCTTTAAGAAACTAGGTTAATTATATCTCAATTTGCTTCTAGGATGAAGATTTGTTCAATTATGTTTTTGGATGAAGTTTTGGCTATAAAATGAGGATACCCCACATTAACAACCATGTTGTAAAACTAATAGTAAAGCAGAAATTTTTTTTTATTGGGTATCTCATTATAAAATTAACTATTAAGGGTACATAAGGAGAGGAAATATTATGCCATTCCATAAATACATCCCTAGGCTTGGACACCTATTGATATTAGATTTTATATGAAAATAATTCATATAAATGTTTAATTTTAATTTTCTTTGAGGTTGTCTGTCCCCATGTCTCATCCTAAGAAAATTTATGTTATTGTGCAATTGATAAAGTATTATTTCATTCCAGCCAATGCATTTAAACAACACAATATTTTTCAAGGTTTAAGATGTGGATCCAAGGACATGTGGGTTATGGGCCCATAATGTAACTTACGTTAAACAAATCTAGATGTTGATTCTGAATAAACATACCAAGCATAGTAAAGTCACTCAGAATAGACAAAAAAAAATGACTGAAATCAACATGAATATACAAAATTAATTCTAAAAATACTAATGCATTAACTCTTAACTCCTAGACAAGTCCTTATAGAAGGGTACTGCCCAAATAGAAATATGAACTTAATACCATTAAAATGACCATTTCTTATTTAAAATATTGAGATACATCAATCTTCCAAGAGCTTCATGAATCAATTGATATTTAGGATTCTATGATTCAAAATTAAGCTTTCATTTTTTGTATGGTGAAACTCCAAAAAAAAAGAGATCTTATTGATTGACTAGTCCTATGGTGATTTCAATTAAGATGATTCCTAACTATTAACTAGAATTGCTAGTTTGTTTCAGTGGTTGAATTTAATTGCAAGTATCATTATCACATGTAACTCTTTGTTTCTAAGAAATTAATTACTTCTATTTTCTGACCTTTCGCAAATCTGCATATGTGGCATTAAACCTAATCATCTCTACACACAACTTGAACATCAAACTTTAAAATTTTAAAACTCAAATTTAAATCTGCATTATTTGTAACTACATTGTGATATCTCTGTTAGTTTCTACGATTGGATGTAACTCAAGATTTACATTTTGAGTTATGTTTCAAATATTTCACGATACAAGATATAACTACGATGCTATAGTGTATTGAGATTATTATTGAAACTTGATAATTTATGAGATACCGTTATGCTGTCAAAATTATCCCAGTTCTTGTTGAAGATTGGTGAATGCCCAGAGAAGCTTAATGTTGCTATTGTATTGCAATTGTTGTTAATGATAATACAAAGTATTGTGCTTTTGGTGTGTGGGGTTTTTTACCTGGAAAGGTTTTCCCCACATAAATCTGTGCGTTATGCGTTGTGTATATTTGAATGTATTTCCTTTATTGTAATAATATAAAGATTTTTATGAATCTGCACTATCTATCCTTCAAAGATGAGTGTTGGAAGTGTTGTTCCATACCTTTGCTTCCTTTTAGTTGGTATAAGAGCATGGCCAATTTTGGTCCCGTTGTTGGATAGCGGGTTTTTTGTACCGATCTTTGTTTGAGTGGGAGTCTTTGCATAACTATTTCAAAATCTTGTTGCAAGAAAAAAGATGGCAGGCGCATCCAATAGAATCGAGATGGATAAGTTTATGGCAACAACTTCAAGTTATGAAAGTTGAAGATGGAGGATATGCTCATGGATAGAGATTTGTGGGCTGCAATATCTAAAACAAAACCAACCAATACGACTCAGGAAGAGTGGGATCTGAAGGATCGAAAAGCCAAGGGTTTGGTTAGACTTTGTTTGGTTGATTTAGTGCTCTTGAATGCCCATGAAGAGAAGATTGCAAAATCTCTTTGGAAGAAGCTTGGAGATGTTTAGTAGGCTAAATCCCTGGTAAACAAGTTATTCCTGTGAAAAAATTGTATTCTCTGAAGATCGAAGATGGAGGATCCATTGCAGATCACCTGAATGCATTTGACATGTTGATTGCTCAGTTGGGTTTTGTTGGTGACAATATTGAAGATGAGGATCGTTGCATGCTTCTGTTATGTTCTTTTCTAGACTCATGGGATCACCTGGTTATGGCTATTGGAAGTACCACCACCAACTTCAAAATGGATGACGTGGTTCCATCGCTCTTGTCTAAAGAGATGTAGAGAAAATATTCTGAGACAACCAAGGAAGCACTTGCTATTCATGGAAGACCTAAAGAGAAAGGAAATAAAAAGGACAAGAAGTTCAGATCAAAATCTTCAAGGAGATCTAAGTCTCCTAGTAAGTTGAAGGTGAAATGTTGGAATTGCAGCAAACCTGGTCATTTACGTAAATATTGTAAGGAGGAGAAGAAAAAGAAAGGTAAAAATAATTTCTTTGATTCTGACTCTAAAAAATCCTCTTAAGATGATGCAGATGCTTTTGTCATAGCCTTGGAACACATGCATTAGAAGATGTGTGGTTAATATATTCAGGTGCTTCTTACCACATGACCTTGCATAGGGGTTGGTTCTCAAAGTATGAAGAGTATGATGGTGGGAAGGTGTATCTGGGTGACGAATCTCATCTGAAGATTGTTGGTCATGGAATAATCTAGATAAGATTCCCTGATGGAGGATGTAAGATGACAAGAGGATCTATGGTGTTGGTGAAGGGTGTTCGGATTGACACTTTGTACAATTTGGATGCATGCACTATTTAGTGCAATAGTTCTTATGATATTCCAAAGAAAAGGCCTTTGGATTCTTCATCCTCGCCATCAGATCTAGTAGTGAAGAAGTATATTTTTTGTACATTTGATGGTCATGCATTTTGGGTACCTAAGGGTGCAAATGCTTTGGAGATGAAGCTTCCAGCAGAGAAGACAATGTTATGGCACCAAAGACTTGGTCATATTGGCGAGAAGGGTCTTAGAGCCCTAAAAAATAAAAGCCTTGTTGAAGGCCTTGATGATTGTAATCTCAAGTTTGACTTTTGTGAACATTGTATATATAGAAAACAAAACCGTGTTTCGTTCTATTCTAGTTCTCATAAGTCTTCTAGGGTTTTGGACTATATTCATGCAGATGCGTTTGGTCCTGTGAATGTTCCTTCATTAAGAAAATTTGTATATTTTTTTGTCTTTCATAGATGATTACAGTAGAAGGACATTTGTTTATTTTCTCAGGAGTAAATTTGAAGTCTTTAATTAGTTTAAGGAGTTTAAGGATTTGGTTGAAAATCAAACTAATAGAAAGATTAAATGTTTGAGGACTGACAACAGTGGTGAGTTTTGTTTGGCAGAATTTAATAAGTTCTATAAGGAGCACAAAATTGAGAGACATAGGACAACTCCATACACCCCACAACAAAATGGATTTGTAGAGTGGATGAATAGGATGTTGATGGAGAGGGCTAGGAGTATGCTGAGTGGTTTTGGCCTTGAGAAATTTTTTTGGGTTGAAGATGTAGCCACTGCATGTTATCTAATCAATAGATCTCCTACATCAGCTCTTGTTGAAAAGACACCAATGGAGGCATGGTCTGGTAAGAAGCCTTTGATGAGACATATCAAAGTTTTTGGTTGCAAAGCTTATGCTCATGTTCCGAGTGTAAAGAGATCTAAGTTGGAGAAAAAGGTAGTTAAGTGTATCCTCATTGGCTATGGTGTCAGTGTGAAGGGATACAAGCTTTGGGATCTAGTGGCCGAGAAGGTTCTCCATTGCAAAAGTGTAATATTTTGGGAGTTGAAACCTTCCACAGTTGAGCTACAACCAGAGAAAGAGGAGAAGTAGAATAAGTAGGTAGTTCAAGTTCCACTTACTTTGATAAATTGTGAACTACGTACTCCTCGTGAACCTGGTGATGAGGAGAGCCCTAGAAGCTCTAAAATTTTTGAAGAGGAAGAACCACAACCTCAACAATTCAGGAGGTCTACACATGATAGGAGGCCACTAGAGAGGTTTGATTATTCACCAGAAAGATTTGGTTATTGATTGTTGGATTCTAGTTGTGGTTTTGCTTTGATTGCTAACACTAATGAGCCTAGGAATGTTAAAGGGGCTATGGTTATGAATGATGAAAATTCCTAGATGAAAGCCATGGATGAAGAAATGGCTGCTTTGAAGAAAAATAGTACATGGGATTTGACACCTTTTCCTAAAGGACAAAAACTTGTTGGATGTAAATGGGTGTTCAAGAAGAAGTGTGGTCTTGATGGTAGTGTTGAAAAGCACATGACATGATTGGTCACAAAGGGGTATTCTCAGGTGGAGGGAATTGACTATGGTGAGATATTCTCTCCTATTGCGAAGCTGACATCTATTCAGTTCCTGTTATCACTTGTAGCGGTGTATGATCTAGAAGTGGAACAAATGGATGTGAAGACAACATTTATTCATGGTGATTTGGAGGAAGATATCTATATGTCACAACTTGATGTAGGAGCATCCTTGGTTCTTTGCAATCCTGCATCAACCAAAAATATTTTCATTTTAGTTTTGTTCTTGTTCAGTTTGGAAAATTCGTTATTTCTTCATATTTGCTCACCAGACCTTGAAGATCTAAATTTTCATTATGGACATGTTCATTTTCCTTATTCCAAGATTTCAGATTGATTGGATCTTTTTCCGGCAAGTTATCGCTTTTGGATTAAGTGGCAGTTTCTAGAATAGAGCACCAGAATAGTTTCGAGCATAACGGCTAGATTTATCTATTGTGGATCCTTCACGTAACTTGCAGATCCTTGCGAGGTGTTCCAAATTGTTTCATGGAGTGTTCCCAACATTAATTATTGGTCCACACTTCATCCTATGCACCCGTCGAGGAGAAATTCGAATTGAGGCCGACCTATTTCATGCACACGTTACATTTCCTTCATTGAGGATTATAATAATCTTTGGATGACACTGATGATTCTAGATCTCTAGATGTGATATAAATAATTGTAATAGATCATTAGGAAGGTAGATTTGAAAAAGATAGGTTTTGATATGTAAAAATTCAGCTCACATTAAGGAGCACATGGGAATAATGTATTTTGAACATGTTGTATCAGGCCTGTGATCTGAATCTGTAAGCCCGAATGTTGCTAGACGATTGTAATTGAATTTTTTGATAATAAGAATGTTTGAATCTGCATTTTCCTCCATATTCCATGTTGTTTCTATTGTGTAACTCTTGTTGCATGGTCTAGACTGTTCTCTTTGAGGACCCTCTAACTGTGGTTGCACCAGAATAGTATCAGAGCAAGATTCATTCTGTGAGAGATCATCAAAGTTTACGAAGTCCCGTTGAAGATTTGTTGTGGGGTGGCAGATTGAGGATCCGACCTGCAACTATAGAGGACTTGTGTAAAGATGGTGGGAAGAAGAAATGATAGAGGAAATGGAGCGCGTGGAAATGAAAACCTAGCCCTAATGGAGATGTTGAGAGGAATTGCTACTAGATTAGAAGCAGTTGAAATGGCCTGGAGGAGAGGTCAACCAGTTGATGATGTGAGTGATGAAGAGGTAGAAGAATAGGAAGAAAGGGAAAGAGAAGATCAACCTAGCCTCGATCAAAGAGAAGAGAGGTTCATAAGAGCCCTAACTAGGGTAAATACTAGACCACATTTTAATCCACCGGATTATAGTGGTAAGTTGGATTCAGATGAATCGCTTGATTGGATAACAGAGATGGAAAAGTATTTTGATTTTAAAGGTACCACCGAAGATAAGAAGGTGAAATTTTCTTGTAGAAAGTTGAAAGGACATGCATCCCTTTGGTGGGAACATTTGTAGATAGATAGGAAAAGAAGAGGAAAGGAGAAGGTAAAATCATGAGATCAAATGGTGAATAAGCTAAAGAAATTTTTTATGCCTTCAGACTATCAAATCAATTTGTTTAGGAAGTTGTAGAATTTGAAGTAGAAGGAGTCAAGTGTGACAGAGTATACTGAGGAGTTCTACAAGTTGAATATCAGATTCGGACATTCGGAGGATGAGGTCGAGCAAGTAGCTAGATATGTGAATGGTTTGAAGCTGTCTATACAGGATGAGATCAGTTTGATCAAGTTTCCGAGTGTGGAAGAGGCATATCAATGTGTCCTAAAAGTAGAAGAGAAGCTAAATAAAAGACACGAGCAGAGATAGAAAGGAAGAGGTGGAAGATTTTAGAGAGGAATAAATTTTACTAGAGGAGGAAGAGGACCTTTTGCAGATCAAAATAAAGATAAGGAAATCAGTAAGAATGATAATTCATACCTTAGAGATGATTGAGACTCTTACCAAAGAGGAGGATATGGTGGTTATTAGAATGAGGGTTATAGAAAACATGATAGAGGATAGGAGAAAAGAGTGTTTAGGGGAACTTGTTTTAAGTGTGGTGAAGGACATAGATCATTTGAATGTAATCAAGGAGAGACAAGAAAAAAAGATAGAGAATAGTAGAAGAACAACCTTTGTTGAGGAGGAACATGCCGGATCATATAATAAACCAGAAGGAGAAGTGTTGGTGAATAGAAGAGTATTGTGTCAAAGTGAGATGGAGTAGGAACCATTACAGAGAAAGAATTTGTTTCAAACCAGATGCAAGGTAGCTGGTAAATGTTGCAAAGTGATTGTTGACAGTGGGAGCTTTGAGAACCTAGTTTCAAAAGAGATGGTGACCAAATTGAAGTTGGAAAGATTGAAACACCTAAAGCCCTATCAGATAGCATGGATTCAAGATGAGCATAAGATACTGGTAAGTGAACAATGTTTGGTGAAATTGAAGATAGGGAATTACCATGATGAATTTTTGTGTGATATTATGCCTATGGATGTATGCCATTTTTTTTTGGGAAGGCCTTGGTAGTATGATAGACAAGCTATTCATGATGGAAAGAAGAACACATATACCATTGTTGCTAATGGGATGAATCAGACTTTGTTTCCATTGGAGGATGTTCCTAAAGTTGAGGTTTGTACAAGTGCTAGAATTTACTTGGTTGATAGAAGGAGATTTCTGGATGGATTGACACATGAGAACATGTTCTATGCCTTGGTTCCTAGGAAGGATGAAGAATTGAAGCATATAGAATAACAATCAGAGGAAATGAAGGAGATGCTGAAAAAATATGAAGATATCATTTCAGATAATGTACTTGATGGATCGCCACCTATGAGGAGTATTAGTCATTGCATGGATCTGATTCTTGGAGCTAGTTTTCCTAATAAAGCAGCACATCAGATGACACCAACAAAGAATGAAGAGTTGAATAGACAAGTGCAAGATTTGTTAAAAAAGGGTTTGATCAGAGAAAGCTTAAGTCCTTGTGTAGTACCTGTTGTGTTAGCACCTAAGAAGTATGGAGATTGGAGGATGTGTACAGACTCTAGAGACATAAACAAAATCACAATGAAGTATATATTTTCTTTGCCCTAGATGGATGACATTATGGATTGTTTGAGTGGAGCTAAATTATTTACAAAGATAGATTTGAAGAGTGGATATCATTAGATCAAAATTAGAGAAGGGGATGAATGAAAGACAACATTCAAGACAAATGAAGGATTGTATGAGTGGATGGTGATGCCTTTTGGACTAACAAATGCACCGAGTACTTTCATGAGGCTGATGAATGAGGTATTGAGGAAATTATTGGGTAAGTTTGTGATTGTTTATTTGGATGACATCTTGATTTTCAGTAAGACTAGAGAAGAAAATTTGTTGCACACAAGACAAGTTTTGCAAAGCTTGAGAGAAGAGCAGTTGCTGATAAAAATTAAGAAGTGTAGTTTCATGAAGGAAGAATCGGTATGTTTGGAATTTGTTATATCTATGGATGGATTGAAGATGGATCCAAAAAAGGTAAGAGGAATTGTTGAATGGCCTACACCAGAAAACATTGGGGAGGTAAGATCATTTCATGGATTGGCTAGTTTCTTCCTGAAAGTTCATTAAGAATTTTAGTTCTATTTGCAGTCCTATGACATAAACAATGAGAGGGGATAAGAAAGATTTTAGCTAGACATCTGGAGTAGATCAGAGTCTTGAGTTGTTGAAGCAAAAGGTGACTGAGCAGCCTGTGTTGGCTTTACCATATTTTAGTAAGGTATTTCAGGTAGACTATGATGTAAGTGGAAATGTGATTGGAGTAGTATTAAGTCAAGAAGGAAGACCGATAGCTTATTTCAATGAGAAATTGAATGATGCTAGGAGATGATATTCAATGTATGACCAGAAGTTTTATGCCATAGTTCAAGCCTTGAAGAAGTGGAGACATTACTTGTTGCCTAAGGAGTTTGTGTTGTATACAGATCATCAGGGGTTGCAATATTTGAATAGTCAGGGTAAGTTGAATTAGAGACACATGAGATGGGTGGAATTCTTGTAGAGTTATACTTTTGTTTTGAAATGTAGGAGTGGAAATTCGAACAGAGTTGTTGATGCTTTGTGTAGGAGAAGGAATTTATGGGAAGAGATGAGAGTGGAGGTATTAGGCTTTGATGAATTGAAGAACTTGTATGAGGAAGACCCATATTTTGTAGAACCTTGGAGAGCTTGTAAAGAACTAGTCTTGGAGGATAGGAGTTAGTGGTTGGATTATTTCATTCAGGAAGATATGTTGTTCAGAGGAAATCAATTGTGTATACCCAGAGTTCAATGAGGGATAGCTTGGTAAAAGAAAAAGCATAGTGGGGGATTGAAAGGACACTTTGGAATTGATAAGACAATAGCATTGGTAAGTGAGAATTACTTTTGGACATAGATTTAGAAGGATGTTAGGAAATTTGTATAGAGTTGCAAATTTTGTCAAGTTGCAAAGGGAGTAGTCAGAATGTTGGATTGTATAAGCCTTTAATAGTTCTGGAGAGACCTTGGGAGGATATTATCATGGATTTCATACTTGGTTTTCTAAAGACAAGAGAGGTAATGATTCTATCTTTGTGGTGGTGGATAGATTTTCTAAAATGACACATTTCATACCTTGTAAGAAGACAACAAATGTAGTACATGCAGGAGACTTTTTTTTCAAAGAAGTGGTTAGATTGCATGGATTACCTAGAAGTATTGTTTTAGACAGAGATACAAAGTTTGATGGTTACTTTTGGAGGAAACTTTGGAAGAAGTTAAAGACATATTTAAAGTTTAGTTCTACTTTTCACCCTTAGATTGATGGACAAATAGCAGCATTAAACTAAAGTTTGGGGAATTTGTTGAGATGTTTGGTTGGAGAGAAGACCAGAAGTTGGGATTTAATCCGTGCACAAGCAGAGTTTTCTTACAATAATTTAGTGAGTAGGAGTACCAGAAAAACACCTTTTGAAATTGTTACTGGAATTCATCTTAGAGGTATATCAGAGTTGTGAGAAATTAGTAAGGAAGATAAAAGGAGTGCAGAAGCATAGGAATTTGCAGAACATATGAAGAAAGTGCACAATGAAGTAAAACAACAATTGGAAGATATGAACTGGAAGTATAAGGAGCGAGCATATGAAAAGAGGAGACATAAGGAGTTTGAAGTTGGAGATGAAGTGATGGTGTATTTGAGGAAGGAAATATTCCAGTTGGCACATACAATAAGCTCAAGATGAGGAAGTTTGGACCCTATAAGATTTTGAAGAAATTTGATTAAGGAAATGCATATGAAGTAGAGTTACCGGATGGCGTGGGTATATCACCTATATTCAACATTGCAGATCTACATCAATACCATGAAGTAGAATTTAGTGAAGATAGTGAAGCAAAATTGGAGAAACAATTTCCTAAACAACAATTGGATGAGGTAGAATAAATTTTGGATATTAGAGATGGAAGGAAAACGTGTAGAAGATAGTACAAAGAATATCTTGTGAAGTGGAAAGGTAAACCAGTGGAGGATTCTTCTTGGATTTCTCAGGCTGAGGTAGACCATATTGGTTTTCCTTTAGCCCTAGAAAATTGAGGGACTCACTTTTCAAATAACCTCGAATGTCTAATGTAGGAGCATCCTTGTTTCTTTGCAATCCTACATCAACCAAAAATATTTTCATTTCAATTTTGTTCTTGTTTAGTTCTTGTGCAGTTCAAGTTGGCAGATTCGGTATTTCTTCATATTTGCTCACTAGACCTTGTGGATCTAGTTTTTCATCGTGGACATGTTCATTTTCCTTATTCTAAGATTTCAGATCAATTGGATCTTTTTCTGGAAAGTTATCACTTCCAGATTAAGGGGCAGTTTCTAGAACAGAGCACCGAAACAATTTTGAGCATAATGACTAGATTTATCTATTGTGGATCATTATGAGGTGTTCCAAATTGTTTTGTGAAGTTTACTTGACCTTAATTATTGGTACAAACTTCATCCTATGCACCTGTCGAGGAGAAATTCAAATTGAGGCCGACCTATTTCATGCACATGTTACATTTCCTTCATCGGGGATTGTAATGATCTTTGGCCGACACAAATGATTCTATATCTCTGGATGTGATAAAAATAATTGTAATAGATCATTAGGAAGGTACATTTGAAAAATATAGGTTTTGATATGTAAAAATTCAGCTTGCATTAAGGAGCATATAGGAATATTGTATTTTGAACATGTTGTATCAGGCCTGTGAGCCAAATCTGTAAGCTCAGATGTTGTCGACCTATTGTAACTGGATTTTCTAATAATAAGAATGTTTGAATCTGCATTTGCCTCCATATTCTCTGTTGCTTCTTTTGTGCAACTCTTTCTAGACTATTCTCTTTGAGGACCCTCCTACCGTGTCTGTGCCACAACTAGAGCATTTCGTGGTAAAAGGTAAATAAAATCTAGTTTGCAAGTTGAAGAAGTCCTTATATGGTCTTAAGTAGTCTCCTAGAATGTGGTACCAAAAATTTGACACCTTTGTGTTGTCTTTGGGATTTATAAGATCTAAATCTGACCATTGTGTATATTAAAAATCTAATAATGGTCGCATTCTCATAATTACATTGTACGTAGATGATATGCTATTTTTTGGGAATGGTATGAGTTTAATTTCAGATCTGAAGTCTCAGTTGTCAGCATAGTTCGAGATGAAGGATCTAGGTGCAACTAGGTATATTCTAGGGATGGAGACCATAAAATATAGAGCTAGTAGAAAGATTTGGTTAAGCCAGAGCAACTATGTGAATTCAATGTTGGAGAGATTCAACATGGCAGCTTGAAAGCAATTATTTGTTCCAGTGATGCAAGGGATGAAGCTTTATGTGGAGGATTGTCCAAAATATCCTATTGAGATGGATGAAATGACTAGAGTACCATATGCAAGTGTTGTTGGTAGCTTGATTTATGCAATGGTTTGTACAAGTCCAGACGTTTCCCAAGCAATGGGAGTCCTTAGTCGGTATATGGCTAATCCTGGATGAGTACATTGGGATGCGGTAAAGAGAGTGTTTAGATATTTGTAGGGAACTTCTAAGTATTCTCTATGTTATCATGGTTATCCTACTAGTTCTCATCATTCTATAAGTATTTGTGGATATGTGGATTCAGATTGGGCAGGTGACATTGACAACAGAACATCCACCAGTGGATATGTGTTCATGATGAATGGTGGTGCAATAAGTTGGATGAGTAAGTGGCAGGTTGTAGTCGCTTTGTCCACGACATAAGCAAATTACATGGAAGCTACTCATTCTTGCAAGGAATCCATTTGGATTAAGAGGTTGTGTTCAGATATTGGTTTTGATGCAGGGAAGATTACTATCTATTGCGACAGTCAGAGTGTCATTTTCTTAGCAAATAATCCCACTTTCCATTCCAGAACAAAGCATATTGATGTTCAATTTCATTTTGTTCATGATATGGTAGAAGATGGAAAGATAAATTTGAGAAGGTTGAAACTTTTAGAAATGTTGCAGATGTATTAACAAAGCCAGTGAGCACATATAAGTTCAGATGGTGTGCTGTTTCAACGGGCCTTGGGGCCCTGAGTAGTTGATTACAGATGACTTATTATAGGTCTTCGACAAGTGGGATATTGTTGAGATAACTGTGTGTCGATCAACCTATTTCCAGCAGTGGATGAGATAATGACGGTGGACTTAACTATATCAACTTGAGTGCATGAAGGACTACTGTTCAGTGAGTTAACTATTCAACGCATGAAGGAGATTAGCGGTGGTGACAAGTTAAACGCATGAAATATATTTTGCATTGTTTGTAACTACATTGTGATATCTCCATTAGTTATTGCGATTGGATATAACTCAATCTTTACACTTTGAGTTATGTTTCAAATATTGCATGGTACAAGATATCTCTATTGTAGTTGAAGATATAACTATGATGCTATAGTGTATTGAGATTATTATTGAAACTTGATAATTTTTGAGATACTGTTATGCTGTCAAAATTATCCCAGTTCTTGTTGAAGATTGGTGAACACCCGGAGAAGCTTAATGCTACTATTGTATTGTAATTGTTGTTACTGATGATACAAAGTATTGTGCTTTTGGTGTGTGGGGTTTTTACTTGGAAAGGTTTTCCCCACGTAAATCTGTACGTTATGGTGTTATTATTTTATGCGTATATTTGAATGTATTTATTTTATTGTAACAATATAAAGATTTGTACGAATCTGCACTGTCTCTCCTTCAAATATTAGTGTTGGAAGCATTATTCCGTACCTTTGCTTCCTTTAAAGACAAGTAGGAGTGGTTGATTGTAGATAGGAGACACAAAAACCCCACACCATTTGGGAAATTCAAATCCACCTTCAATCTTTGACGGGAAAGAATATTAAAGCAACAAAGGGACCTGCATTATTCACTGTGTATTTAGGCATAATTTGTGTTTCTAAGGCCATGATTTGCACATTTTGGCTTTCTAAGGTGGCAATTTTCTTTTTGGGAGAGGCTTGATTTGTCTTAGACAGGTGATTTGGTGTAGACCTGCAATTTGCTGCACTATCCAGACTTCTTGGACAAGAGTATTAAAAGTGTTGTTGCGTTCATTCTTCACCCATCCCATTGCATGAAGTAGTGTTTCACTATTTTCATGTGTGAAGGAGGCATGATTCTCAAACCATTGTTACATGTGAAGAATACGTTTCTTTTAATGATTTTTGCATTCATTATAGGGGGATTATACATGCATTTTTTAATCATGAACTAATATAAAGTTCCATTTATGGGGGGTTAATCATGTCTGTTAAACACCATTTTCATCATTCACTTGTTAGGTTATCTCTAGAGAACTTTTTATCTTGGAAAAAGGGGATAAAGAATCAATTCCTTGAGCAAGATCTACTACCCTATCTCCTCAGACTCATTCTTGATCCAAGTAACTATGATGAAAAGAATGCATGGTTTAATAATAATGACATGGTCTATGGACTAATACGTCTTACTATTTCTGAGGATACTCTACACCACATAGAGCACACTGAGTGCCCTTTTACTTCTTGGATCATCATCCAACAGTATGTAGACATTGAATCTTCATCTGAAAGTGTTGTTTCCTTGGAAAACTAGGCTATTGATGATATTGAGACTTATACTGCCTCATCTAATGTGGACACATCTTGTATGGATGACCAGTTCATTGACTCCCCATCAACAACACTTGTTGTAGATCTAGATTACATAGATGCTTCTTTGAGAGCCTCCAGTGATTCATTATAATGGGATCATTTATGTCTTTTGGATTCAGTCCATTGGGACCAATTTCCACTAGATATTTCTTTTTTATTTGTAGAAACTCTCATTTTGGATCTAGATGACACTATTGAGGACATATGTCTTCTCTTTGAGGACCACTCTTTTGTCCTTCCATTTTCTGCTACTTCTGAGTTTTGTGTTGCTTCTTCGAAAGCTTCCAATGGCTTCTTGCAACAAGGCATCCATAGTCTTCTTGATTCAACTTTCTGGGATGATATCTTGATAGGAGTTTCAAAATTGTTTATGGAGACTCATATTTCGGATTTAGAGGACACATTTAAGGGAGTATCTATCCTCTTTGATGATAGTTTCAACATATTTACTGGGCCATCTTCATTATCTTTGGAGATTGACATTCATGAGTTTCCTCTTTCGCTTGATTTATCATATTTCTTGGTTGATTTTGACCATGATTATTTTGTGGCTTATTCAAGCTTGGAGGCTCCTACTCAATTTTTAAAGACACACATGTTGAGACTTCATCCTTCCCCCTTTCAGTTGGACATGGAGAAGCTTCTTCATCAGCCTATTGATTTGTTTCTTCCCAAGGAAAGACATGTTGTTTGTAGACACTGGGTCATCTTTTATCTTCAAGAATTCTTCATCAACTTGCAATATTGTCCCACTTCTAAATAGACTATTTTCATCTTCACGAAGACTTTCATTGAGCTCAAGTGTCACTCTCTATGAGACCTTCTTGGGGTGAAGTATACTGTAGCATAGTAGTTGCGATGCTCAGTTAGTTTTTGCTTAAGGGGGTTTTTGTTCCCACAAGGTTTTCCCTCTTCCCTCTTTCCTCTCTTTAGGATTTTGTCTTCGTAGTTAGAATTAAGAGGGGTGTTAGTGCAATCAACTATTTGTAACTGTTGTTTCCAACTTTTAGTTACACAATTAACAACTTGTGCAACTATTGTTCCAACTTGGGATAAATTTTCTGTTAATTGCTTTAATGTAAGCTAACTAAAGGAAACTCTCTATTGTTTCTTGATTTTCCTCCTGGTATTCTTCTCTTATAGTGGTTATAACATTTTAAATCTATGCATTTGATCTATGTGATGAACAACAAAGTTAGTTTCTATGAAAATTCATTTTATGTGCTTGAGCAATTTGTCTTTGTAGATTTGCAAGAATTTAATAGAAATGGTTTATCTTTTCGTCAAAGTATTGATAGCTTAAATTGATCTTTCAAGTTATAGTTACTACGAAGATAGTTTCATAGGGGTTCATTTTAATCTCAATAATGGGACTAGTGTGAATATTCATTATGGCTTGTAATAGAAAATTTTTAATGCCATTCTATTGTCTCCCTATCCCTAGACCACATAGACCAAAGTCAATAGAACTATTTTCTCCTATAGAGAATGCAATCGTTTCAATATCTCTCCAAGCTTCTATTTCCTTGGGGTGTTCATCATCTTATGGCACAAGTATAACAATAATTTTCGGTTGAGTTGTTGCACATTTTCTTTGGTATAAAACTCAATATATTCATCCATGTTCTATCCACTTTGAAAGGGCTTGTTGCCAATTAGAGAAGAATAGTGTCATGGGCATTGGTATCATTATCTCCTGTAACATCTAATTCATTGAAATGCCACCTTATAAGAAATTTTCAATCGCCACATCTCTCAATGTGGAAATACACAATCAAGTGTCATCTTGAGGAGACATGATCGGTGGTGCATGAGTTGTCATCCCTCAGATATGTGATGGGTTTATTTTAGGTGAGTGGCCTATAACTATATACAATTGTTCAAACCTAAAGGTTTGGACATCAAGCATTATCAAATTAAATCTAAAAGCTCATAGGTGATCTAAGGAGTCATATTATCTTAACCCCAAATAAGAGTGTATTAAATCTAATTGCACATGTAGGTCTTTGTCAAATTTTCTAAGAAATTAAAGTATATCAAATAATTATAGTAATCTATTATAGACAATATACTGAAGTAATTTTCAATCACACCTATTTAAAAATGGCTCAACCATAGTAATTGAGTAAAAAATTTATAGATTTTTTTTGTTGCTCATTTCAAAAGTGGGAAACATAAAATTATAAATTTGATCAATAGTGTTGCTAAATACATTATATTATACTATATAGGAACTAGGAAAAAAATATTTCGTGGTTACACATAGCCACTCCAAAACCCAAAGAATTGATATATATCATTACTTCATTAATATTGGAAACTCATCTCTAAGATCTAAAACAAAAGAGCCTATGCTATGGAATGAAATTTTCTTAGAGTCTCAATCATGCATATAAAACTTTAAGTGAGCCACAAGAATAATTGTGTAGATCAATATCTTAGTTGAAAGCACATAGAGTAGGCCTATTGATTTGCTATGGATATGATGCCTTAGGATGATCCCAAGTATAAATAGGGAGTTGCTAAGGACAATGATAATTCTAGACAAGATTTTAAATATGGATATGAACACACATATGATGTAGGATTCTCAATAATGCTAGTGAATAAACATAGAAACAAAATTAGCATAAGGATCTTATAGAATCAAGTCTTATGACTCAAATATTAGGGAAAGTGTATAATGCTAGGCATACAGAAGGATCATGAAATTTTTATAGCTAGAGGAAATTTCAAAGGTATTAAGGCCCAATCATTAGGCTCTAATACCAAATGTAATGTCACTTTTCCTCCTAAATTTTTTTAAGTATTAGCAATAGATTTAATATAAAAAAATTAGAGTTAATATAATTTATAATATGCAATGTTATCAAAATAAATGTGAATAATCAATGTAAACTAAAAACATGTGACAAAAAAATAAATGGAATAAAACCTCCACATAGGTTAATCATATTAACACCAAGATCATATAGAAAATATTCCTAATATTGTCAAATCAATGGTTTTCAATACTTATATAAAAATAATGGAGAGACTACTATCTGGCATTCATAGGAATGGTTATAGGTTCATGTTTTTCATGATATAAACACCCCTAGAGAAAATTGGTTCTTATACATAACCCAACCCGCCTTCATGACATAAACACAACCCTGGCTAGGACACTCCTGAGTGTACATTGTACCTCGAGTTGGACACACCCCTGTGTGCCCCTTATCCAAATGTTTCAATGCCATCCAAGACCCTAACCTTCACTCCTTTGTGCCCTATAAATTTCTCTTTCCTTTTTCTCATTTCCTTGAATATTCTCTATCCTTGAAATATTATCACATAAATGCTTATATAGGCCTTAAGGAGTGGTTTCCAAACCATCACACCCTTTCACAAAGATTTCCTTTCATAATTATTAAAATAAATAATTATTCTTCCACCCTTTTAATTTTTTTTATACTTATTATTTATGAATATCTCTTTTAATCAAAGGATCATAATATCCTTTATTTGTTTATCTCCCTTTTGATTCTAAAGGGATATTTCATAACTTTGTATTTTATTGGGGAAAAAGTCACATAACATATTCACATGTTAATTTTACTTAGGTCCTAGGAATCTTTTTAGAAAACTTAGTTGTCATGTCTAGATCTTATCCTATCCTAGGTAACTATGATAAGTTTGTCTCATTTTATGGGATTACAAAACATGTCATGATCTTGACTAATCCTATCTCCCACATTTCCTTTATAAGCAAGGCTTCTCTTCAATATTTCATAATCTAGTATCACATTGTATTCTTTCTTGATGGAATAAAATATTATTTTGTTACTTCTCTCTCTTATGTGTGTGGAAGTTATTTGGTGTTATAGCTTGAAGATCTTGGTTATTCACTTCAACATGTTATCAAAGAATGAGTGAATCTAACATGGTATTAGAGCATGAGTGAATCTAACATGGTATTAGAGCGTGAGTGATTCTAAAAAAACCTCATAGGCCTCCTATATGTACCTCTAATTATATGCTTTAGAAACTAATTTATCTTATAATACCACTGCTAAGATAACTGGAAAAAGGTACACTATATATATGATAAAACTAATGCTCAAGATGTGTTGTATGTTGGATAGGAAAACTAAGAGGGGGGTGAATCACTTGTCACAAAATTAAAACCTTTAAATTATTCACCATAACTAATCCTTAATACTGCTTAACTGATTAAACATTAAGTGCAAGGGCATAAACTGAAAAAACCATCACACAAAAACAACACCAAATTTACATGGAAAACCCAATAAGGGAAAGACCACAGTGAGGATTAAGTCACTATAGAGAATATCAAAATTTATTACAATAGGCTCACTTCCTGAGAAACAAGGCTCACCGCCAAAACAATGACTCACTGTCCAATAGGGCTAGCAACCCAGAGGGATCACTGCCACAAAGATACAAAGAAGATAGAAGAGATATGTTATAGAGAGAAGAAAAACTCAATGAAACAAAGAAATTCACCAAAATTTTCTCAACCACTTATAGACATGCATGAATGATAGAGTACACCTTCAACTCAATGCATCCAAAAACTCAACATTTAGGCTTCACACTGATTTTACACACTTGCATCACACACTCACTAATTCACATCAATCTCGCATCTATATACTCTATTTCTTTGCACTTATCTCTCTTTGTTCTCACATTCACAATTAACTCATCCTGCAATTATACCATCTTCAACTTTGAAACATATCCAAAGTTAGCCATCTAACATTAAATTCAAATTAGGTCAATGCCAAAAACTCCTATGGAGGAATTAGAATGAGGATGACCCAAACATATGCTTGGTGAGGACCCAAATAGATCCAACATGCTAAATCAATTCTGAAGATAGTGTTCAACACAAGGTCAGGCAAACCAGTGTAAAACACATAGAACAATAAAGCTCGAACCTTCTAGATACTGATATTATCTTCAATACAATTATAACAACTAAAATCTAGAACCAAAAGTCATAAGAATTTACCAAAGAGAAATCTAGAACAACAAATTTTCTCCCAAACCTCAACTAGAACACAAAAAACCATAGTTCTCAACTAGTGAACGTAACTCGCACTATACAATGAATCAACAACCAAAAATTTGGATATAGCTTCCAACAACCATGACCAACATAAATGAACCACACAAACATAGGAGAAAATCCTAGACCAAAACCCGAAGCAACCACTAAACACCTGCAACCTTTCTTCAATACAATTTTCTCAATATCCTCAACATATACAACCAATAACCTGCAAACATGACATCAATGACAACAACAATCAGTTGATAACCAATTGACCAATTGATATCAATGAAAACACCTTCATTCTTTTCTATTCTTGCAACGATCTCCCCCTTTGTCATTGGTGTCAATGCATGATGTGAAAATCCATCAAAGACAACATACTAGCTCTAAATACACTTCTCAAAAATTTTCTTTCTGTTTCTCCCCCTTAGTAGATAATTTTTTTCACATTCCCCCTCTTTTATTTTTTACATTATTCCTCTCTTCCTCTCCCCCTTTGACATCAATGGAAAATGAAAAATATATTTTACATTGATTTCCCCTTTGACATAGAAAAAATAAAAATCATACAATGACAACACATGACACTACCTACTCCCCCTGAGAGGTAGCCACCAAACATCATTCCAAAAGAAAGATAGATCCGTAGATCCACCAGGCTGATGCATCTCCATATGCATCTAGTTTAAGAAAGGGTCAAAGAGTCACTAATCATCGCCAAATTATCAAAATTCATGTGACATTCTTTGATGCCATAATCAACTATCATTAATTTGAGTCATAAAGCATCATCCATCAACACCTTTAATTTGATAGATATTTCTTTTAGATTTCTTTCCTGCAATAATCACTATTTCAGATCCTTTTCGGATCACACATCTTTCATCCTCAAACACAAGATTATATCCTTTACTGCAAAATTTGTCCAACATTCAAAAGATTATGCCTTAAACCCTTAATATAGTAGACATCATCAATATTATGCTTTCCATAAAAAATTACTAAACCTATCCCACAAATTTTAGCACTAGTATGATCTCCAAACATAACCAATTTTTCATCATGATTTTCAAGTTAATAAACTTACTCTTATCACCAGTAATGTGATGTGAACAACCATTTTCAACAACCCAATGGTTCTTTTCCTATTTAGCATGTAGGGTAGAGATTACAATACCTTCATTTTTCTCCTTCTCCAGAGGGCATTCCTTCACGTATTTTTTAGAATTAGTAGAAGTAGGTTCATCCTTTATAGCCAATAACAAGCATTCATTGTCATAAAGATCTTCATAATTAGAATCCTCACTAGATATACTAGGATTCTCATTCACATAATATTCTCTATTGATCTTCTTTCCTTTCCTTTCTTTCTCACATCTTTGTTTATTCCTCTTAGCTCTTTCCAGACACTTTGTGGCATAATAACCTATTTCTCCATAGCTAAAGCATTTAAAGGGTAGCCTACCTTTATACTTGTCACAGCCTTTCCTCATCCTTCTCACAAAGTTAGCTTCTATTTCATCAAGATTTTCTTCATCCGGATCTTCACCTTTTGTAGCCTTAAAGGAAGTCTTTGATTTGCATCCATTCCTCATATTTGGCTTTCTCATCTCATAAAATGTCAGAGATCCCAACAATAAATCTTTAGTGTAAGTCTTGTAATCTATACTCTATTCAATAACACATATCTTTTCACTATAATCATCAGGGAGAGTTCTAAGCATCTTCTTTACAATCCTTCCTTCATTTATGGTAGTACCAAGTCCTCGCATACTAGCTGCTATCTCATCCAATCTTTGTACATAAGCTTTAGCATTTTCATCTTCAGACATATGCAGAAGCTCAAACTATGTTTCCAAATTCCACAATTTTGCCTCTTTGACCCTTTCATCACCTTCATGTGCCCTTTCCAAAGCATCCCAGACTTCTTTATCAGTCTTTAGATTTTGAAACTTAATCAACTCAAAATGTACAAGACTATTCTTCAAAATGTACTTCACCTTATTGTTCACTTCATGTGTCTTGATCTCATCAGCAGTACTTGGACCATTGGTAGGAGTGTAATGATTCTTGTAAGATTTCTCCACATCATATCCACAATACTCCAAATATTCTTCCATCAATATTTTCTAGATATCATAATTAGTTCCATCAAACCTTAGATAATCATAAGTAACTATGCTAGCCATCCCAGACCTTCCTTAAGTAGTTAATCTCTACTCCAAGGAACCAAGCTTTCATACCAATTGTTGGATAGGACAATTGAGAGGGGGGGTGAATCAGTTGTCACAAAATTAAAACCTTTAAATTATTCACTAGAACTAATCCTTAATACTGCTTAACTGTTTAAACATTAAGTGCAAGTGTAGAAATTGAAAAAACCATCACACAAACACAACAACACTAGATTTACGTGGAAAACCCAATAAGGGAAATTCCATGGTGAGGATTAACTCACACTATAGAGAATATCAAAACTAATTACAAAAGGCTCACTTCCTGAGAAACAATGTTCACTGCAAAAAAGGACTCATTGTCTAGATTAGGACTAACTATCCAACTAGGCTAACAACCCAAAGGGCTCACTACCATAGAGATACAATGAAGATAGAAGAGATATGCTATATAGAGAAGACAATCTCAATGCAACAGAGAAATCCAACATAATTTTCTCAACCACTTGTAGAAATGCATGAATGATAGAGTACACCTTCAACTCACTACATCCAAAAACTCAGCATTTAGGCTTCACACTGATCTGCCACACTTGCATCACGCACAATCACTGATTTGAATTAGTATCACATCTATCTGCTTTATTTCTTTGCACTTATCTCTCTTTGTTCTCAAATTCACCATTAACTCATCCTGCATTTATACCATCTTCAACTTTGAAACATATCCAAAGTCGTCCATCCAACATTAAATTTAATTTAGGTTAGTACCAAAATATCCTAGGGTGGAATTATAATGAGGGTGACACAAACATATGCTTGGCAAGGATCCAAATAGATTCAACACACTACATCAATTCTGAAGATAGTGTTCAACACAAGGTTGGCCAAAGCAGTGTAAAAAACATAGAACAATTAAGCTCTATGAATGGTGATCCTATACCTGCACAAACAACACATTACTAGTCCATTATGCAAGTTAAATCATCATTCCCCATAAGATTCATTTGAAATATCAAGAACAAGAAATAACATGAACACAAGTAAAAGCTATCTAATCTTGCTCAAAATAAAAAACTCTCAATCCCATGGGGGAATTGGTGCTATTTTGATGTGGAAAATAGCCCTTTCCCAATTCCTTGCAAGCTTGATGATCAATGGTGAAGATTTGATGTTCCTTGATGAAATTTCTCCATAACCTAGCTATGAAATGATGAAAGTGGATGAAAATGGATAAATGTTGCTCAAAACATGAAGATGATAATGTTGCATGAAGTTGTGTCCCTAAAATCAATATGAGAGACTTCTATTTATTGAAGAGAATGATGGAAGAATAGGAAAAATGGATGAATGTGGGATCAAACACCAACCAATAGCACAATGCCACTTGTCAACATGTGAGTGGACAAAGGTGGAGCACATTTGGATGAATGTGCACATTAAGGTTATTAGGTAGAAATTAAAAAATGGAGAAGTGAAATGTTGGAGGGAGATGAAGGATGAATTAAATGCCACTTGGCTCAAGAAAAGGACATGTAAGAGGCTTTAATTCTTTGTTGGATGGAAAAGTCCTTTTTGGGGGGAGATTTCAAATTTGAGGAATATTCCATCCTTTGATGCCTTTTTGAATGAAAATATAGATTTATAAATTAATTAAATTGATTTTCATGAGCAAGTTACAAAATCTAGAGGATTTGATGGATTAAGATTAGGATTAATCAAGATTTGATTAATTTTAAGGGAGATTAGTTGATTTGACAATTTGATTTAGATTTTAGGATTTAAATAAATCAAAATGAGATGAATAATGAATTTAGAATTAATTAAATAAAGTTTGATTTATTTAATTAAAGATGATGGTGTTAGATTTAAATCGAATAAGGATAAATTTATTCAATTTAAAGGAAATGACTTTAGGACTTAATTAAATAAAATGAATTATTTAATTAAGAGAGGGACTATAGGATTAATTAAACAAAATGATTTATTTAATTAATAGGGGATACTAACTTAATCAGATAAAATTAATTTATTTAATTAAGAGATGAAATGTGATGAATTTAATCAAATAAGGGTTATTCAATTAAATGGTTAGTAAATGAGATGATTCAGGATGAACTGGTGTTAGTAAATGAAGATCAGGTGCATGAAATCAATCTGTATATTTTACGTGTCTACATTTTTCCCCTGTTTGAAGCAATGTACTTGCTACATTGGTTCAAAGAATAACCTTGCCGAGATCAAAATTAAAAAAAATTCCAATTTTTTCAAATGCCCCATTGCTGCCCCAGTGAGAAGAATTATGCTGGTACATTGTCCCCTCGAGAGATCAAGTGAAAAGTTCAATTTGAGGGTCGATCTCACAAAAAAGAGGTTCAAGATGGATGTATGGATGGTTATGATGACGATGCAAATGAGATGAACTAAGATGTTGAGAATAGCAAAACTATATTATCCTAAACATCTTAAATGATGATGCAATGCATGTGAGATGCCATCATTATGAGACGTATGTATGCTAATGGTTTGTGGATGCATGATGGACATGATATTATGTTAGCGTGAAAAGAGGATAAAAGAAATGAGATGAAGACAAGAGGATCCAACAAGTCCATGATCTACGATACTTTATTAGAGATGATGATGATGATGAGATTTGCTTATCAAGAATTGGGATTTTAAAAGGGCTACTTACCTTATGCTTGATAACACACATATCTACGATGTATGAAGGTATAAAGAACTAGGATGGCATTGCACCTAGTGTGATGGAATTTGACTCAACAATCAGATAGGAGTATTCTTGTTCACACCTGACATACAAAACCTTATTCAAAATATAGTTCAGATATTTCACAAATCTCGGACCAAAACATAGAAAGGCAAGCCTTCCTATGTGGTCAAGAAGACACCTAAAACACCCTCCCTACAAACTAAACAAAGCACGCATGACCAAGGTTATATTACAAGAACATCCAACAAGCACAACAGATAAAAAGATAATGATCGTTGTCCCATTCCTTTCTCTCTAAATCCTTTTGTTTGGACATCATCGAGGGGTCATTGGAATGAGTGCAATAAGATAAGCCAAAAATACAAAGATCAAGAAAACAAACAAGCTAATGTTCTTCATACTGCTAGCCAAGACTAAACTATGGTGATGCCTGATGTTGATGTCCATTGTAGGAAGGATGTATTCTAGGACATGATGTTATCAGATGATTTGTGATTGACTGGATGATAGGCTATTAATATCAAGAGTTGACCAACTTGTTTACCTACTGACCTACACTTGAGACTTTGATGTTTTGAGTTTTCACTTGTAACCTGCTAAACTTGTTTTTGTCTGTTTCACCGAAGGTTGAGGATGATGATTAATTTATTGTGAGTGGAGGTTTATTTTGGGTGATTGTGAAATGAGATGGGTGGATTTTTTTTTCAAATATTTGAATGTTTTTGAAATGTTTTGAGGCTATTTTTGGTATTTTCAAGGTTTTGCAAATGTTTTGATTTTTGAATTTTCCAATGTTGTTGGTGTTTTATGAGATTTTATGAATGTTTTTGGATTTTGTGTTTTTTGAATGTTTTTGTGTTTTTGTGTCTCAGGAGTTGATCAAAGATTAGCCTTGCCTATGTTTAAGCTCAAAGACAACGTAGTTCAGATACCATGTTTTTGATGTTTTCTATTTTTATGAATGTTTTTAGATTTTGATATGATTTTGGATGTTTTTGGATTTTCTTAGTTTTTTGAATGTTTTGTATTTTTTGCCTGATTTTGACGTTTTGGATATGGACATGTGTGACGATATCAGTGCTCTATTTGGGATTTTTTTGAAAACCAAGCTAGGGTTGATTGATCAAATTGATGGATTGATGATGATAACATTGTTGAGGATACACAATAATGCAAGGATATTGTTAAGCAACATGAGGATTAGGATGGATATCCCAAGATGATGAGGGATTGATGATGATAACATTGTCAAGGATACACAACAATGCAAGGATAGTGTTAAGCAACACAAGGATTGGGAAGGATATCCCAAGATGATAAGGGATTGATGATGATAAAATTGTCAAGGATACACAACAATGCAATGATATTATTAAGCAACACAAGGATTGGGAAGGATATCCCAAGATGATGGATTGATTGGATTTGATTGATCAGGATTTTGAAGCTTGATTTGGAACAAAAGTTGTTTTGGATGATTTGATATGACATTGAAGTACCAATTAGATGCAACTAATATTGATTGTTTGGATTAATGTTCAATGGAAGATAATTATTGATAAGGAACATCTTCTCTTCAAAATATGCCATGGGTTAGTGATTTGGAATTTTTGCTCACAAGTGATTTGACCAATTTGATTTTATGTTTGCCAATGTTTGGATCACCACATAAGTTGGAAGATATAGATCAAGATTTACTCCCAAAGCAAGATGTAAATATCTAACCCCAATGTCTAGCAATGTACGGAATGCCATGGGTGGATTCTTGGATAGATGTGTGGATAGATGGATATGGTAAGCACAAAAAGGATGCCAAGGATTATCTTGTGATAAGATAAGGTGTTCGAACAAAGGATGCTCATTTGGACAGTGCTTCATTTCTCAGATAACATTGGGATAGGATAGGATCAATGAAAATGACTCATGTCAAGATGTTTACCATAAGCAAGTGTAAAGTGTACACCAAATTTTTTTCAAGATCAAGATAACTTGGAAGATGGATGTAGATGGATTGGATAAATGGTTCTGAATGAATGGTTTTATTATGGATAAGATGGGTGTAATGTTGGATTTATTATGGATGGGATGAGATGATTCCACCTAAACTAGCACATAGATGCTCAATTCTACACATGACGCTTGTTTTCCAAGTTTTCATCATGGTACTTGCCCAAAGTGCCACCAAAGTGGTTTTCACTAGAGGACGATTTTTCTCTTTACTGTTTTCAATCCTTTTTTTGATTTTTTTTGGATTTTCATATTTTTTTAATTTTTTTGTATTTCTCTGTGAAAGATTTTAAGCTCATGCTGAATCACCTGTTGGTGTTCATGTAGATGCTTCTGTCATAATGTGCCATCGATATCCTCCCTAAAGAAGTTGTTTTTCCAAGATACATGCACTTGAATACAACTTTTGAGATTCCTAATCTACTTTATTGATACCAGAGTTAACATTTGTCTTTGTGTGCACATCACAATAGAATGCCTTTTGAATCCTTATGATGAAGGGTAGTTGCCAATACATAGTGAATTTGAGAATTGGATATCATGCATGGAGGCATGGATGGAGTGTGTTTAGGAATGAAAGATGGATTGGTTGATAGTTTGGAACCTTTGACTCTCCAAACTTGGGAAGATGAGCAATGATGGGTGGATACAAAAATGTGCATGGAATTAGGACCAATTGATTGCTATACTTTGTACGTTGCTTGGGAAGCCTAATTTTGCTTGTGTGGAAATCTTTGATGGATAATTTTCCCTTTTTTATTTTTCCCCATAGTTTCTTTGACTAATGGAGTTTGATAGGGATAATCTTTCTTTATATTCTTTGGTATCCATGTGTATTTGATTTGTCCATTATATTCCTTAGCTTCTTTTGCTTTGATAACATTCTTTGTGCTTTGATTCAAATATTTATTTTGATGTTGGTCCCAATTCGTGGATGGGGTGATAGGTGGATGAAGATTCATGACATGGCTGGTTGTAGAATTGGCATCAGTTTCATCATAAGGATTCTTCATGCTCCCTATGTTGATGTTTACACTAGATAAAATTGCCCCTAGTATTATAGAGGTATCACTAATATTTTTAGATCTCTTAATTGTTGAATAACCAAGACCTTGATGTTTAGGATTGCCAATAATTTGCACTGGTTCCAGGATACCCTATTCATGTAGGCCTAATCATCTGCCTTGATAATTCATTTGTTGAAACATTTTATTTGCAATAAGATATGGTTTACCTTGGAAACAAGGTGCTATTTCTTCTCTACTCTGTCGTGGATCTTCAAAGGTGATCTAGCTTCTTCATTGATAAGATAGCTTTCCCTTAGAAAGGTAAGTGATAGGATCCTCTGTGTGTGAGATAACTTCTTGATTGATATCTTCAGCTTGATAATATCAAATTTTGATGATTCACTATCCACGTAGAAGTCTTCCTCATGATTCATTTTTGATATGCCTTCATAGGATGTTTCTGATTCACAACTTCTGTAGAATCCTTCTTCATGACCCATTTATGATATGTCTCTATATTTTTCTATATCTTGATCATGTGTACAAATGTTAAGAGTAG
The DNA here is from genome assembly GCA_007258455.2 of Sequoia sempervirens. Lineage (NCBI taxonomy): Eukaryota > Viridiplantae > Streptophyta > Pinopsida > Cupressales > Cupressaceae > Sequoia > Sequoia sempervirens. The sequence goes on along the minus strand of VDFB02373365.1, from coordinate 48,678,679 downwards.
GAGACTCTTGTTCCTTGGTAATGATATCAAGAGTATGAGACTCTTTTTTTGAATGAAGATCATCTATGTGTCCATTAGGAGTAAGCATCTCATGGGTAGATGGAGGAATATGTGCTATCTAGATATGATCATCATTTGCGACATCTTGGAGAGTGTCATTAGATCATTGTAGTATCATGGAGAATAAATGATTGATCTTGAATGATTTTAGAATTACTTTCAACATGCTTTGGATCAAGTTCTTGATATGAATCAATTTCAAAGGATGGATTGCTTATAAAGAGTTCTTGGATATCTTTATTAGGCATGGGAAGTGGCTCAATATCCTCTTGAGCTTTGAGTGGTCTTGGATCAAGTGTTGAGTTGAGGATTCCTTCAGTATCTATAACCATGAGGTCAAAGAATGTCAATATGTCTTGGAAAGGACCATTGCTAGACTTTGGTGAAAGATGTCGATAATGCTTTGGGGTAAAATCTTGAGATATGTCCTCTAGCTCATTAGGTGATGTAGAGACATTTTTAACATGATCATTGGTTGATGGATCATAAATTATGTCAATAGGATCAAATAATTCTAACACTCCTTGAAATAGATCATTGTCAAATATTGTTGAGGGGTTTTGATCATGACAAAAAAGTGACTCTTGATGTATGTGGAGTTGATAATTAGATGAGGTGGAAACATCTTCAAGGTGCTCATTGATGGAAATATCTTGATCATTGTTTTCAACGATTGTGGTGGAGATATTTTCAATGTTTTCAACCATATGATCAAATGATGTTATCATTTCTTGAATTGGATCACTGTTGGGTATTGTTGGTGGATTTTTATCATGATTGAAAAGTGACCCTTGATATATGTTGATTTGATCATTGGATGAGGTAGAAATATATTCAAGGTGCTCATTGATGGATAGTTGTGATTGATCTTGGAGATGTGATGACTGATGTTCGAGATGGGGTGATTGGGTTTGTTGTTGATGTTGTTTATCTTGATATCCAACCTCTTAACATTGGAGATATTGTTCTTGATGTGGTTGTAGACACAAATCAATGCTTTGATGACATGGTTTAACCAATGGAAGAGTGTATTGATTTTGGGGTGGAGACGTCTCTTGGCTCAATGCTTCAATTATTTTGGCAAGTGAAGCAATTTGATCTAGCAACGTTTGGTCTTGATTTTGATCTTGACTCCCTTGACATAGTTGATTTGGTTTTTGTTCAAGCAGATTTGGAATGTATACTTGTGGTGTTTGTATGGGATCATGGACAAATTGATTTTGGACAATGTTTTGATTTGGGATGATGTTTAGATTTGGCATTATTGGTTGAAATTGAACATTTTTGTGGTTGGAAAACATATTGCCTTGATTTAGGTAACTTTGATTTTGCATGGTGTTACCTTGACTTGGATTAATACATGGAGTCGTTAACATCTTGTTTGGACTTTGAACATCATTTGTATGATTGACAAACATATCTATCCCAAAGTTTACCAAGTGTGGATTTGAAATGTTCATGTTTGGTAAACTTGTACTTGGTATATTCACATTTGACATGTATGGATTTGGTGGGATAATGTTGTTTTGTTGAAGACTCATGTATTTATTGTTTGGTTGATAGATTTGTAGGATTGGAATTTGATTTAGATCTACCATAGGGAAAGGTGTTCCAAAATTTAGATTGGGCATAATCACATTTTTTGCACCATTTAGGTTTGTAGGAGATAATGATCCCATGTATGGATTGCATAAATGTGAGTTTTGATAATCAATTGGCATTGTAGGGCTTTGATAGTTTGGTTGATTTAGACCATTCATGATGTATGGATTTATATTCCATGTTCTTCTTGCATTTTTACCTTGTTGACCTCTAAGGGATTTAGGACCAATGATGAGGTGAGGGATGAAAGGGGTGAATGATATGGGTGTTGAACTTTTAGGACCCTTGGAGGAATACTAGACTTTAGGACTTTTGGATTTTTGATTTTTGATTTGATTTGGTTTGATTTGGATAATGGACTTATAAACCCCAAGATGTTGGATGTTTTCTTGGAATAAACTTGTCCACAAGGTGATAATTTAACTAAGAGTATGAAGAAGGATGCATCTACACACACTTAGTCAAACAAGATGATTTTTATTTAAAGAATTTTCCAAAAGTCTAGTATGAAGGATTTTTCCACGATTTCTAAGAGTTATTTTTGAGATGGGATTTGATTGATGTTTGATATGGATGAAATGATTGGTTGTTTTGATCCTAAATGAACCTAAGAGAGACTTGGTTTACAAGACCAAGATAGTGAAGAACATGATTTAACCTATGAGTAGTTCAAACTAAAAGACCAATGTTTTGCTTGGAAGACCATAAGACAAAAGATATCAAACACATGTATGTGGCTCAATTGATTTAATCTTGGTTAATGACTTGCTTTTTACCACATCCACACTTCTTGCTTAGTTTTTCAAACTAAATGTCTATGTCTCAATTTCCTTTTCATCCCACAAGGTCCATTACGTAGAAATCAAGAGAATCAAGGCAATAGTTCCCTAATGTTGACTTTAGAGAGAAAATTGAGAAATGGGCCCAAGTACTTAGAAGCCTCTAAGGATGAAATCCCAAGGGACAAGCAGTAGCACTTGGATTATTTTAAAGGTATTTGCTTCTATTGAAGGGTTTGAAATTTTATGTCCTTGTTGAATTTTTGTTTTCAAGATTTTGGATCCAATCAATGTGTTTAAATGACTCCAAATTGCACAATCCTAGGATGAAGGAGAAAATATTTGTTGAATTTCCCACTTGGATAAATCCAGCTGCGGTTATTCAAAGCAGATGAATAGAAGCTTGACCACACTAGCTCCCCTCCACAACACACTTTTCGGGTCAACCAAGCTTCAGTTCTCATGAATCTCCCATGATGAACTTCTCATCTCTACAAAGAATCACAAGTATGTGGGATGGCTCTAGAGGTTCGACCTCTTGACGCCAACAAATATTGGGATTTTTGGTTACTATGCAATGGTTCATAATAAAGGCATCCAGTTCATAGGACATGATGATAAACTCCCTCAAGAGGTCTCCCAACTCTTAGAAAAAGGGCTTTACACATCATAAAGATACTGGGGGAGAGCTATCATGCATCACTAAGTTGATTGCAAACTTTCCTTGAAACCAAAATTTTTTATAGCAGTTCGGAAGAGCCTGACTTATGTTCATTACCTCTTGGGTCATTCCCTTGGGGTGAGTATTTTTTCCCACCAAGGTAGGCCCTCTAAAGGTGAACAAAAGTGAGTGAGTACATCCGTAGTTCGATCAATCTTTGTTTGCGTGAACAAAGAGAGAACACACGCCATATAATTACACACGCAAGATTTTGTTCAATTTTAAGAATCCAAATTGAAGTGTGGAGGCAATATTTTAGACAACCTAATATCACAAAAAATATTTTTGATTCTCAAGATCACCATGAAGCACGAGAGAAGTGCATACTCCTTTAAATGGTATGAGTTTGTAGAAAAGATTACAAAACAAGATAAGAACATGTTCATTTTAACTTCAAAAGCAATAATGGATTCTTTTTAAGCACCAAGATGAAGTGTGAAGTTTTCTTGTTCAATTTTATCCCAAAATCAACTCTAGTAAGTTTCTAATGTTCTTTTTAACCCTTTTATTGTTCTTTTTAAAGCCCAAAAGAAATTTATTTGAGTCCTAAAACTTGAAGATAACAAAGCCTTAAGAATGGGATTATAATTGCTCCCAAAACGTTTAAAAACACTTGTTACAATCATGTGATAATGATTTTTCTTTCACTTCCATGATCCATGATCCTATAAAACCTGCAATCCAAGCTTCAAATGTTAGATGAAATCAAGAAACAATAATATACGAGGGTTAGATAAATGATTAAGCATAAAAACTCTAAAATTTAGACCAAGTTTCATTGTGATTTGACATTAGGTGAAAATTTGAAAATTTTAACTCTATCAAAGTTGAGAAAAACCTACACCATTGGATAGCTTATGAAATTCTACCCCATTTCAAAAAAAAAAAGTTCTGAAAAAGACAAAAATATGACCAAGATACGACCACTTTAAGATTGAGTGAAAAAGAAAGAAAGCAAAGGTGACGCCATTTGAAACACAGAAGCAACGGTGTTGCTTGAGTGCAAACAGTGACACTAGAATGATAGCGTCACTATTTGAGGATTTGAGCTGCACTCTGGTGAAACTAGTGGCGCTATTTGGAAAAACAAAGACTACATATGCGTCGCTATTTCCTCCAACGGCGCTGTTTGACCTGGAAAGACAAAAAACATAAAAAAACGACAAAAATGGCCAAAAAAATGTGTTAATTTTGAGATTTATGCCCTCCCTCTAGTACCAAAATGTGAATGGTGATCCTATACCTACACAAACACAAACAAACAACACATTATTAGTACATTATGCAAGTTAAATCATTATTCCCCATAAGATTCATTTGAAATATCAAGAACAAGAAATAACATGAAGAACACAAGTAAAAGCTATCTAATCTTGCTCAAAATAAACAAACTCTCAATCTCATGGGGGAATTGGTGCTATTTTGATGTGGAAAATATCCCTTTCCCAATTCCTTGCAAGCTTGATGATTAATGGTGAAAATTTCATGTTCCTTGATGAAATTTCTCCATAACCTATCTATGAAATGATGAAAGTGGATGAAAATGGATAAATGTTGCTCAAAACATGAAGATGATAATGTTGCATGATGTTGTGTCCCTAAAATCAATATGAGATCCTTCTATTTATAGAAGAGAATGATGGAAGAATAGGAAAAATGGATGAATGTGGGATCAAACACCAACCAATAGCACAATGCCACTTGTCAACATGTGAATGGACGAAGGTGGAACACATTTGGATGAATGTGCACATTAATGTTATTAGGTAGAAACTAAAAAATGGAGAAGTGACATGTTGGAGGGAGATGAAGGATGAATTAAATGCCACTTGGCTTAAGAAAAGGACATGTAAGAAGCTTTTAATGCCTTGTTGGATGGAAAAGTCCTTTTTGGGGGGAGATTTCAAATTTGAGGAAAATTCCATCCTTTGATGCCTTTTTGAATGAAAATAGAGATTTATAAATTAATTAAATTGATTTTCATGAGCAAGTTACAAAATCTAGAGGATTTGATGGATTAAGATTAGGATTAATCAGGATTTGATTAATTTTAAGGGAGATTAGTTGATTTGACAATTTGATTTAGATTTTAGGATTTAAATAAATCAAAATGAGATGAATAATGAATTTAGACTTAATTAAATAAATTTTTATTTATTTAATTAAAGAGGATGGTGTTAGATTTAAATCAAATAAAGATAAATTTATTTATTTTAAAGGAAATGACTTTAGGACTTAATTAAATAGAATGAATTATTTAATTAAGAGAGGGACTAGAAGATTAATTAAACAAAATGATTTATTTAATTAATAGGGGATAATGACTTAATCATATAAAATTAATTTATTTAATTAATAGATGAAATGCGATGAATTTAATCAAATAAGGGTTATTCGATTAAATGGTTAGTAAATGAGATGATTCAGGATGAAACGGTGTTAGTAAATCAGGATCAGGTGCACGAAATAAATCAATATATTTTACGTGTCTACACGCTTAAACCTTCCAAATACCAAAATTATCTTCAATACAATCATAAAAACTCAACTTTAGAACTGCAAGCTATAAGACTTTACCAAAGATAAATCTAGACCAACAACTTTTCTCCCAGACCTCAACTAGAACACAAAAAACAACAGTTTACAACTGGTGAACATAACTCATACTGTACAATGAATTAAGAGCCAAAAATATGGATATAGCAGCTTTCAACAACCATGACCAACATATCTAAACCACACAAACATAGGAGCAATTCCCATACCAAAACTCAGTGCAACCACTGAACACTTGCAACCTTTCTTGAATACAATTTTCTCAATATCCTCAACACATACACCCAATAACTTGCAACCATGACATCAATGACAACAACTACCAGTTGATAACCAATAGAGCAGTTGACATCAATGACAACACACCTTCATTCCTTTCCATTCTTGCATCAATCTCCCCCTTTGTCATTGATGGCAACACATGATGTGAAAAACCATCAAAGATAACATACTAGCTTTGAATACACTTCTCAAGATTTTTCTTTCTATTTCTCCCCCTTAGTAGATAATTCTTTTCACATTCTTCTTCTTTTCTTTTTTACATTCTTCCTCTCTTTTTTTTGTTTTTTTTCACATTCTTCCTCTCCCCCTTTGACATCAATGGCAAAGGCAAAAGATATTTTACATTGATTTCCCCTTTGTGTCATGACCCCTATTTTTATTGTTCGAATTTTACAATGTTTAATTAAATTAATTTGTGGTGAAATAAAAGTGCAAAGGAATAAAAGAATTAATTATATTTTAAATAGAAAACTTATTTTTGAACATAAATAATAATGTGTTGTAATTTAGAATAATTATTTTAATTGCAATTAAATGTTACCTCTTTGCTAAGTATTTTGAATAAATATTTAAATTGTAAATAAAAGATATTTCGTTATTATTTACTCGGAATAGATATTCAATTTTGCAATTAAAAAGTGATTTTTATTAATAGTTAAGGATAAATATTGTGCATGGAAAATAAACGTTATTATTTTTATTTTCAATATTAGGTTTTTGAAAACTAAAAGAAAACTTTAAAAGAAGGAAAAAGAATAATGAAAAAACACAACTAGATTTTCTTGATCTTTCTTTTCTCTATAAAAAGAATAACTAAAAATGGGAGCCGGGGAGAGGGTTTCTAAAGCACAATAAATTAAAAATGGTGGAAAGAAGGGGAGAAAAACAATACAAGGAAAAACAAGAAGTGAAAAATCTACAAAAAGTGATTTCCAGGCCAGGAGATACTTTGCTGGTAGAGATTTAGATGCTTCCATCTTAGAATTAGAACAAGAAGAGGAGTTGAATCTCCAAGAAGAAGAGGAGCATAAAGATGATAGAGCTAAAGAGAAGAAGAAAACTCACATTACAATTCTCCTCAAAAAAAAGTTTGCAAGGTATGACTGCCCAGTCTATTGTGAATATGTTATTGTAGCAAATTTCTGATGAACAATCTCTTTATTATTGAGTTTTCTTCGAGCTAATCCTTTCATAGCCCCGACTGAATTATTTCTTTTTCAACATCATACTTTCTAGGAACCATTTTGAATGAATGAATTGTTTAGTACCATCGTAAAGAATATGAATTGCATTGCACTGACTTCGTCACCAATGCAAAATGAAAAGTTGTTTCGATTACATGACAATTGAAATAATCCCTCATTAATGGAATTTCCAATTAGTGTATTCAGTTAAAGAATCTTGGTGTTTTATTTTACAAGAGAGGCTTATACTTTCTTGTCAATTGTCTTTAGAATATCCTAAACTTTTGGACTGTTATTTATTCCATCTTTTTGGAGCTGGCATTATGCATTTAGCCATCGTATAATTTTGACACATTTTGTTCCTGTTAATCTAAAGTCAGTGTTTTGGTCAAGCTTTTACAAGTCATAGTTTTGACACTGTGTGAGCAAAGTCACTAGCTAGACCAACAATGCCAGCAATGTTGAGTTTTACCCCCTTTGTTGGCTTTGTTTTTGAAAGTTGAAGTTTCTCCTGAGTCACCCGTGTAGCTCTCTCTGCCTTTTCAGACTCTTTCATTGCTATAGATCGTCTATGGTATTTAATCATTTGCACCGCATGGTTGATGTGCTTTGAATCCTTAGATCTAAAAGGAAATTTCCTTAACATAAATATTGTGACGGAGTTTCAATGTTGGCATGTAGTTTGCATTAAAGATGGTACCTGGAACATAAAAAATTATCCTCATATAAGAATTCCCTCCATCTTGTTGGCTTGTAAGATTCTTGATGGTGGCTACATGAAATGTAACCATGATGCCATATTTGGGTACCATAACAACATAATTTTTTGTATCAATCTGAATCATGAGCTCTCTAGAAATTGAGTTGTTACTGCCTCTTTCTCATCCATGCTCAACCATTTTTTAGGCCATACTATTTTAGCATGGGCCATACCTTTCTTGAAGAACTCAATGGTTGTTTTGATTCACTTTATGTCTTGTTGCAACAATGATTGGGGTTTCTCAGTTAGAAAAATCAGATGTTAAATGATATTGGTAATAAAAGTCAGACTTTAAATGATATTGGTAATTACCAATCATTCTTGCATATATCCATACCACTTGATAGTTTGTTGGGAAAATAATTTGATGCTACAAAATTAATTTTGTATTGTTCCAATCATCCTTGAGGCCTCTGGTAATATTTGCAGACCTGGTTATACAATTTAAGGTATCATTGTCTATTCTGGGTTTTAGTTAATGAGTTTCAAGCATTTTTATTTTATTTAAGTGCAAAATTTTCCAATCATAATATTTGCTGGTGCAACTAATTCAGTCAAGAACATTTGAATTTAGAATGTTGATTTCATATTTATTGTTAATGATATAATGAACTAGTTAGTTTACTACCAGTAATTGAAATATTGTTATTGTTAAAGATCTTTTATGGTATGCTTCCAAATCCTTGCTATCATTGTAAAGATTCTAGTTAGTCTATCAATTGAATCCTCTTTATCTGTAGTATATTATCTGCTAATTTGGCATGCATCAGAATTAGTCATAGTTGTTTTCTTGGCTTGGTGAATCTTAGGCGAGATGGTGGTGGATTCAACATTCACAACCTTATCAAGAGGGAAGAATATTGAATTGGGTATCCGTATTAGTTATGGTTATTTGTGTTACTTAGAAAATTAGTATATCTTAAGCGAGGTTGTGATGACTTTTAACATGGCCATTGGTAAGTTTGGACTACATTCTTGTATTGGGTGATCTTAGGGTTCAATTATAAGATTCAATCTTTGTCAAATTTACTCCTATTTGTTACACCAAAACCTCACTATTTATAGGGCACTTCTTTAACCATGTGGACCAGAGATATTTTATGACATTTGATCAATATATATATATATATATATATATATAGATTGCAATTAATCTATGCATATTATGTATTGTGAATCAAATTGGGGATTTTATAAAAAGATAAATAAATGTTGAATCATACCTTTATTAAAGTTTAGGTTCAATGATGACACTCTTCTCATGCATTATGGTTTATCTCACTTAGTTGATCTTGGGATTTATTGCATAAGAACATATACTCATATATATTCATTAGCTTATATATGTATTCTCATACATAAATGAGCTATACAATCTTAATTCCTTTATAGTATTATTCTCTTATTGTTGAAACCTCTATGAATCAATGAGTTTAGAAGTAAGCATTCTTGTTATAATTTCATAGGAATGTGTGCATTCTAGCATGCCTAGGATTACTTTCATGAAGCTTTATGTGATTGGCTTAGGGATTTCAGCATACTTGTGTGATATTTGAGAGGTCATTGGAGGTATAATGGTCTTATTTGCAAATACTTGGGAGCGATTCATGATAGGTTGGAATTACCATAATTTCATATGCAAGGATGATGCATTGGTGAAACTTGAAAGTGTTGCTTGTACAGGCTTATGTAACTTGTAAAAGAACTTCCTTATGCTCCTTGTTATGTGTGATATTCATGATATCCTAAAATATGTAATGAATGGTCATGTCAATACGACAGTATGATCATTTGCAGTGAGTAATCTTGTAACCATTGAGAATTTGTAGCCAATAAGGCTCTGCCAATGAGGAATTTCATTAAGCCAGTGAGGCACTTTTACGAGTGGTTTTTCATCCCTATGAGGGTTTTCCACTCATGAAAATCTATGTGTTATGGTTTCTTTGTGGATGCATTTATGATCTTGCTATTTCCTAAATTTGCATTACAACATTTGACTATTTGAATTCACATGTATTGTTGAGATGATAATTCATGTGTAAGCCTACATGGTTAAATCTAATGAAGGCATAGTCTTGTTTTAATATACTTTGATTCATTGATGCATGTTATTCCATTTGCATATTGTGACGAAAGTAATTTAATCATTCCTCTTACTCCACACTTTTTTATAATTATTTTATTCTATTAAATTATTTTGGAAACTAAAGGATATAATTATTAATTGTGTTTTTTCGGTCCTTACACTTTGACATAGAAAACAAAATACTCATACAATTACAACACATGACACTACCTACTCCCCCTAAGGGGTAGCCACCAAACATAAGTTCGAAAGAAAAATAGATCCATAGATCCATTGAACTGATGCATCTCCATATGCATCTAGTTCAAGAAAGGAGGGGAAATGAACCCTAACTTATCTTGGAGATACTCAAAAGTATCTTTAGGAAGAGCCTTCATAAATATATCAACAATCCAATCCTTCGTATAGATATACTCAAGCTTTACTTCATTCTCCATAAACTTCTCTCTCAAGAAATGATACCTGATAGATATATGCTTCGTACTTGAGTGCATCACATGATTCTTTGAAATGTTAATTGAACTTGTATTATCACGGAAGATGGAATCACTTTGTTGCATCCATAGAACTTGCGCATAGAAAGTTGCAAGAACAATATAATCAACTTCAGTAGTATACAAGAAAACTAAATCTTTCTTTTTACTTAACCATGCCACCAATCTACAACCAAGAAAGAATGCACCACCACTTATACTCTTTCTGTCATCTACACATCCAACCCAATCAGCATCTATATAGACACTTAATGCAAAGTTAGTATCTCTAGGATACCATAACCCATAATTCAGAGTGCCATTCAAATATCTAAATATTCTTTTAACAACATGTGTTTCCTTAGGATCTTCTTGAAATCTAGCCACATGATAGACAACATGCATAATATTTGGTCTAGTAGCAGTCAAATATAGTAGTCCACCAATCATAGATCTATACTTGCTCTGATTAGCCTTAGGTGAATCATCATCTTTTTCCAATTTGCAACCAGTCACCATAGGAGTGCATACCAGTTTGGAACCATCCATCCCAAACTTCTTCAACATCTCTTTTACATACTTAGCTATGAAATAAAAATTCCTTTCTCTATTTGATTAATTTACAGCCCAAGAAAGAAATTCATCTCTCCAAACATAGACATTTTAAATTCTTTCTACATCTCTTCTGCAAAAAATTTACACATAGTTTCATTTCCTCCAAAAATAATGTCATCAACATATACAACTACAATCAATATTTTATCATTTTCAATTTTAAAGTATATATTACTATCTAACCTTGCATGCCAAATACATGTCTAACCTTGCATACCAAGCTCTAGGAGTTTGCTTCAATCCATATAATGCTTTCTTCAATCTATACACCATGTTCAGTTGATTTGACAACTGAAATCCTTCCAATTTTTCCATGTGGACCTCTTCTTCTAGCTCACCATTCATAAACACATACTTCACATCCATCTGATAGACCTTGAACTCTTTATGAACAAAAAATCTAAGAACATCCTTATAGCTTCCATTCTTGCCACTGGAGCAAAAGTCTCTTGAAAATCTATTTATTCTACTTGTGAGTAGCCTTTACACACAAGCCTTGCTTTGTTTCTAACCACTTCTCCATTCTCATTCAACTTAATTCTGAATAACCACCTTGATCCAATAATGTTTTTATCTCCTGGTCTTGGGACCAATTTCCAAGTTTGATTCTTCTCAATTTGCATAAGTTCTTTCATAGCTTCCATCCAATGTTCATCTTTATATGCTTCACTTATAGTCTTCAGTTCAATCTCAAAAAATAAACACAGATTTACTTCAACAACAACTCTACTTCTTTTCAATACTCCTTTTGTCTTATCTGCAATGATTTGACTTTTTGAATGATTCTTTTATACATATCTAGATTTCTTAGGGGAAACCATCAGAGCTTCTTCTTCTCTTTCATTTTCTTCATTCTTCTTTTCTTGTTCTTCCACAATTTCTTCAATTCTTACACAATTAGGTTCATCGATACATATCCATCAATATCAATTGAATTCTTCATTGTTTCATCAACCTTGACATTCACACTTTCTACAATATTTCTCATCCTTTTATTAAAAAATATGTAGGCTTTGATTTTAGTAGAATATCCAAGAAAAAATCCTTCATCACTTCTTGCATCAAACTTTCCTGAAGTTTCTTCATCTCTTCTAATATAATATTTGCTTGCAAATACCTTGAAATACTTAACAGTAGGAATTCTTCCAAAACATAGGTCATAGGGGGTCTTTTTACTATTTTTTCTTGCTTGAACTCTATTGAATACATAAATAGCAGTATGCATAGCTTCTCTCTAGTAGAATTTTGGTAAACCAGCCTCAATAATCATTGATCTAGCAACCTCTTGAATTGTTATGTTCTTTCTGTCAACAACTCCATTATGCTAAGGAGTTCTCAGAGTAGATAACTGTCTTTTTATTCTATGCACTTCACAAAACATATTAAACTCATGGGGGGTGAATTCTCTACCTCTGTTAGACCTTAAGCATTTTATCCTCAAATTTACTTCATTTTCAACCATAATTGTGAATGCCTTGAATCTATCTAATGCATTTGATTTCTCTCTAAGAAATGTAACCTATGTATATCTAGAATAATAATCAATCAAAAGAATAAAGTATCTTTCACCTTGTAGGGCTGCAAATATCTATGTGAATTAAATATAGTAGCCCAGTTGTCGATTGATCCTTTAATTTGTAATGGATTCTAGCTTGCTTTCCAAACTAACAATTCCTACAAACAACATTGACAAGATTTGGAATCCTTGGTAAATCTCTCACGGCTTGAACTTCACTAATCCTCACCAAATTATCAAAATTCATGTGACACATTCTCTCGATGCCATAACCAATCATTAATGTGAGTCATAAAGCATCATCCATCAACACCTTTAAGTTGATAGATATTTCCTTCAGATTTCTTTCTTGCAGCAATCACTATTTCAGATCAGTTCTGATCTCATCTTTCATCCTAAAACACAAGATTATATCCTTTAATGCACATATATCCAACACTCAAAAATTATACCTTAAACCCTTAACATAGTAGAATCATCAGTATCATGCTTGCCATCAAAACTTACTGAACCTATCCCACAAATTCTAGCACCAATATCATCTCCAAACATAACCAATCCCCCATCATTTTTTTCAAGTTTAAAAAACTTTATCTTATCATTATTCATGTGATGTGAACAACCACTGTCATCAACCCAATAGTTCTTTTCCTATTTAGAATGTAGGAAAGAGATTAGAGTACATTCATTTTCTCCTTCTTTGGAGGGAATTCCTTCACCTATTTTTTAGAATTAGAAAAAGTAGGTTCATCCTTCATATCCAAGAACAAACATCCATTGTCATTAGGATCTTCATAATCAGAATCCTCATCAGATATACTAGCATTTTCATTCACATAATATGCTCTATTGATCTTCTTTAATTTCCTTTATTTCTCATATCTTTGTTTATTCCTCTTAGCTCTTTCCAGAAACTTTGTAACATGATGACCTATTTCTCTACAACTAAAGAATTTAAAGGGTAACTTACCTTCATACTTGTCGAAGCATTTCCTCATCCTTCTCACAAAGTTAGCTTCTATTTCATCAAGATTTTCTTCATCTAGATCTTCAACTTTTGTATCCTTAAAGCCAGTCTCTAATTTACATCCATTCCTCATATTCAAATTTCTCATCTCATAAGATGTCAGAGATCCCAATAACAGATCTTTAGTGTAAGTCTTATAATCTATACTATGTTCAATAGCACATAGCTTTTCGCTATTTCATCTACAGTAGCTTTGGAAAGATTGGAGAACTAGCCTAATTTCTCAGAGAAGGAGGCCTAATTGGGGCTCCTAGGGCTAGTAGCCTTTTTAGGCCTAACTGAGGGTTGGGTGGAAGCGACTAGGAAATGGAGTCAAGTTGACCCTCAAGAACCAAGGTAGGATGGATTGAAGTCATTAGAAACACCTCCACATCCTTGCAAAACTAAATTCAAGATTTGGAGGATTTGTAGCCTTTAGGGTGGATTAAGGGAAAAAGCAAGGGTTTCAAGAATGCACCAAGACTTGACTTGGTAGGAGAATCTTTATTGATAGTTGGGTTGGAAAATAGAAACCAGGGGACCCTAAGAAGGAAATAGGTCCTATAGGTTACAAGTGGTGGAGTGAAACACCCTAGAAGTCTTCCAAGCAAGACCCAGAGCATGAAACAGTGATTGTTTCATCCAACCTCCCACTGACCTCATCGGTCTTGGTTTGCACATTATCCATTGCTTGCTCAAGTTGAGCTATTCTTTCCCTCAATAGCCTATTGTCTTCCTCCTATTCTTCGACCTTCTTGGCCAATTATGCATTTGTCACCATGTCTGTAGAACCACTAGACTCAATCTCTGACATATATTATTCCATCCCAAATCTTTTGTTGCTCTGATACCAATCTGATAGGGAGGTTGGATGAAACAATCACTGTTTCATGCTCTGGGTCTTGCTTGGAAGATTTCTAGGGTGTTTCACTCCACCACTTGCAACCTATAGGACCTATTTCCTTCTTAGGGTTCCCTGGTTTCTATTTTCCAACCCAACTATCAATAAAGATTCTCCTACCAAGTCAAGTCTTGGTGCATTCTTGAAACCCTTGCTTTAGCCCTTAATCCACCCTAAAGGCTACAAATCCTCCAAATCTTGAATTTAGCTTTGCAGGGGTGTGGAGGTGTTTCTAATGACTTCAATCCATCCTACCTTGGTTCTTGGGAGTCCAATTGACTCCATTTCCTAGTCACTTCCACCAAACCCTCATTTAGGCCTAAAAAGGCTACTAGCCCTAGGAGCCCCAATTAGGCCTCCTTCTCCGAGAAATCAGGTTAGTTCTCCAATATTTCCAAAGAACACCCAAATATTTTCTTGGGATTCTTGGTTCATGTGGACACCTCTCAAATATTTTTGGGGTCTTGGGTCACCACTATCCGTACAAAGGCTTAATCCACAATTTGGAAAAAATAGGCCTTTACAAACCCTTCCCTGACTTCACTGCAAACTGTTAGGTATTCCTCACACTAGATGGATTGATGGAGCTTCCTCCTCCATGATATGTCTTGGCAAGGTACTTACCTACCCTCTCCACACTGTGACTTGTCAGGAAATGGACACCCCTGCATATCAAGTTCTCTACACTTTTTGTCTTCCCTAGCCAGACTCTTCCTGGCTCACCTAGGGAAAGAGTTCCACAGTAGCTCTTGTGTTTTCAAAAGCCCTAAACCCTACCATATGTACATATATGGAGTCTAGTCACTGTTCCCAAAGGGCCATATAATTTGTACGGTGGGAAAGTGAACTAACACTCCATTTTCACAAAACTGTCTAGTTCAGACCAGCAACAGTATAAAAATAAACTAGTTACAAAACAAAGCTTGATACTGAGTAAAGAACCTATCTAAAACCACACAATGCTTGAAGAACAAATACACTACATCCTACATAAATTACAGTGCCATGATCAATCCTTTAAAACCTCACTTCAATGCGAAAATCAAAAAATTCTCTTTCAAACACAATTGCTTTTCTTGAATTCACAAAACTTCAAAGCATAAAAAATGCTTCCAACCCTACTCCAATGCTAAGGAATTCCATAAATAGGGTCCCTAAAATATTTATCCTCTTCCTTGGGCTCTTATTGGCAGCTTGTAGCTCCAATTGAGCAACATTTGAAAATATTTTGCAAGAATTCCTAAAAATCCAAAACCTTATTTTGAGCTAGAACCTAATGATACCTATTCTATGGTCAACATGACCTTCATCCGATGAAAACCCAACCAAAATTCCATTAAGGCTTACATCCAAATGAACTAAAGTTGATTGCTTACTTTTCCTAGACAAGACTGTCCTAGACAGACCTTCTAAACAACCTATGGTGATCTATGGGTGCTCCTGCACCATGGTCTATATTGCTCCTTGCAATATCTTGTCATGAAGTTTTTAGGTGATAATGGTATATGTTGGAGGAGTCTATATCCAAGTTTTCAGGGTTCTATGTATTTTGCAATTGAAGATATTAATGATAGAGTATCAAGCTATGCTGTGGCAAGGTTATAGTTGTAGAAGTTCATGTTGGAATGCTCCACATTCCACTACGTATGATCATTATGCTTTGTGGATTTTAGGAAGTGTTTGAAGATGTTATATGTGTGTGTACTTGAATTTTCAAGTGGATTGGTGGTCTATGCAACATGTCAAGTTGTGAATGAATAGTTGGTTCATTCAATTGTTGCTTCACTAGTTTTGTTGTGCGGTGTTGACCTAAGGTTTTTGGGGTCATGCACTATTACGTTGAGTATGAAGCAGAACCATATAAGTATCTATAGGTCATGTCAACCTATCTTGGTGAATAACACACCTTGGTTACTTCTGCAAGGTATGTATAATGAAGTTTTGAGTTGACAAGTTATGGTGTCACACATTTCATCTAATTAGGTTGACCTAATTGATGATATGATTATTTCTTAAATGTATACGTATATATAGAAGGTCAATTCATTGATTTTATGATGGTTTAGATGTTGATGAATGAGAGTGTGAAGTGTAAAATTTGATAGTGGTGAATAATGAAATGTGTAAAGTCAGTTTACTAAGCATAACTAGAATCGTATCTTCAACATATTATAGATGCATTATTAGCAGTTCAAAATATAGTAGACTTGAGCCATTCTTTTCTATATATTTTGTAATTATAGAAGAAGTGATCTTCCTTGGGAAGTGAGCCCTCCTATTTTATGTACAATGAGTCCTCCAAGTAGTGAGCCTCCTATAATGTATTGTAATCAGTTATGATATATTGTGGGCTAATCATCACCATAGTTTTCCCTTCCAAATTTTTTCCACATAAATATAGTGTTCTTGTGGTGTTTGTTGTGGTGCATGCTTCAATTATTTATTTCCATTTCTCCAAGTTTAATGAGATTCTTTGAATGCACTTTTAAGTTAATGAATTTCAGGGAATATTGATTCACCTCCCTAAGTATTTCAGGTGTTCAATAAATGGTATCAGAGTAAGGTTCCTTCAATTGGCTTAATTACTGAGTTAGATCTTAGAGGTTGAACACATGGAAACTAGGAATTATCCTATCCCTCTGAAAGAAATTATAATGGAAGGGTTTACTGAAGAAGATTGTGAAGTTGATATGGAAGGAGAACTCAAATTTTCTCTTTATGACCTAGATAAAGTAGAATGTGAGAATAGAGATCTGCAATAAAATCTTAAGGAAGCAGATGAGTGCATCAAGAAGATGAGGAATAAAGTCAAGGAAGTTAAACAGCAAATCAAGCAAACAAATGAGCAACTTAAGCAATAAAATGAGATAATCACTAATTTCAAAGTGCAGGTTGAAGAAGGAAAAAGAGTTGAAGATTTCTTGAATGCCAAGTTGAAAGACAAGTCTACAGAATGCTCAAAAATTAAAGAAAAGATTGTCTCTGAGGAAAGATTTAGAGAAAGAAAAGACTCAAGAGGATAAATTCAAGAAAAGCTCCACCTTGCTTGATGATATTCTTGCTAGTCAAAAGGCCTCTACGGAAAAAGAAGGATTAGGGTTTGAAAAAGGAGAAAGCTCAAAGGAAAATTAGACTCCAAACAATGTTGAAAAGGAGAATTTAATGAAAAAAGGAAGACTGGATATAAGAAGAGCAATATCAAACATGTTTGAAACTAGAAGAAAGATTTCAAGAGACCTCCCATTAGACAACCAGCTATACAAAGGTACCCATATTTTAATGGATATTGCTATTATTGCAATAAATTTGGACATAGAGTTGTAGAATGTAGAAGCAGGATGAATCATAAATTTCAATCATTTTCTAATCAATTTTATGCATGCAATAGATTTGGTCATAAGGCTAGTGAATGTAGAAGACAAATGATGAATGGTTACAATAATGATATGATTCTTCAATAATTCCTTGGTTATTTTTACTCATGTAATGGGTTTTGGCATAAGGCTCTTGAATGAAAATCTAGAATGGAAAGAATTAAGTTTACTCCACAACAGAGTGTCACGTGTTATAAATGCAATAAACTAGAACATATAGCTAAGTTTTGTAGAGGAAATAATGTGAAATCCTTTATTTCACAAAAGAAGATTGATCTGATTGAAGTAAAGGAGAAGAACAAGATGTGGAAGAAAAAGGAAGAGAATGATGTGAAGAATGAGTTTGTGCCAAATTTGGGTGCATATGTTTCCTCTTGAAACTAGATAGAAAACATTTAGCTCAGCGGGAGTTTTAACAAAAAAAAATTCTAAACACCTACCAAAGATGAGATGATAATTTCTTCAACATACTAGTACATGTATAGGTTGGTTTTTTTGATCCATTAGTGAAATATCCAATGAGAAATCTCTTAATGAAAAGAATTGTGAAATTTTTTGGAAGTGCCTGTGATGATACAAAGAGGGCTTGACAAATTTTGACCTAACTTTTTCTACTAAAATTAATGCATACTTTATGTCATATAAAAGTGTTTATATTTCATTTTTCAAATTCTAAAAGGAATTTGTGTTTGAGAATTTGAAGAGGAGAGTAGTGCAAACAAGAGCTGAAGCGATTCTAAAGTGTTGAAAAAAACCCCACCAATGAATTTCACAAGGTATTTACAATTTCCTATAAACCTTGACTCAAGGAAAAGTTAAAAATGTTTACTCCACAAGTTATTGATGTGCTTGAGAGGTCAAGACCTAAGTTTAAGAAGCACAATACAAATCAATGGAAACATATAATGAAGGTGCATTCTCTAGGGTTCCATAAAATGTGATGCACACAAAGGATGTGCGAATTTACATTCATCTGAGGATGGATGAATATGATCATTTGAAGTTGGTGGAATTTATTGAAAAAGGTTCTAAATGGAAATGATTTTGAGCTAAAACCAAAGTATGTTAGTTTGATGAAGAAGAATTTGGATGTGTGGAGAAATTTCCTAATGTATGCTATGAAAATGAGTGGGTGAATATTTTCTGAGTAGAATTCATGAAAAATTCATGTGGTTGGACATGATGCATATGACAAAACAAAGATTAAATTAGGGTTGTTACTAGTTTGAGATCCACTAGACCAGTCCCAATAATGGAGATGATAAAGAATGAAGTGGTGATGAAGCTTACTGGAGCCAAGTTTGACAAGCGTTCCCTAACTATGGATGAAATTGAAGATCTAACAATCAAATATGCTTCAATAATTATAATTGGTTACAAGATATTATATACAAACAAAGAGAATTATATCTTTACCACCACAATACACATAACCTATTAGACAATGTTCAAAAGAAGGAAAATATTTTGATCTTTATGAGCTCTCGAGGTTACAATTGATGGAGAATTTGTAGAAGACAAAGGAGTCAAGGTATCCCTTCCGGTATGGTACTCTAGTCATTTTCTTAATGTTTTAATTTCTCAATAAGTTTCCTAGTACAAATAATGTAGTATGGCAAGATAATATCCCTATACCTATTCAAATTAGAGATCATTTGAGGATATTTACAATTTTTGAGTCCCACAAGACAATGTTGTGGGGTTTTTTCAAAACATTTCAAGAAAATATGAAAGAGAGGTAGAATTCCAAGAGAAGTTGTGAATAAGTATAAAAATGATATGAAATTTATGGTTAGTAGAGATTACTACTATATGGAAGTAGTTGAACCCATAACTATTTGGAATGCATTGGTCTTGTAGAGATTGTGTTGAGAAATCCTAGAGATACATCTATTGAAAGGTTTGACACTTATGAAGAGAAAAAAAGTCAAGTGAACCTAGAAAAGAAGAAAGACATTGACGAAAAATTTGAAAATATGAAGGCTAATTTGGAAAGGGAGGTTAGTGCCCCTATGGACCCTGTAGAGAAATCTAAAGGAACATTTTCTCCTCCACAAACTCCACAAAGATCAAGAAGGTCAAGTAGGACCCTAGTCTCCACACCTATTGTTACAAAGCCTTTTAGAATGAAGCTTATAGGTGGTTCTTAGAAGAAAGATACATCCAACACCTTTGTGCAATAGAAGTATCCAAAGAGAAGGAAAGAAAAAGCCACAAGAGAAAAGTTTATCAATTGTAAAGAAGAAGATGAAGAGGAAGAGGAAGAGGAAGAACATCAATTGTTCTGGAAAAGGAAGTCTCAAGTCTCTCAGGAAGAAACCAATACAAAAAGAAAGAAAATTAATTTTGTGGACACAAAAATTGAAGAGAAAGAAAATGAAAAGGAAGCTTTCATTTTTCAAAGAGGAGAAAAGAGTTCTAGGTTAGGAGAAGAAGAGGGATCATCTAAAGATAAGGAAAAAGGGAATGGAATAGGGAAGAAACCCAATAATATCCCTCCATAGGCATATGAACATGAGCCTCTACAACTCAACACTACTTTCAATGCTATTGCAAAGCATGGTGCACTAAGGGAAACAACACTACTATATGAAGAGTTGTCTCCTACTAACGAAGATACAATTGAAAAGGTGATAGAGATGTATATGATGATATTTGATGTGAATCTAGGTGATATTAGTCATCAACTCATGGTGATTCTTACAAATTTGGTTGGTTCCAACATACAAGAAGTTGTGGTGGAAGAAGAAAAGATAAGAAAACAAGCCTTGGAGAGAACTGGATTAACCCTTAATCATGAAGAAAGAATAAGATTTTACCAATTGTAATAAAATGAATTCCAAACCAAAAAAAGGGTAAATACCCTAATGGGGAAGGACTCAAAAGAAATCAAGAGGATGGAGAGGAAAATAGAGGATATCACAATCAAGATTCTTGCAGAAATGAAGAAATCTGTGCTTGTAAATAAGGAAACCACTCCTTCAGTTGATGAAGATCAAATACAACAAGACACATCCCTTCCGAAAAGAAATGAGCTAGAAACATAGAAAAATGAGAATGGGAATATTCAAGAAGAAATGTTAACATATAACACTCCTCTAGATGTGGAGATAATTGATGAGTAGAACAAAGAAGTTGAGCAAGAAGTCTTGGAGAAAACTGAAGCTCAAAATGAAAAAACTTTGCCTCCTTTGGAAATTGAGAAGATTGAAAAAGAGTTCTTTAGTATAGAGAAGGAGAAGAGTGATACTCATGCAGAAGAAAGCTCTAAAATGGGTTGTGAATCCTTTGAAAACTTTGGAGATTCATTAAAGATATTTTGGACATGCAATTATAGTTCTAACCAGTGGTGTCTACACAACTGCTACAAATTCCCATGTAACAAGGTCAAGTGGACTTGGACAAGATTAACCCTCTACACATAAGTTGAAGCTTGGTGATGTATTCCATGCCTTTACAAGAAAGGATATTCTTCAAACTCACCAGAAGAGCACATAGTTAGTTGATGAAGCAATCAAGGTGTTGCAAGAAGGCCTTTTTAGAGTATCCATTGATCCTTCTTTCTCAGGTATTCAACGGCTGAAATTATTGTTAGATTCTTCTGAGTACTCTGCTGGGGTAGAAGAGAAGACTGAGAAGGAAGTAGCAAGAAAGTTGAATGATAAGAGGAAATATTGATGCCTCATATAAATGTGTTATTTCTCATGCCAAGTTGCAATGTAACTTGAAGGAAGTTCAAAAATGTTTGAAGGAAGCCAAGCAATTGTTTCATTTTTTTTTGAAGTGGCCATTGTCTACAAAGAGCATCAAGGATCAGATGGACTCAATTGAGTCTCAAATTTCTCAAACATCAAGTGCTTATGATCTAGTGAATGATGAGGATGGAGCAATAATAGTGGTAATTGAAAATCTATACATTCAATTCTTTTTATTGTAGGTGCAAAAAGATAAAATCATAATACAATATAGTCAGCTCTGAGATATGGTAAGTATAAGGCTTACATCTTTAGTTGAAGTTTTTTCTAGTGTGGAGAAGGTTGTGCAAAAGAAAACAATGCCTAGTTCTTTGGAAGAAGGAGAGGACCTTCATGTATAGTTTGAGAACTAGAGCTAAATTCTTGCCTTCACCAAGAAGGATTGGGAGGGACACCTTGCAAAATTAAAGGAATCATATCAGGGTATATTACTCTCATCTAGTTAAGGTGTATATTTTTGATCTTTTTAGTCAAATTTTTTTTATATCAATGTACATATGCATAGTTAGTAGATGGTTTTGTAGTATAATTTTATCTTTTTGGTGATGGATAACATAGATAGGGGGATTTATTCTCATGTAGATATATTAGTAAGGGGATGTAATGCAAATTTTGTACCCTTTTCCCTTGATGTCAAAGGGGGAGTGAACTAGAGAAGTGTGTTGCCTTCAATGACAAAGGGGGAGATTGTTGGAAACATGAGGATGATAGTATATGGTATTTTAATTGATGGAAAACCATTGTAGAAGTGATGGTACATCGGTATGTATGTAGTTTGGAGAAGACCAAGTATTTTTGGAGAAATTGTCTAAGTCCCAAACTAAAATAGTATGTATCAAAGGAACAATTTTGTGGTCCGCATTGCTGCACATTGTAATATATTGTCATATAGTTTTTAGGTGAAAATGGTATATGTTGGAGGAGTCTATATCCAATTTTTCAAGGTTCTATGTCTTTTGGAGTTGAAGATATTAGTGATAGAGTATCAGGCTATGCTATGCCATGGTTACAGTTGTAGAATTCATGTTGGAATGCTCTACATTCCACCAAAGATGATCATTATTCTTTGTGGATTTCAGGAAGTGTTTGAAGATTATAGATTTGTGTATACTCTAAGTTTCAAGTGGCTTGGTGGTCTATGCATCAATTTATGAATGAATGGTTGGTTCATTCAGTTGTTGCTTCACCGATTTTTTTTGTGTGGTGCTGACCTAAGGGTTTTGGGGTCGCACGGTATTAAGTTTAGTATGAAGTAGAATCATAAGAGTATATATAGGTCATGTCAACCTATCTTGGTGAAGAACACACTTTGGTTAATTTTGCAAGGTATGCATGTTGGAGTTTTGAGTTGATAGGTTATGGTATCACACGTTTCATCTAATTAGGTTGACCTAATTGATGATATAATTTTTTGCAAAATATATACATATATATAGAAGTTCAATTCATTGATGATATGATGGTGTAGATGATGATGAGCAAGAGTGTGAAGTGTGAAATGTGATAGTGGTGAAGAATGAAGTGTGTAAAGCTAGTTTACTGAGCCTAATTAAAATTATATCTTCAACATATTGCAGATAGATTGTTAGTAGTTCAAACTCTAGCAACAAGCCACTCTTTTCTATATCTTTTGTAATTCTGGAAGAAGTAATCTTACTTGGGAAATGATCCCTCCTATTTTCTAGATAGTGAGCCCTTCTAACAATGAGCCTCTTGTAATGTATTGTAACTGATTATGATATATTGTGAGCTAATCTCACCATGGTTTTTCCTTTCCAAGGGTTTTCCATGTAAATCTGGTGTTCTTGTGTTGTTTGTTGTGGTTCATGATTCAATTGTTTATTTCCATTTTTTACAAGTTTAATGAGATGTTTTGAATGCACTTTTAAGTTAATAAATTTTAGGGAATATTGATTCATCCCCCTCTCAGTATTTCGAGTGTTCAACAATAAGTGCTACAATAAAAGGTTACAAAAGATAGTTGAAAGTGTGAATGCTAGAGTGGATGAAGGTTACTCTTAGCTCTTACACATAAATGACATGTAAATTCAATAGTCCTAGTTTATGAAGAAAAAGAAGAATCTACAAAAGGAGAGTCACAAGAAGAGAATGATGCTGATGAAGAAGAGAAACACAAATCTTCTCCAAAATCTCCACCCAAGTATGTCAAAATAGATCATTATGAGGATCAAATTCTTGGAAAAAAAGCTGGCGGTGTCATGACAAGAAGAATTTTTTCACGACAAGACCAAATGAACTATTCTTTATTGTTTGAAATAGAGATAAAATATTATGAAGAAGATAGTAAGGTTGAAAGTTGGATTAAAGCCATGAAGGAAAAACTTAGTCAAATAGAGAAAAATTAGACTTCAGAACTTGTTCCAAGGCCTATTGATAAGAATTCCATAGGATCAAAATGGGTATTTAGGAATAAAGTGAATGAAGATGGAAAGATAGCCATAAAAAAAGCTATACTAGTCTCCAAGGGCTATGTTCAAGTTGCTGGTATAAATTTTGTTGAGACATTTGCACCTGTAGCTAGGCTTGAAGCCATTAGAATTTTTCTTGCATATTTAGTTTATAAAAACTTCAAACTATACCAGATGGATGTAAAGTCTACATTTCTTAATGAATATATTGACGAGGAAGTTTAAATAGAGCAACCTATAGGATTTAAGGTGGTTGAAAATAAATACTATGTGTACAAATTAAAAAATATATTTTTATGGTTTAAAACAGGCCCCTAGTGCTTGGTATTCCAGGTTGGACAAATATCTCCAACAACAAGAGTATAAGAAATGTATTTCCAACAATAATTTGTATTTCAAATGTGAAGGTGAACATATACTAGTTGTTATTATTTATGTTGATGATATTGTTTTCAGTAGTAATTGTGATAAGATGTGTAAAACTTTTTCTACTACAATGCAGAAATATTTTGATATGTCCATGCTAGGAGAATTAACATTTTTTCTTGTTTTACAATTTTCATTTCTCAGACTATGTATGCGAAGGAAATTCTGAAGAAATTCAAGATGGAAGATTGCAAGCCAGTTAGTACACTAATAGTTACTGGATGTAAGCTTAGAAAAGATGGTAAATTTGATTTAGTAGATCAATCATTATACAGGTCCATGATTGGAAGTCAATTATATCTTATAGCTACAAGGCCTGATATCACACAAGTTGTTTGTATGGTTGCTAGATTTCAAGCTACTCCTAAGGAGACAGATGTCAAAGCTATGAAGAGGATTTTCAGATACTTGAAGAGTACATTAGAATATGGGTTATGGTAACCTATTGGTGATGACTTCAATTTAATTGCATACATTGATGCAAATTGTTCTAGTTGTGTGGATGATAAAAAGAGAACTAGTGGCAGTACATTTTTCTAAGAGATAGATTGGTAGCATGGTTAAGCAAGAAACAAGATTCAATTTCTCTATCAACAACTGAAGTTGAATATATTGTTGCAGTATCTTGTTGTACTCAAGTGTTATGGATGAAGCAAATAGTACAAGATATTAAGGTGGTTTTTGATGGGCAAGTCAATATTTGTTGTGATAATACTAGTGCAATAAATATCTCAAAGAATCCAGTTATGCATTCCAAAACCAAGCGTATATCCATTAAGTAGATCATTTTCTTAGAGAAAAAATTGTTGCACAAGAAGTCAAATTGGGATATGTTGCTACAAAAGATCAATTAGTCGATATGTTTATAAAACCCATTCTAAAGGAATCATTTGAACATCTTCTAAGGCAACTATTAGGAGTCGTTCCTTCTCCTATCTCTCCTTGAATACAAAGTGTATTCATCCAAGGGAAGCATATCAAAGTATTCTTTTATCCTTGGCAATATAGTTGCTCTATAGGATGCTAGTCCTCAAGGGGAGTTATTATAATTTTTGTGTTTCCCTTTGTAATTAATGTCAAAGGGGGATAAATGGAAAGATGTTGCCATCAAATAATTGGAAATTCCAATTGATGTCAAAGGGATTGCAAGGAGAGCAAGAGAACAAGGGGGAGTTTCAAGTGTTTTCATTATTCAAATTTTTTTAGGTGTTTCCATCAATGACAAAGAGGGAGATTGTTGGAATTTTTATCATTGATGTCAAAGGGATCCTGTCTATCAATTTGTCTCTGTGAAATTGATCTCATATTTCAAGGACTATGCATTATGGGATGTTGTTTCTTGTTCATGTCTACTCTTGTCTATTCATGGCTTATAAGTATCTCCGCAAGGTTGTCTAGATTTTAAGTTCTCTATACTACAATAATGGTAGCTTTCATGCTATGTTTACTAGGGATTTTCCTTAATTCTCTTAAACCCTAAGTGTTTTTTCTTGGTTGTGCACTTTATGTTATATTTTTTTGTTACCCTATTATCCATAGTGAGAAGTCACTTAAGTGACAACTTAAGCCATTGCCATCATCGTTTTTATTGGTCCCACTCTCTAGTGATTACTAGTTTAGGAGGTATTTTATCTTACACCTGCAAAGAAGACTAAAGTGCAAGCTTTTTGATGATGATCCAAAAGCTAGTGCAAAACCTTGTATTCGGTCAATGGTTTGTATGGGAGCATAGTTTTGATATGTTCCAATTCTAGGAAAATTACACTAATACGATGTGATGACAAATGTCATCCTTTTATTGCATCTCATGCCCTCTTTGGAGTGTAATTCTATTCTAGAGCACACAAACAAGAAAACATTGAGCATTTGTAATGACACGTGGAATTTTCTCATCAGAGTGCAGTGTTGATTAAATATGACATTGAAGTTATATTTGTGCGGAAGCAATATAGTGACATGTGTCCAACATGAAAAATATGAGACTATTGGTGCATTTCTGCCACTTCTCAAAAAGTATGGTGGGTACCAATGTTGGATATATGGGGATGTGAAATGTTGATGCATGTCCTAGATGATGTTTCTAAGTGATAAATGCTATTCAATGGGTTTCCCAATCAATGGTGTACATTAATGGAGGAGATTACATGGCTATTGATGCATCGCATAAAGGTATTTTTTTTAATCATCTACTATGAAGATGCATGATTATAACACATGTCCACTCTAAATGGAAGGAAAGGTAAGATAAATGATCGATATTTAAAGTGAGAAAATGGTTAGTTTCTAAAATAAAATTTGATGGGAAATTATAGAGAAGAAGTTGATTTGATTGCACTTAATGAAAAATAATTCAAGCGATAGTTTAAATGGAAATGTGAAGTAGTTAGGGTTATGTGTACAATGATGGAAACAATTGTGATTGTGATCTTGATGAGTTAGATGCATGCATATAGTGAAAAATATATACATAGAGTCTATGTGAGAACACTGAGGTTGCTAAATTAAACATTTTATAGTCTTGTGTAGTAAGTATTCAGGGGAACTTTGTTAATGAGGACATACTCTTTGATGGTAAATTAAAAAGGAGGAGAATTTAGGTAGATAAAGAGTGTTTATTATATGAAATTGAAAATGTGCATTTCAGGTTAGAGAAGAACTGTTGAAAAATGAGGTGTTTTCTTAGCTTAATACTATATAAAACTTTAATATTCCTGATCTAAATAAGATTTTTCTTTTGTTACATATATTTTTTGTGGGTGATTATCTTGATTAATCCATTTTACTGTTGTAGAATGTAGACAAAAGTTGATAGAAGAACTAGATAGGATATTAGAAAGATTACACAAGATGTACCATGGAGAAACCCTTTCGGGAAAAAACTCCACCAAGAATCATTATATTATTCAATCTCTGAATTACAATAGCTCCAATTCTTGCTTGAGAATGCTTCTTCTATCTTCACCAATCTTCTTCACAACCTGCAATAAAAACTCTCATAACTCTATTCAACTTGCTTGAGATATATATGCTTTAATCAGCTTTGTAAACTCAACATGAGTTACAATTACAATGCACAAGCCCTATCCCTAAAAGGTATGCCATATCTCATGCAAATAGAGTTATCCTATGAATAACAATGCTAAAACATGTGATTCATCCATTTGGGCATCCCAAACTGAAGTCACAACTCATCCTTCACTTCGTTGATAATTCCAAAGCTCTTCCTCAAAGTTGGCGCCCATAAGTAATCCTACTTAACTCAGCCTTCAAAAATATCTCAACATGCAAATGAGGTAAATCCAAGAAAGCATCTTGGGTGCCCAAGTTGGCTCCAAGTGATTTCCTATTAACTGAAACATTTACTCAACACCATTCATACAAGAATGGTCATCCCCTATTAACTGGAGGTAGTCCCTATTATCTGTCATACAACTCAAGTTATTAGCCATGCATTCCAAGTTAAATGAAGCTAACTACATGCAACTCAAAATAACCAACATGCATGCAACTAAAGATAATTGAACCATAACTAAACTGAACTGAACTAAACTAAACTAAACTAAACTAAACTGATTTGAACTGAACTGAACTAAACTTCAAGCATGCAAACATCAAACCCTAAGTCCTAGGATCTTTACATGCATTCAAAAGTGTTATCTCTTACTCTGAATAGTTAACTTAACTCAAGGTGAGTGTCACCTTACCATGTGTGCACCCACATGTTCCTATTATTTAGGAATAACTACAAATGTCAATTTCATGATTTATTTCATCCAAATAATTAATCTCATCCTAATCTTAGTGTTGTTGAACACATTCCAAGAAATTAGGAGATACATGAAATAATCAATGTTTAGGATTTGCAATTAAATGGAA
The DNA here is from genome assembly GCA_007258455.2 of Sequoia sempervirens. Classification (NCBI taxonomy): domain Eukaryota; kingdom Viridiplantae; phylum Streptophyta; class Pinopsida; order Cupressales; family Cupressaceae; genus Sequoia; species Sequoia sempervirens. The sequence goes on along the minus strand of VDFB02373365.1, from coordinate 48,650,278 downwards.
TCCTATTTCCAACAAGAACTAGTGTTGGCATATATGAACTTGTAATAATTTAGAGGTTGGTGCCTTAGAAAAATTGGGTTGGTGCTCAATTAGGTGTATAGTGTACCTAAAGGTTGGTGCCTAAAAACATTGTGTTGGGTGTCAATTTACCTATGAGTTGGTTCTTATAAATTATTTGTAATATCTTGTAATTGTGGGGTTGGATTTGAGAAGTAGTCTCAAGCAAATTTTCTCATCATGGTTTTCCCCTTTTAGGGTTTTCCACGTAAATCTGTGTCTTCTCATGTGTGTATGATTTATGTGTGCTCTTAAATATTATCTATTGGTTTAATTTTAAAGTTTTAAATACATTGATTCAACCCCCCTCTCAGTGTATTATTTTTCTTTCAACGTATTCAACCCAAGTTCAATCAATGGGAAGGAATTATAAAAGGTTTAAAAACATAATTGTTATGGGAAAACCTTAGAAGAATGGGCTGGTCAAATCTCAAACAAGGTTGTGAAGTTTATAGAAGAGGCTAACAAGTTAATAAAAAAAATAGAAGATAGAAAGAAGGAGATTAATGATGATATCACAACCTCAAAATATCAAGAAGTTAACTAGTTAAAGGTAGACAAAAATTTCAAGGAAATGATAGATTTGGGAACAGACAAATTGGTGTCTAAGAAAATTATAGACCATGCTAATGATAATGGGTATATTGTATGGAAGAAGAGCATTGAATGGAATATTATCGTTCTAAGGAAAAATGTCCAAGAACATACCAAGTTGCTAAGGGAATGCAAGTAGATTGAGGTTGAAGCTCAAAATGACTTTTGACGATCATTAAATTGGGATATCAATTGAGTTCATATAGGTTATAGAAGCTCAATATTGTATTGAAAAATTTAAGGCTAAAATCAAGGGGCTTCTCAACCCATCATCCTTCTATATTAGCAACATGGAGAATTTAAGTGCTATCAATACAACCTTGATACAAAGATTTTGTCTCCTAGAATCCCACATGACCAAGCCATAGTAGATAGGAGGTAATAAATACTTATGGAGATTAAGGATTGATAATGTCATTGTTCCTAGGCATAATGAGCTAGGCCCAACTATCAAAGAATTTTGGATTTTAAAGTCCAAGGGCACCACTATAATGCCTCAGTATCCTTAGAAAGAAAAAGACACCATAGATGTAGATTGTGTGCCATCCTAGCCCAATGTTTATCATTTCTTTCTTTTGTTTATATTTATAATTTAATTTTTTTGAGAATGGGAAAATCTCTTTGTATTCCAAGAAACATTTCAGTTATATTTTTGAGGATATATAAGTTATGAAAATAAATTCTTAGAGATGGACAAGAAAATCTACAAGCCAGTAAGCTCTACGATTTCAGATATTCTAAATAAAGAATATTAGAAGTATGTGTGTTGCTATAGATTTGTGTTTTCATTTCCTTTGTGAATGATAACTATTTTTGGTTTCTAATGTTCTTGCAATAGTAATTATTAATCTTGAAACACTAGTGATTTGGGTTCTGACATCATAAATTGGTCTCTATGTTATTAACTTTTTTTAAATAAATATTTAAATGACATGCATGTGTGCTTATAATATTGAATTTTCATTACATATGGATACTTTGATTTCTTTATTAAGGTTTCATTATTTTTGTTTACCTTTCCTACTTTCTGGTTAAAAGTGTCTCTTTTAAATTAGATTTTTATCATATGAGGGAGTTGTACCTCTAAAATTTAGAGGAAATTTATTCAAAGAAGAAATAGATTATCCAACTGTTAGTGTAGTTTTTACTAAAGGAAGGGCTTGCAGAGTTATTAGAGAACATAATATTTTTTCTTTAATGCCATGTTTATTGTGTTCCTCCTTCATCATGTCTTCCACTATCCTATGTTTCTTTAAATTTACTAAATTTACTTTTAGTTATGTCAGCTTTATCCAAACAAGTTGCCTCCATGGTGTTTGAGGACTATGAAACAGATAGTGGTGGTTCGGAGAATCATCCTATCCAGGAAAGAATTGTTGAAGCCCACCAGCCCCCTATGTTGTCTGGTAAGAAAACCCAGCTTAGTAAACCCCAGCTTACTAAAGCCAACCTTGAGATCTACCCTGACTATCTGGTTCCCTTAAAGAATCCCACTCTCAAGGGCTCACCTGCCAATAAGTTGGTTTCCTACTCTGCGGACTCTCTAGAGGACAAAACTGAGAACCCCGAAGCTAGCAGAAACTCTGTGTCTACCCCTCCTACCTCTTTTAGAGTTGATGATACTAGGTTTCCTAGCTCCCCCAATCCGGATGATGTTAACCTCATTTTAGACCCGGTTTAGCTTGGAGATATTCTAGTTTCTACCAGAAGTGGTGTTGGTGACATTTTCAAGGTTTTGAAATGGGCCTATCAAGAAATTAATGATCTTAATCACAAAAATAGGGTTCTTAATAGCAAGCTGGAGGAACTGGAATTGAAGTTGTTCACTCTTAGCAATGAAGAAGAAAAACGGAAAAAGAACAATACTGGAATGGGAGAAAATGACATTGAGGACAAGTACAAGACTCTGGAAGCTGAGATTGTTAAAATAAAAAATAACATGAAAACTGTTGTTGAACAAAACCATAAAATGGTTAGGCACAATGTCATAATCATCAATGCAATGTTTGAAAAGTCAGAGAAGTCGCAACAAGGCTTGTTGGTTGTTGATCTAGAGGACAAGGATAAAAGCAAGAACGAGGACCAAGGTATTTCGAAAAGGACCTATGCCAACCTTAAGAGGAAAGCACCTCCTACTACCCAGATAGTCCAGATCTTAAAGAGGGGGGTTCATGAAATGAACGAATTGGAAGCTGAGACAGCGGAAACATTAAAGTCCCAAGTTTAGTTGTTGTTGGTGTTTTGTCTAGTCTTTGTGGGTCTTTTCTATGGCCCTTGTTGGATTTTTTGATGGCTGTGGCTTTGTCATTTTGTTTTTTTCTTTACAGCCTTTCTGTTAATGGTGACTTTGATGATCTTTTCTTTTGTTTGTAAAATTTGTGGTTTTGGGTCCCTGTAAAACCCATTTTATCCTCTTTCAAAAACAAATCTATCAACCAACACTATTGGCAATTTGCGATTTAAAAAAAATTGTTTGAATTTTTTTCCCATGGGTAACCTAGGGCCATACTTTTTTTCTCATTTTTATGGACATAATGACACACCATAGTTAGATCTTGGTGTGTGCCACCCTAGGAAACCGAAATATTTATTTATTTTAGCATACATTTTTGGGATTTGATGATCTTGTTGGTTGTTATGACTGACCTAGCATGACAGTGGGCTGTTATGTGGATTATGAAATTAATAATGACAATCCTAATCAACATTACTATACTATTGATCCCACTATCATCCTTCATTTTAAATAAGGATATGATTTTATAAAGAGATTTATATAAAAAACAAAGTTAAAATCCGTAGGTGAGTCATTCAATTAGGATCTTAATTTCCACCCAAATATGACCTCTCCAAGCTTAAAACATAGCGTACCCTAAATCTCTAGACACTCATCTTTCCTCACCTCAATTCCTTTGGTTACATATCAAAACTAATACACCCATAAAAACTCTCAACCTCAATTCCTTTGGTCACACATCAAAACCAATACACCCAACACCACTCTCATTAATATTTCCAACCTCATCCACTACTACTTATCTCATATCTTGACCAAGAGTGGAAATAAATGAAAGATGTAGTGAATGGATTAAGTAATTATGTTGATATCAAATATTTTGTTCCCTTCCTTCTTCAAGATCCTAAAATATTTAAAATAGAATGGCAAGGGGGACCCTAGGTAACATGTAATTTATATAGTGAAAAAGAAACTTCTATACATATTTATCATTAATCTCAACCCAAAATTGGTATTCCATGCCACTTATTTTAATGCACCAATAAAAAGAAAAATTCAAATTGAAAAAGCCATCATTGCTAAAGGGGAAATTAAAATTTATTGAAAAGATACAAAAAAATGAAACTATAGATACTAAGGATGTTAAAGGATCAAGGAATCAAATTTGGTGAAGTTTCCCAAGGCAACCAAAATTAACACTATTATAGATGTTAATATAAATGGATGGGAAATAGTTCATTTAAGTTTCCCATTCAATTTTACCTTATAGATATGTTAGCCTCTTGAATGTCTCTAAGGGGACCTCTACACACAAGCTATAGAAGAGGACAAGTAATTTTTACCAAAGTAAAATTTTAGCCAATAAATTGTATCTAAAAAAATGGTTATAATTTGATAAGCACACGACTATACTAAAGGAAAGGGGTGAATCAATATAATACAATATAATTTTACTTAAATTTCAAAATAAAACCACACTAATATCAATTTCACAATATCGATAACAAGAAGAACACTTGATTTACGTGGAAATCCTTACAAGAGAAAATAACTAAAAAATATTTCTTTTACATAAATCTCTTTTACAATCTTTGTAGGAATCAACATATATAGGAGAAACCAATTCCCTCTTATACAATTTATGAGCACCAACCCACTGGAGAAACTAATCCCCACTTTTAGAATTTATGGGCACCAACCCATTGGAGACATCAATCACCACAACTAAGCACCAACCCTGTAAGAGACACCAATATATTCTTTGATAGACACCAACCTTAAAATTATTCAATGAATGATATAGTTTTACTTCACATAAATATGATCAAAACTTCTAATTCTGAATAATATAAATCTTTCCTTCACAAATTAGATCCACACACATACACCTTCCTTCCTTCACAAGTTTGATTCAAATGATGTATACTCTTCTTTCACAGAAGCTAATCACATATATGACAACAATTTCCTTCAAATATGATCATAAATAATATCAATATCTCCCTTCTATATCTGCATATATCTTTTCTTTTGTCTCTACACAATCTTCTTTTATATCAACATATTCATCTTCTCTATATCTACATATATATTTTCTTCTAATTATGCCTCTTAATTCCTCATATTCAAATATGAATATGGTTTTCTAATATTATTTTATTCCTCACACACTTCTTCATTCATCACTTTTCAAATATCTTTTATATATCTCCAATGCTTCCATGAATGGGTTGCCAAGGAATATATAGTCTTTGACAAGGATATAAAATTTGTTGGATATTTTTAAGGACATTTTCAAAGATGATGAAGATAAATCTACAATTTAGTTTAACATATCACCCATAAATTGATGGGTAGATGGAAGTTGTAAACACGAGCTTAGGAATTCTTTTGAGATATTTAGTTGGAGAAAATCTGATAAATTTGGATATCCTCTTTCTAGAGGCATAGTTTACATACAATAATTTAGTGAATTGGAGTATAGGGAAAATACCATTTAAGACTTCATATGGAAATAGTCCAAAGAATGGATAAGAGTTGAAGGATATCAATAAAGAATAAAGTATGAGTGTTGAGGTAGAAGAATGTAAGTCATTTGGAGAAAATGAATGGGAAATATAAGGAGAAAGTTGATGGGAAGACAAGATGTAAGGAGTTTGTAGTTGGAAATGAAGTGATGGTGTACCTAGAAGGAAGAAGAGATTTTTATTTGGAACATACAACAAGTTGAAGATGAAGAAGTTTGGTCCATGCAAAACCATGAAAAGGTTTGATTCAAGAAATGCATATAAAGTATAGTTACTAAAGGGTTTAGGGATATCACTAGTGTTTAACATTACAAATTTATATCAATATCATGAATCATAGTTAGGAGATAGTAGCACATAATTATAATGGCAATGTTAGACACTATAATATTAAAAGGAGGAGGTTGACGATATTTTGGATAGCCAAATTGGTAGAAGCACCAAGAACATACAATATGGGGAATATCTTGTGAACTGGAAGGAAAATATTGAAGAAGATTCATCATGGATTTCAAAGGCTAAGGTAAATCATCTTGGTTTCTCTCTAAAATTGAGGGATTCACTTTTCAAATTATCTTGGGTGTCTAATAATTGAATATACTATTGCATTTCACCATAGTTTCATATCTTTCCTCATTGAAAGGGATAAATGTTCTACTATATGCTCCTTTAATATCACATTCACTTTCCATTTTTTTTATTATTACAAAGGCACCTATTGGTCTTTAAAATTTATCAAGATTGATAGACTTACACTTAGTTCACTATTCATAGTTTGTGATAGCTTTCCAAAAAAAATTCCAAAGAAGGAACATATATCAGGTACATTGGCCCTATGATTTCTTAGATGTAAGTTGTAGAAGGATCCATCATTGTTGCATTTGATTTGGGAGATTCAACTATGCATTTGACCAACTACATGTTTCATGAGGAATCCGGCTTTGTACCATCTTCCAGTTGACTACGATAATTTCTAAGGCTTGGAGCTACTATATTTAAATATCATGCATAACCATTTAGGAGTCACAGTAGAAAGAGTTGGAAGTTGATTTTTGGGGTTATACTATTATATCATTTGAATTATATAATTTGTATATCTATAATCAAATGGTTGAAGCCTAGCATGTTGGGAGTCCATTATGGTAGATAGAATCAATAAAGGTCCTATTATTTTATTATTATTTATTGAGATTTTGATATGCATCTGTGTGTTGTTTTATTTCATTGTATGGTGAGAGAATCCTCCTTTTGAACCCTCCCCCCATTACTATATCAAATTTGATGTTAGTGCTAGTATTTAATGATATTTAGTTACAACTATTTTACATTTCTCATTTTTCAAGCATCTGAGAGAATTGAATGAGTAATTAATATTCACACATTTTGATTTGGTATACTTAACAAAGTAAGAGACTTCTATACATCATTTTAAGATCCTTTCTAGTTGTGATCAAACTTTTGTACACATATTTGGGGGGTTGACCTATGGGAACATGTCTCCTTGTGACATAAAGACGTCACTTTCTAGGTAAGTATTGTCAACCCTCAAATATCAAAAACAAGCAAAATATATGAAGATCATTTATGGGAACAACATAATAGAAATATAAATTGGCCAAGGTCGAGTATGGACTCAAAGGATGAATTTGTGATTGGAGACTTGACATAGGCCTATGAACTTGAGCTTTAATAGAGGTTAATTCTATTGTAGATTTTGAGACATTTATTGATGTAGAGATCACCTTTATAGATACTAGTCCTAAAATACTCATCATTGACATCAATTATTTTATCATAAAACTAAACACTCTTATTTACCAAATTTTCTTTTCTAAAATAATTATTAACTTATCAAATCTGTTTAATCCCAACTATCATTAATTAATCTAAACTAATTTATATTCATTTATTTAACTTTCTTAAACTTTCTTTCATTAACAAATGCATATTATTAAAAAAAAAAGTGTGGAAGGATTGTGGTGCAATAATATATAAATAAAAGTTCATTAAGATTGAATCAGTTACAAGTTATGATTCTCCATATAGACACCAAATTGAGTGGTTTCTTGTCCATTGTACAATTAATGGCTATTTGTCAATGCAATGTGATAATTTTACTTATTGTAAGACATTTCTACATTCTTTAACAAGTTGTATTTCCATTGAAATAAGACTTTTCTACATTCTTTAACAAATTTTATTTCCATTGAATGATCATTTATCAATGCAATGTCATAATTTTACTTATTGTAAGACATTTTTACATTCTTTAACAAGTTTTATTTCCATTTGCTCAATAGTTTGTCCATGTATTAATGCAGTCCAGGTAACCTTCATGTAAGACATTCCCACTTGTAAAGACTATGACAAGTTCTTTTCCCATTGTTCAATGGAGTTCCACTTTTCAATGCAAACTAAATAATTTTCCATCCTTGTAAGGCATTCCCACGTGTAAACGCTGGCAAAGTTTTTGTTTCTATTGTTGAATAGCTGTACAATAATTTTACTTTCCCACCAGTAAGGACCATGACAAATCCAGTATAAAAATATGAAGCACCCAAATAGAAACAAAATAGTAAAAGCAATGTATGATTGTGGACCCATGTTTGTTCGGTGGAAGAAAACAAATCCTTTCAGATCTTTTGTGAGACGATGCTGACCACCAAACACCATTACAAATGATCTCTTTTAATGGCCGTCCATTATTATAAGTTTGTCCCCATACTAAATGTCTGGCAGCTTGGAAGGCCATTGATTCATGGTCCTGGCCATCTTGATAGCTGGAAGCACTCTGCATGGATGATATTGAAGGCCAACTATATATTTGTACCATCCATTTTTCTTGGAAGTTTGAAATATGGAATGGTAAGTTAAGTGGGTCTTAATTATGTTTGTCTTTTATTTTATATTTATAGAGAAAAGATCTAGTAGTTGAGCATGTTTTAATAATTGCAATAGTATTTGTTCATTTAATGTTCAATATGTTGAATAGATTAGTATTAATAGTTATGACGTTAAAGTTGTTAGTGTTGATGACGACTACTCATAATTAAATGAAATTTATTCTGTAAATCCAAAAACAACAGATCACGTGATGTCAAGTCGTTGCACCAACAAACAAGACTTAATACATAACTACTTAATGCACAACTATCGGTCTACCTTATTTTGAAGATTTTTTTCAACACCACAACAAAAAACATACTGACGTATCATATTTGATGATATAGACTTTAAACATTAATTATAAGTAAAGACCTCGCCAATTAAACTGTTATAATAAAATAGAAAATAATTGAAAATCATCACATATAATTTTGAGAAACATAAAACCAAAATTCTTAACTTTTTAAGTCATATCCCTATAATGAAAAGCATTGTTGAGGGTATAAATGGTGGTGTCTCTATGTTGGTATGATTATGTTGTGGTGCCATGTTTATTGAAAGCAGGCAGAAACTTAAAGTTGCTCTGATACAGTTCAACAGTAATATTTGTATGTGAATCTATAATCAGATGTAGCTCTATGTCTTAACTGTAAGTCTCTTTTGCTAGGCCTTGACTAACTCACTAATTTTTTAACTAATTAAAGTTTGCTACAGAATATTATGAAGAGAAGATAACATCAAAACTTACAGAATATTATGAAGAGAAGTTGACATCAAAACTAAGTCTTAATTTGAAATTATAAATTCTATTAAGACAAAATTAGAATGTCATTTTTTAATAATTGGAGTAGGACCGGCCTCTGCAAGTTCAATAGCCATCTTCTGTATTATTCAATGTCTACTTGAGATATAATGCAACGTGCTATAATTTTTTTTGTTTTCTTGATTATGAAGTGTTGAAATTGTGGCAGATATAGAAGAGGTTCCCACCCTGATAGCATCAACCTGCCAACCCTTCTTTAATGGCTTTCAGCTTAGAAAATTTCTCTTGCACTTACTACATTATTAAACAACTACTGCTTGACTTTAATGGTGCTCTGCAAAAAGTTTGAGAAAGTGATTATAAACAAAAGAAAAAGATTTGTTCTCTCAAAGAAATATTTCACAAATCCTATTAAAATTAAGAATGGGATATTTCAAGGATAGGTGTACTACTTAAATTGACTCATTCAAATGCCATAAGTTGCAGACAAGCTAATTAGAAGAGATGAACAATAAGAGTGGTGTTTAATATGTTTGGGAGTGGAATATTAAAAGATCTTTTAAATAAATATTTAAACAATAAAAAAATTGATGTATTAGTATTTTAAAATGATAACAGATTTATTTCAAAATGTCTAGAATATACATGTTATTTCTTATTCTAAAGTATTGAAGAAACAAGGTGCATGCCAATTTGGTGTTTTAATAGGAATAAATAATCTGCATACACCATTCTAAGACCTTTATTTGATGTATTTGAATCATTGTACTCATTTCCAAAGGTTCACCTAGGAGAACGTGTCTCATTACAATACAACAAAAAACCTACCAATGTATTCTTAAATACCACTAGTACTATAAATATTAGAAAAGGTAGATGACACAAAGTCACACTAGGCAAGTATAATTCTATTGTGTGTAGGGAACAATCTAGACCCAAAGGACTAGTTTGTGACTATGAACTTGTCCGAGATTTGAAATTTTGTTCTCTAATAAAACACAGATCCAATACAAAATGTACGGTAGAGACTTTCTTTATGAAGATAAGTTTTTAATAAAGTTATTTCCAAACACTATTAAATATTATGTTATTGACTGGTTCTTTTTACTTCCTTAAAGGTTTATACATCCATTTAATGACTTGAAAAAAATATTCCTAAAGAAATTCAAAGTTAATATGGCTTAGAGTAATTTTTGTTGGGTAAGCCGGCAATAGTGTGGTCCATTTTTTGACTCAATTAGGATATTGGAATGAACTTTTTTAACCAAATTTTTATATTCTATGAATTATAACAAACAAACCCTTAGGAATTTGAAGATGATGTGAATTAGTATTTTTTAGATTTTCTCATCAACACAAGCAGGCTTCAACAATCTCCACAACTATACAGAAAGTTGACAGCAATGACAACACCAACAACATTGTGTTGACAACACTAACAACTCCAAGCTTGCAACAACTCCAATGCTAGGGGTTGACATCAATGATAACACCAACAAACTTCCAACAAAATGTAAATATTTTTATTAAATATTAAAGATTATAAAAAGAATATAGATAAATAGATAAAGACTAGTAGAATATAATTAACAATTAAATATTAATAATTGGTTATCATTGGTTGGCATAGGATAATCTTGAAATGTCTTAGAACAATGAAAAAAGAGTAAAAATATAACATAGACTACTAAAACATGATAAAGACTACCATTCGACAATAGTAGGAGAGATGGAACCATAGACATATCAAATATTAAGCACTGGGAACATAACCAAATTTGTCATTGAGGTATAGAAAGAGCTAATGAACTAAAAACAATATATGACTATCATGTGGATGTCAAAATAGAGCTAGCTCAAGAATTCATGCAATGATGATTAAATTTTTGAATTGAAGTCTTCATGCTAACCTTCCAAGGTCTTAAGCTAGTTTAGAAGATGGTCTATTTGATTCTCCATTGCATTTTTCACCTTTAGTTGTTCATCGAAAAATGTAGACAAGTTAGCTATTTGGAACATAAAATTAGCACTATTCATTTGAACTTCAATCTCTACAAGAAATTTAGATTGAGGTAGAGTAGAATTACAATGGAATTTCTAAATGATTTTGATAATAAAATGGTAGCAGGTATCAAAGATAACATTGAGGGATGTTAACAAAGCTTAAAGAAAATTTATAATACCATTTATAAGAGAAAAGGGTGGGTAGCGAAAACATGAGACAATGCCAAAGCTTGTGAACATGTGAGAAAACCAAAAGACATACTTAATAAATTTTAAAAGTTACAAAATAGATAAATTAACAGTAAGTAAATATATTTTAAATAGACGCCAATCAACAATTTAAAAGAAGTAAATTGTGATTACACATCAACTATACGCTCTTGAGATGATGGGCAAGGGAAATTAATAGAAAGAGAAGTCTATTAACTAAGTCCAAGGGAAAATAATAGGATCCTACCATCATTAGACCATTTTGAATCCAGATTATAGAAAATAAGGTGGTAAAGAAGAGAAGAACCAACTATTTAATGCCTACCATGGGTTGCTTGGGACAATAACTAAGATGAAATTGATGTTTTATCTGCTGCCACATTTTCCATGTGAAGTTAGAAAGACCCCCCAATTGTAGGTCCTTATAATCAATGAAGAGACTAAATACAGTTGCATTCAATGCACATGATATTTATGCTTGTTAATGCCAAGAAAGAACAAGTCATTCATTTCCTTGAATAGATTATTGTACATTGATGGAATGGTGTGAATTGTTCCCCACTATTAAACAGATTCGCAATATCAACAAAACAATATATAAATAATAAGAATAGTAATAAATTATAGGGAACATCAGAAACGTGTATCATCATCTACTTACATATTATTCAAATGAATGTAAATAGTCTAACTAAAAAAATGATTATATTCAATGTTAAAAGTTAATAAAAAATATCATTCGATTGTAAAGAAAAGGACATCTCGTGAAACACATGGTGTGTTAAAAAATAGTTAGTCTTGTCGAGAGTTCATCTCCATTATTCAAAAATGTTTCATAGTAACGAGAGATTATATGTGTAATGGATAATAAGGTAGGTTAATTAAATAAGTATAATCGATTTAAATTATTAAATATGACAAGGAAATGGTGAATTGGTAAATATGTAAGTTATTTAGTTGTATGATTGAAGAATGAATGTTAAATGAAGATGATCTTAGAATTTGTTTGATGTTTAATTTCATAATAGTGTCTTTTTGTTAGTGAAATGTTTTAGTGTCTATATTGAGCTTGTTCTTTATTAGAGGACAAGTTCGTAGATGGACAAAGTCAAAACCACATATTTGTACTTTGAGTTTAGATTCATCCTTGTGCACAATAATATTTTGCTCCTTGGCTTCTAATGAATAAATGTTAGTTGTACTCTTCTTGAAGATCTAGGGACTTGGTGACATTTAGAAATACCTTAAGGGTTGTTGATTTGTTGCAAGGAGATAAGCTCTCCTAGGTTGACCCTTGAAAATCAAATGAGGTTTGAAAATAGTTTCCTTTTTAGTGTACCAAATCAAAACATGTCACTACTAATTTCTTCCAATGCTCTAAGATAAGAGGATATTAAATGGTGTGTGGATGTTTAGAATGAGTTTGATAAATGTCCTTTATTACTATCACATAGCATCAAATTGCACCAAATGTGTGCTCAATTAGCTCAAGTCATGAAGGTGTATAGGGCTTGTCATCCAAATTTGAATTTTAGAGTTTAAAAAGGAAGGGCACAAGTCCATGACCATGGGATTGCCCTTGGGGTGACAAAAACATCTAAATGTGGATATACTATTAGATCTAGGTTACAAATAAATAAATAGAGATATGTGCACATGTGAATGCGATAAATATGGTGGATAGGGTGAATGCACAAAAGTTTGTTTGTGTTTGTAAGAAAAGGGTAGGACTATAGGGATATGTGTGCAAATGCATACAAGGCTAGGGGAACAAACCTAAATTTGCACCAAATTATGCCAGTTGTCAATAAGTGCATGTATTAAGTCATTTCCTCAAAAAGAACATAAAATTAAATGGGAAATAGCATGGGTATGCAAATTTTACCATTACATTTTATTCTATTTTGAGATGCATGTGAATTCTAAAATGACCATGTGTATCTCAAATAATATAGCACCCACAAACATGCAGGCAGAGTAAATATTCATACACTAATAGGGTATTACTATGAGGTCCATACAAAATAATGGAACTTGCAAGGTGTGATCATGTAAGTATGTCCCTACGTATGTGCTCTATAATATGAATCTTGTAAAATAGAGAAAAAATATGCAAAGAGTAACTTTGTCTCACAAATAAAAATATGATACAAAATAGGAACTTTCCAATTATTTAAGAAATTAAAAAAATAGGAAATGAGTAAAATTATAATGGTTTTTTTTATTTAGAAAGTGATATGAAAATAATTTTCTTGATTGCAAAAATGTAACTCCACTTGATTATGAAAAAATTCGACCTACTCAATTGTATCTTAACACAACATAATCATGTTTGATTGTGGTGGTGATTCTTAAAAAAATAATCATATGAATTTTAGTGATAATATATACCTTGGATTCAATTGGTTGTATCCAAAGAATGCAAGGAATTGAAGGGGGAATCATACATGAAATTAATTGTGATCTATAGATAAGCATGTATGAAAATGATCATGTAAAGCCATAACAATATTGTATACATCATGTGATAAGAACAAGTTGCATCTAGAATGATCAAACATTCTCAACACATATGGGCTATATATATGATCAATAAATAGAAATGTTGCACCCAACATAGGTAAGGCTGTAAAAATGGTGATGTGACCCTCGTTGGCTAGAAAAATTAAGATAGTACATAGGAATTAAAGGCATAAATATGAATATATGGGACACCCTTAAATTCTATATTTATAACATGGGTTATGAAGCTCCTTTTTGGTAGGACTCTTGGGATGGATTTCCCCCAGCCATATACATGTATCCTCATTTATAGGCTATTTTCCATTGTTTCACAGTGGCTGGGTGGTCTTAGGTTGAGGACTTTAAATATGTCCATAGCTTGGGGAAAGTAGAGGTGTTTAGATGGAATGATTCTTCATAATGGTCACCTGAGGGTTCGATTTAGGATCGATAAGAGTTGAGCAATTTTAGCAAGCACAAATTGTAGTTCTCTAAGGGGGAGAGATATCCTAGCTTGGAGCTCAAACCCAAGGGAGTGTATTTAGTGGCCTCTATATAGTAGGAGCTAAATCTCTAGAAATATGGGGGGATGGAGCTCACATGGTGGAAGAATGTGTGGAATAGGTTTGCATGGCCTAAATGCAACTTCTTCTTGTGGCCTGTAGCTTGGAATAGGTGTCTCACCTAGGATAACCTATAAAGGAGAGGATTTAGGTGCCATATATTTGTGTTCTATGTGGTAATAGTGAGGAATTTGTTTCTCACTTATTTTTTTAGTTCTCATATTCTAGAGGTATGTGGAATTTTTAGTGGGGAGTCTAGAAGTAGGCATGTGTTCATGCTTCCTCTCTGGTAAAGTTTTGGAGAATATTGGGGAGGCCTACAACCAAGGATTTCTTTCTTTAGAGGGAATGGAGTATTGGTCCCCCATTTATCCTATGGAAAATATGGTTCGAAATGAACCACAAAATATTCCATGGAAAGAATCTAGTGGCTCAACAGATTTGTTAGAGAATCATTAACGTGGTTCAAGAGATGGTGTTTGCGAAATGTGAGGTGTCAATTCTCTTGGAGTTTAGTGAAGAGGAGATGATAAAGATGCCAAGGTTCTAAGATGGTAATGGTCTAGGGCCTCGTTTGGTGAGGAGTCATCATATCAAAAGGAAATTAGGTAGAGAGAAGGTAGATGGTCTTCTCCTCCTCTTGGGGTTCTAAAGATTAATACTAATGGATCTTCTAGGGGAAATCTAGGGTATGCAAGGGTTGGTGGTGTTGGAAGGGAAAATACTAGGGTTGTATTTATCCTTTTTCTATTTATAAATGTCAATACTCTAACAACCTTATGGAGGGTCTTTCTATTCTTATAGCTCTTGAAAGGGTTTGCTCTCTTGGCTGGAGTAAGATTACTTGTGAGTATGATCCTTTAATTTTGATTAATATGTTGAATGAGAAGAAATTGGAAGGGGTCAATTGGTAATTGGCTATGATGGTTTGGAAAATTCTTAGATTATCTTGGAATTGGAGGGTGGATGATTGGGATTAATTATCTTGGGATCATTCCTATATTTTAGGTAGGTTGACTATTGGGGATATAGCTGGTTGATGGGATTTAGTGGCTGGGTTCTTGGGGGTCTCACTCTCCATGTGGTTGTAGCTTTCTAGATTTTTTTGATTGGGATTTTTTTTGCTTAGCTTGACTTTGGTAAATTTTTTGTAAGGATTGTTGATTTTTTCTCGTTGATTAATAAATTTTTTACCCCTTTTATTTTAAAAAGGCATAAATATGAAACAAATGCATGAATCCAAACAAATGCACGAAGCCACAACTAGGAATGAATATTAAATGAAAGACATGAAGCTAAAACAAGGCATGAATTTATGAGAAGGAAAGAACCCACAACAAAAGGCATGAAGATAAAATGAAATGAATGAGTTTACAATAATAGGGAAAGTACCAAGTTATAGAAATAGTCGAAATAATGCACGAAAACAAGGGAAAACATGATGCTCTTGGTACAAATATGTAACCATGAAGGTACAACATATAGAAAGGGAAGGTGATATTCCAAAAAATGTAAATGTTTTAGTGGTAAAGATATCAAAATAAGAACACATAAGGTGGAGGAATTCTTGATTCCCTTAAGGATAAGGATATATGAATGAACTTAGGATAATGTGTAAGGGGAAGGCATGGTTCTTCTTGACATAAATATATATGGAAAATTAATCTCTATATGTAATGGGGGAGATGTGATACTCGTCAAAAGTAAAGGTAACCTTATGAGTGTGATATGACAATTAAAGAATCAAGATGTAAATCTATAGAAGTGTGATATAGCAAGGAAAGTGCAATAAGTAACTCCAATAAGTAATATGTATCAATATTTTAATCTCTACTTAGAGTAAAAAAATATCAAAGTAAGATCAAATTATAGGCTATAATAATTATGATATATAAATTTAAGATCAATGTTGGATTAATATATAATATGATAACTATAGTAAGTATGGCATAATAATATGAGATTAATAAGTATGTTATAAGAAGTAGGGTATAACAATATGAGATCAATGGATATGTTTTAAGAAGAATTGTATTTAATAATAAACTAGCCAAGATCAACTAACTATATGCAAAAATTAATACATGTTGTTTTGAATGATTGAAAATTAACATTTGGGTCTCCTTTTCCATTATACACCTCAAAATGAGGGTCCAAAAATCCTATAGAAAATGTACATGAAACAACCTTGAAACCTAAATGCATGCAATATGGAGGATTTAATGTACTGGTATATTTCTTGTTATCCTTAAATTCTTTACTTAAAATTTCTCTCTTTCACAAGTATATCCAAGGTGGTAGTCGGAATAATATTGGTATTAGGAGTATGAGATATATTGGAATGGGTGTAGAGGGATTGGGAAGCAAGAGGCATGGGCATAAAAAAAAATGTATTGTACATGGTATGATAAGTGTGGTTTAGGGTTTGAGATAATGATATGATATGGGCTAGATGGTGGAAATTTTAAGAGTAGTGAATGTGGGAGTAATTGGGTTAGATATATGTGGAATTATAAAGGGGGTGAAATTATTAATGGAGATAATAAAAGGTGGAATATAACCTTTGGTTCAAAAAAATGGGAATGGGATCAAAAAATAGAATTAGTAGTGGTAAGACTCAGGTTGATGGTAGTGGTAGGAATGGATGTGGTAGGAATGGGGATAAAAGATGATAATGGGTAGGGTACACCATTATAAATATTCATTAAGGATCGAAGATATTATAAAAATATGGTGTCAATATGATAATATATTTTAATGCACGTTGTCAAAAATAATTTCCAATTGATGATAAGATTGATCATGTTGTATTTCTTCTATCAAAAATTTACTTGTAAGTTGAACATTTTCTTATAATATTAATACTCTTATTAATATTAGTTGATCTCAATATTACCATCATTAAATATATCATTTTCATTGGAATGGGGAATTAATATATGATTCAAATGAGAAATCTATCTACATATAAATAAAATATGTAAAAATACATCTCAAATGCATGCTTATAGAGTTGAAAAATTAGAGATGTTAGTGTTATATCACATCCAAAATTGAAACCCTAAGGGGATAGACAAGGGTGGGTAAGGTTTGTTAGAAAGATATCACATTTAAGCATGTTTAAGAACTAATAAAAGATAATACATTAATGAAGCATACAAATGTAAAAGGAAGTTCAAATTTGTAAAAATAGAATTCAAACTCATGGAAATGCAGATAAAACTAGTATGATGTAAAACCTAAAAGGAAGATTGAGTAGTGTAGGATTGGATGAGTTCACCAAAATGGAAAATAAAATTTCATTGTGGTTAAAATTGAGTAATTAAATAAATGCAACCAAATAAGCATAATTATAATATATTAACTAAATTTGGTAAGGAAATCATAAATTAGTAAATGCCCAAGTTATTTTAGGAAATGTAGATGTGATAGAAAGGTACTTAGCTTTATGACTAAAGAATGAGTCCTAAATGAAAAGATTCTAGATTCTATCTAGTTTTTTGTTTGTAAATAATGTCTCTTTATAATTAAAATGCCTCTATGTCTATACTTGACTTATGCTCTATTAAATTAAAAGCTCAAAAAATTGGGATGAATTCAAAGTCATGGATCTATATTTTGATACACATTCTTGTACATGGTGATATTCTACTTCTTTAATTGTTTAATGAGTTCTTATAATTTTCACTACTTTTCTTGAAGAATTAGGTTAAATGATTCACTGTAAGGATACAAGTTCTCCTAGATCAACCCCTAAAAAGTTATCAAGGATTAAAAAATTATCCAAGAACCCTAGTATGTAGAGTTGTTACTCCTTTTAAGTGCACTAAATCAGAATGTGATGTTACTAATTAATTTTAATGCTCTATAGAGGATGAGAATATCTTAAATTGCATGTGGATTATTAGAATGAATGCAACAAATTCCTTTAAATACTAAAAAATATAATCAAGTTACACCAAAAATGTGTTTAATGGACTCAAGGTGGGAAAGTGGATGGGGTTAGTTGACCAAATTTTAATTTTAAATTTAAAAATGAATGGGACAAGTATATGGTCACTAAAATGTCTTAGTGTGGGTAAATGATAATATCTAGTTGGAGAATATATAAATGGAGGTAGGTGCAAGTTGAATGTAATAAATATGGTCAATAAGAAAAATGTATAGAAAAGTGTGTGTGTGTGTGTGTAAGGATAAAGTAGGGATAAATTTGTAGGATATATGTAAAATGGATAAAGAGATAGGGGAATGAGACTAGATTTATAGTATAATATTATTGTACATTTGTTCTAGTGTACTTATATCAAGACATTTCCTCAAAATAATCTCAAAACTAAATAGGAAATGACGAGGGTATGAAAATTTCACCATTACATTAGAATATCATTTTTTTCCTAAAATTAGAGAAGGGATGTTTTAATTAATTAACTTATCCTTTATAAAGTAGAATCTATTACTCATCAAAGGGATCGAGGGAAATTGGTGAAATCCTTTGGTTCTAATTATGGAGATCCAAGTTCAAATTCCCACAATGAAATCAAAGGTGAAATTCTAAATGGTTAAAACTAGACTTCTAGTGTGGATTTCTATGCCTTCTAAGTTGTATATAAATTTAAAAATTTTGACTAAGTGAAATTTGTGGTTGAGTTGGTCCTTAATGGATTAAGTGATCTATTTTATGGATGAGGTCCCTCATTTTTGGCCTCACCAACTCTAGTCATATTAAAAATTCTTGAGGTACCAATCAACAAAAAAATGCAATATCTTACTTTATTCCTTATATTTATGAAATGTATTTTTATAAAATACTTATTTTATTTTGAGGATGGGATGATATAATCTCAACTTTATACTAATAATTTATAGTTTCCATATAATTTTAATATTCCTTTAGCATAGTTCAAAGTCCATTTGCACCCTTGACATAGAGATTGATCACCATATTCATTAGGTGCATTATATTTGTTAGATTTATATGATGATGCCTAATACAAAATTCATTTTATTTTCAAATTCTCTTTACTATAAGAGTAGGGGTTGATTATTTTTTAATTTTTATAGACTCATATAACTCTATCTAGATCTTTGTGGCTTACAAGGATTGGAGATATATGACTCTTTTGTTTTGAGATATGTTCAATATTCAGCTACATTTGGCTATTTAAAGGTTTTACTTCCACAATGCTTTGTAGTTGGAGGATTGGATCCTTCATTCACCTTATTTCTTCTTTCAACGTGAATATGAAACAACCTCATTAGAAGCTTACAAATATGGCAAGATATGTGAGGCATTGAATGATGCAATTTTTTCATATATATAGTTTTTCTTTAGTACATGCCATTTTATTTTTTACTTTTCTTTAGGTTTTCTCTAGTTACACTTGCACTTCCTATTCTTTATTTTTTCGTTGTAATTTTGTAGTCTTATAAGCCAATTATGGTATTTCATGGACAATAATATCATTATCATCTCTCAGTTTATCTCTTATTTTCTTACAAGATATACATTTTTAACATTCATCAATCATATAAAATCAAGGTCAACTTCATGTAGTTTAAACTAGCACAAACTATTTTAATTTTCTTAAAAATAAATTATCATTGATCTCTACTAATAAATCCACCAAAAGGTAATTATTATGAAGTAAAATAGTTCAACACCAAAGAATATAAATTTAAACTCATGTCTCAAAAAATAATAATAATAAAAAATTTCCTATTAAAATGGTTAAAAGTGTATACCTTACACTTTCCTATTTATTCTCAACTCACTTTGTAAGGGTTTTCCCTAATATAATGATTAGTGTACAAGTGGTATGTATCTACATAAAATTTGGAAAATTAACACAAACATAACCTCACACATCCCTAGATTTTGAAATTCATCTACAATTTTACTTTTCCCTTTGAATGGGAACAAAAATGACCTGATTTCTAAATTTAATTTAAGTTTAGCCCAAGTTATTTTCTTCCTACTAGCCATTAACCATTGATGTGAATGTAAAAATTTAAATGTCGTACACTAGAGTATTGTATAAAATTACAAGCCCTAATTCATTAGGGAGAGGATGTACTACTTATAATGAGAGATCTTTTTTGCACATTACATCATCATTATAGGAGCATGACATCAACATTAATGATGACCACTTGAATATTGTATGATTTCTTGAATTTTCTTTTATCAAATTGTAACACTACTAAAGTATTCTTATGAGTTTGATTAAGGAGAAGATCATTTCATAATAAACTCTCAAATATGTTCATCAACACTAATAGTCTTCAAATATAGGTTTTATATTGAATAAATTATATGCAAGTGTACCTAATTGATAGCCAAGAATCCATTGAGACTTAGAAAAATGTGGGTTCAAATATATGGTGGAGGCATAAATCGCTTAATTTAATTTTTTGATTCTCATCAAGCATGTTAAAATTTGTTAAATTATTCTAAAGAGTATTTTCAAGGGTCAATGTGCCATGTAAGATCAAAAATATGGAAATCCTTACAAGCAATAATGCAAGTATACAGTGAGAGAGTTCCCCACAAGAAAATATCCAAGATCGGAGGATTGAATCGCTATCCATCCTAATGCTAAGTCTAAATTTGTTATGTTGATGGGGGTGGAAAGGGAAATAGATTATAGAAAGAAAAAGAAAAGAAAAGAAAAATTCACACTAGATAGATATTATATTTACTAATCTAGAGTAATCCACAATGGCTCATGATGAAATAATAAATAAAGAGAAGTTAATGCATATTATAAACATCGATGAACAAAGACAAGTCAAAAATCACTTAAGACAACACATGCTTTCTATTAAGAAAATTGATCACTACAAGTTACATGCATATTCTTTCAAAAAATAGAGGCTTCCATGTTGAGTAATAAAGAGCTTGGTAAGAGTCAACCAATATATTAGGCTCAAAATTTTAGTTGCACAAAGTGTCAAATAGATGTAGAAAGATTAATCTAAGAATCAATTAATACATTAGGTACTATGGCCTAATTAGAGCAAGCTTTTGGATTCAATTGTGTATGTTTTTAGATATATCTATCTTTTTTCTTTTTTTCTTTTCTTTTGATGTTTATCGTTATATATTTTTTTGCATATATAATTTTTTTCTTAATTCATTAAATATTTTTTTCTTGTCTTTGTACATAATATATTTTTATGCTTATTTTTATTTTTATTATATATATAGTTTTTTTTTTCTTTTTATTTTTTGAATTTCTTTGTGTATCCTTTTTTATTCTTTTCCTCTCATTTATATTTATTTTTTTCTCCTTTTTTAATTGTTTGCCTCTCTCATTATTTTTCTCTAATTTAATTGCATTTTGGGGCACCCTTGATCACTCTTTCCCCACCACACCTATTTTATTCAATTTTTTATTTGTTCTACCCTCCCTCTCCCTCACCTCTTCCCTTTTCAAGGCCATATATGCACTCCAATTCTTCACTTTCCTCTTCCTAATGATGGATCATTGAGTGTGATCTAAAACATCATATTTTAGATCTAAAAAGATACACAATTGAATCCAAAAGCTTGCTCTAATTTACTTCATGGACTATGGAAAAATAATACCAACTATTACTATAGCCTAGTTGTAGAAATTTTCATCTATGAATGAACTAACACATTAGGCTCTATAAGTTAGTTGTATAAAGTTTCCTCTAGTTTTAAATGGGCATGCAAGCTAGTATTTATAGGTTGTACTACCTAGCCCATAATGAGTTTTCCTGACCCTGTGCATTTATTTTCCATACATCTATCTTGAAAGGAGCCCTCTCCCTCCCCCTCATTGCCCAAACCCTAAAAAAAAATATGTGAGTGGTGTATTTTTATTTGGAATATGGTACATATATGGGTCTATATTTTGATATATACAAGTGTATAGGTAAAAGTAACATTTTAAGATTAATCTAGGCTAATTGAGTAACAATTAATCTAGGTAAATTAAATTTGGGTAAGTAATGTTGTATTAAATGAAAACTTTAGAAATAAAATAGAAAGAATTAGGGCAATTAGTTTTGAGAATTAAATGATAAAGAATAATATTTGATGTCATGCATAACCTAGTTCTCTAGGTATAGAAAATAGATGCATTTTCTATGCTCATTATCTAGGAACCATGATAGATTCATAATTCACAATTCTAGGCATGAGATTAGTGGCACTATTTTTGTGTTTTCACGACTTGGTTTGTCTATGCCTATACTATTGAGTAAAGCATAAGGACTCATCATGTTCCCCTTAGTAAAATCACTTGAAAGACCAAATTTACTACCTTAAACAAGTATTACTAGACATCAAGAAAGCGTGTAAATGATCCAAATGTGAATATTGATGCATGTACTAATCCTAGTTTATGAAGAAAAAGAAGAATCGACAAAAGGAGAGTCACAAGAAGAGAATGATACTGATGAAGAAGAGAAACACAAATCTTCTCCAAAATCTCCACCCAAGTATGTCAAAATAGATCATTATGAGGATCAAATTCTTGGAAACGAAGCTAACGGTGTCATGACAAGAAGAAATTTTTCATGACAAGACCAGATGAACTATTCTTTATTTTTTGAAATAGAGATAAAATATTATGAAGAAGCTAGTAAGTTTGAAAGTTGGATTAAAGCCATGAAGGAAAAACTTAGTCAAATAGAGAAAAATTAGACTTCAGAACTTGTTCCAAGGCCTGTTGATAACAATGCCATAGGCTCAAAATGGGTAGTCAGGAATAAAGTGAATGAAGATGGAAAGATAGCCATAAAAAAAGCTAGACTAGTCTCCAAGGGCTATGCTCAAGTTGTTGGTATAGATTTTCATAAGACATTTGCACCTGTAGCTAGGCTTGAAGCCATTAGAATTTTTCTTGCATATTTAGTTTATAAAAACTTCAAACTATACCAGATGGATGTAAAGTCTACATTTCTTAATGAATATCTTGATGAGGAAGTTTATATAGAGCAAAATAAAGGATTTAAGGTGGTTGAAAACAAATACTATGTGTACAAATTAAAAAAAATATTTGTATGGTTTAAAACAGGTCCGTAGTGCTTGGTATTCCAGGTTGGACAAATATCTCCAACAACAAAAGTATAAGAAATGTATTGGCAACAATAATTTGTATTTCAAATGTGAAGGTGAACATATACTAGTTGTTATTGTTTAAGTTGATGATATTATTTTTAGTAGTAATTGTGATAAGATGTGTAAAAAAAATTTCTACTACAATGTAGAAATATTTTGATATGTCCATGCTAGGAGAATTAACATTTTTTCTTGTTTTACAATTCAATCAGTTAGATACATGGATTTTCATTTCTCAAACTATGTATGCGAAGAAATTTTTGAAGAAATTCAAGATGGAAGATTGCAAGCCAGTTAGTACACCAATAGTTATTGGATGTAAGCTTAGAAAAGATGATAAATTTGATTTAGTAGATCAATCATTATATAGGTCCATGATTGGAAGTCTCTTATATCTTATAGCTACAAGGCCTAGTATCACACAAGTTGTTTGTATGGTTGCTAGATTTCAAGATGCTCCTAAGGAGACACATGCCAAAGCTATGAAGAGGATTTTCAAATACTTGAAGAGTACATTAGAATATGGGTTATGGTATCCTATTGGTGATAACTTCAATTTAATTGCATACATTGATACAGATTGGTCTAGTTGTGTGGATGATAAAAAGAGAACTAGTGGCAGTACATTTTTCTAAGAGATAGATTGGTAGCATGATTAAGCAAGAAACAAGATTCAATTTCTATATCAACAACTAAAGTTGAATATATTGTTGCAGTATCTTGTTGTACTCAAGTGTTATGGATGAAGCAAATAGTACAAGATATTAAGGTGGTTTTTGATGGGCAAGTCAATATTTGTTGTAATAATACTAGTACAATAAATATCTCAAAGAATCTAGTTATGCATTCCAAAACCAAGCATATATCCATTAAGTAGATCATTTTCTTAGAGAAAAAGTTGTTGCACAAGAAGTCAAATTGGGATATGTTGCTACAAAAGATCAACTAGCTGATATGTTTATAAAACCCCTTCTAAAGGAATCATTTGAACATCTTAGGAAACTATTAGGATTCGTTCCTTCTCCTATCTCTCCTTGAATACAAAGTGTATTCATCCAAGGGAAGCATATCAAAGTATTCTTTTATCCTTGGTAATATAGTTGCTCTATAAGATGCTAGTCCTCAAGGGGAGTTATTATACTTTTTGTGATTCCCTTTGTAATTAATGTCAAAGGTGGATAAATGGAAAGATGTTGCCATCAAATAATTGGAAATGACAATTGATGTCAAAGGGATTGCAAGGAGAGCAAGAGAACAAGGGGGAGATTCAAGTGTTTTCATTATTCATTTTTTTTTAGGTTTTTCCATCAATGATAGAGAGGGAGATTGTTGGAATTTTTATCATTGATATCAACGGGATCCTGTCTATCAAGGGATTTTTGTCTCTGTGAAATTGATCTCAAATTTCAAGGACTATGCATTATGGGATGCTATTTCTTGTTCATGTCTACTCTTGTCTGTTCATGGCTTAGAAGTATCTCCGCAAGGTTGTCTAGCTTTTAAGTTCTCTAGACTACAATAATGGTAGCTTTCATGCTCTATTTACTAGGGATTTTCCTAAATTCTCTTAAACCCTAAGTGTTTTTTCCTGGTTGTGCCCTTTATGTTATATTTTTTTGTTGCCCTATTATCCATAGTGAGAAGTCACTTAAGTGACAACTTAAGCCATTGTCATCATCGTTTTTACTGGTCACACTCTCTAGTGATTACTAGTTTAGGAGGTATTTTATCTTACGCCTGCGAAGAAGACTAAAGTGCAAGCTTTTTGATGATGATCCAAAAGCTAGCACAAAACCTTGTATTCGGTCAATGGTTTGTATGGGAGCATAGTTTTGATCTATTCCAATTCTAAGAAAATTACGCTAATATGATGTGATGACAAGTGTCATCCTTTTATTGCATCTCATGCCCTCTTTGGAGTGTAATTCTATTCTAGAGCACAAAAACAAGAAAACATTGAGCATTTGTAAGGACACATTGATTTTTCTGATTAGAGCACAATGTTGATTAAGTCTGAAAAATTTATATTTGTGTGGAAGCGATATAGTGACATGTGTCCAACATGACAACTATGAGACTGTTGGTGCATTTCTGCTACTTCTCAAAAAGTATGGTGGGTACCAATGTTGGCTATGTGGGGATGCGAAATGTTGATGCATGTCCTAGATGATGTTTCTAAGTGATAAATGCTATTCAATGGGTTTTCCAATCAATGGTGTACATTAATGGAGGAGATTACATGGCTATTGATGCATCACATAAAGGTATGTTTTTTTAATCATCTACTATGAAGATGCGTGATTATAACACATGTCCACTCTAAATGGAAGGAAAGGCAAGATAAATGATCGATATTTAAAGTGAGCAAATGGTTATTTTCTAAAATAAAATTTGATGGGCAATTATAGAGAAGAAGTTGATTCGATGGCAATTCTTGAAAAATCATTCAAGTGATAGTTTAAATCAAATGTGAAGTAGTTAGGGTTATGTGTACAACGATGGAAAAAATTATTGTGATTGTGATCTTGATGAGTTAGATGCATGCATATAGTGAAAAATATATACATAGAGTCTATGTGAGAACACTGAGGTTGCTAAATTAAACATTTTATAGTCTTGTGTAGTAAGTATTCAGGGGAACTACGTTAATGAGGACATACTTTTTGATGGTAAATTAAAAAGGAGGAGAATTTAGGTAGAGAAAGATTGTTTATTATATGAAATTGAAAATTTGCATTTCAGGTCAGAGAAGAACTAGTGTTAGCATATATGAACTTGTAATAATTTAGAGGTTGGTGCCTTAGAAAAATTGGGTTGGTGCTCAATTAGGTGTATAGTGTACCTAAAGGTTGGTGCCTAAAAACATTGTGTTGGGTGTCAATTTACCTATGAGTTGGTTCTTATAAATCATTTGTAATATCTTGTAATTGTGGGGTTGGATTTGAGAAGTAGTCTCAAGCAACTTTTCTCATCATGGTTTTTCCCCTTTAGGGTTTTCCACGTATAGATCTGTGTCTTGTCATGTGTGTATGATTTATGTGTGCTCTTAAATATTGTCTATTGGTTTAATTTTAAAGTTTTAAATACATTGATTCAACCCCCCCTCTCAGTGTATTAGTTTTATTTAAATGTATTCAACCCAAGTTCAATCAATGGGAAGGAATTAGAAAAGGTTTAAAAACACAATTGTTATGGGAAAACCTTAGAAGAATGGGCTGGTGAAATATCAAACAAGGTTGTGAAGTTTATAGAAGAGGCTAAGAAGTTAATAAAAAAATTAGAAGATAGAAAGAAGGAGATTAATGATGATATCACAACCTCAAAATATCAAGAAGTTAACTAGTTAAAGGTAGACAAAAATTTGAAGGAAATGATAGATTTGGGAGCGGACAAATTGGTGTCTAAGAAAATTATAGACCATGTTAATGATAATGGGTATATTGTATGGAAGAAGAGCATTCAATGGAATATTATCATTCTAAGGAAATATGTCCAAGAACATACCAAGTTGCTAAGGGAATGCAAGTAGATTGAGGTTGAAGCTCAAAATGGCTTTTGATGGTCATTAAAGTTTGGGAGATCAATTGAGTTCATATAGGTTATAGAAGCTCAATATTGCATTGAAAAATTTAAGGCTAAAATCAAGGAGCTTCTCAACCCATCATCCTTCTATATTAGCAACATGGAGAAGTTAAGTGCTATCAATACAACCTTGATACAAATATTTTGTCTCTTAGAAGCCCACAGGACCAAGCCATAGTATATAGGAGGTAATAAAGACTTATGGAGATTAAGGATTGATAATGTCATTGTTCCTAGGCATAATGAGCTAGGCCCAAATATCAAAGAATTTTGGATTTGGGTATGTGCAGGATCATCATGGAAAAAACATGCCCTGAAGTGGCAAAAAATTCAGAAAAATCAGAGTTAGGTAACTTGACGTAAAAATTTGAATAAGTTATCTATATTATTTCAAAAATACGTAAGAATAGAATTTGTAGAAAATTGAATGTAGTTTCTGAACTACTAAGTTTATTTTTTTTTAAACAAAATCTATTTGGTGAAAATTTGAAATTTCAATGTAGTAGTACTTAAATTTCAGGGAAAAAATAAGAAGTAGGTGTTTGTCTAACCACCCTAACCACAATAAAATGATAATATTTTTTTATAATATTTTAGATATAAGTAGAGGACTCATGTCCCAATGTGATGCATATCTTTTTTGCAATTTTTTCCAAGTAAATAATTAATTATGATTTTTTATTACAACTTTTAAAAATATAAAACTTGTATGTCTAACCACCTTAACTTGGTCAAAACTTCATGAAATTCATTTTTTAATCCTATAGTATATGAAGCATAGAATGTGATGCATGTTTCAAATTCAAAAATGTGACACCGTTTAAAAGCTATAGATTTTTTCAATCACCTATCAATCAAGACTTTAGTCATAATTCAAATAGAAAATTAATAATAATTATTTATTAAATTCAAAGTAAAACATAATTTATATTGGTGGAAAGCTGAGAATCTCCTTTAAAAACCCTTTTTGTTTCATTAATTTTGGGTAAGAAAAAAGTCATCAACCACATACCCTAAAAATACCTATCATATCGCCACTTTTTGGCCCATCATGATCTGGCACATACCCATTTTAAAGTCCAAGAGCACCACCATAATGCCTCAGTCTCCTCAGAAAGAAAATGACACCATAGATGTAGATTGTGTGCCATCCTAGCCCAATTTTTAGCATTTCTTTCTTTTGTTTATATTTATAAAAAAAAAAATTGAGAATGGGAAAATCTCTTTGTATTCCAAGAAACATTTTAGTTATATTTTTGAGGATATATAAGTTATGAAAATAAATTCTTAGAGATGGACAAGAAAATCTACAAGCCAGTGAGCTCTACGATTTCATATATTCTAAATAAAGAATATTAGAAGTATGTGTGTTGCTATAGATTTGCGTTTTCAATTCCTTTGTGAATGGTAACTATTTTTGGTTTCTAATGTTCTTGCAGTAGTAATTATTAATCTTGAAACACTAGTGATTTGGGTTTTCACATTGTAAATTGGGCTCTATGTTATTAACTTTTGTTAAATAAATTTTTAAATGACATGCATGTGTGCTTAAAATATTGATTTTTCATTACATATGGATAATTTGATTTCTTTATAAAGGTTTCATTATTTTTGTTTACCTTTCCTACTTTCTGGTTAAAAGGGTCTCTTTTAAATTAGATTTTTATCATATGAGGGAGTTGTACCTCTAAAATTTAGAGGAAATTTAATATTCAAAGAAGAAATAGATTATCCAACTGTTAGTGTATTTTTTACTAAAGGAAGGGCTTGTAACAAATCTATCAACCAGCACTATTGACAATTTGCAATTTAAAAAAAATTGTTTGAATCTTTTTCTGATAGGTAACCTAGGGCCATCCTTTATTTTCTCACTTTTATGGACATAATGACACACCATAGTTAGATCTTGGTGTGTGCCACCCTAGGAAACCAAAATATTTATTTATTTTAGCATACATTTTTGGGATTTCATGATCTTGTTGGTTGTTATGACTACCCTAACATGACAGTGGGCTGTTATGTGGATTATGAAATTAATAATGACAATCCTAATCAACATTACTATACTATTGATCCCACTATCATCCTTCATTTTAAATAAGGATGTGATTTTATAAAGAGATTTATATAAAAAACAAAGTTAAAATCCTTAGGCGAGTCATTCAATTAGGATCTTAATTTCCACCCAAATATGACATCTCCAAGCTTAAAACATAGTGTACCCTAAATATCTAGACACTCATCTTTCCTCACCTCAATTCCTTTGGTTACATATCAAAACTAATTCACCCATAAAAACTCTCAACCTCAATTCCTTTGGTCACACATCAAAACCAATACACCCAACATCACTCTCATTAATACTTCCAACCTCATCCACTACTACTTATCTCATCTCTTGACCAAGAGTGGAAAGAAACAAAAGATGTAGTGAATGGATTAAGTAATTATGTTGATATCAAATATTTTGTCCCCTTCATTCTTCAAGATCCTAAAATAATTAAAATAGAATGGCAAGGGGGACCCTAGGTAACATGTAACTTATACAGTGATAAAGAAACTTCTATACATATTATCATTAATATCAACCCAAAATTGGTATTCCATGCCACTTATTTTAATACACTAATCAAAAGAAAAATTTAAATTGAAAAAGCCATCATTGCTAAAGGGGAAATTAAAATTTATTCAAAAGATACAAAAAAATGAAACTATAGATACTAAGGATGTTAAAGGATCAAGGAATCAAATTTGGTGAAGTTTCCCAAGGCAACCAAAATTAACACTTATATAGATGTTAATATAAATGGATGGGAAATAGTTCACTTAAGTTTCCCATTCAATTTTACCTTATAGATCTGTTAGCCTCTTGAATGTCTCTAAGGGGACCTCTACACACAAGTTATAGAAGAGGACAAGTAATTTTTACCAAAGTAAAATTTTAGCCAATAAATTGTATCTTAAAAAATGGTTATAATTTGATAAGCATGCGATTATACTAAAGGAGAGGGGTGAATCAATATAATACAATATTTTACATTTTCAAAATAAAACCACACTAATATCAATTTCACAATATCAATAACAAGAAGAACACTTGATTTACGTGGAAACCCTTACAAGAGAAAATAACTTAAAAATATATTTTTTACATAAATCTCTTTTACAATCTTTGTAGGAATAAACTTATAGGAGAAACCAATTCCCTCATACAATTTATGAGCACCAACCCACTGGAGAAACCAATCCCCACTTTCAGAATTTATGGGCACCAACCCATTGGAGACATCAATTACCACAACTGAGCAACAACCCAGTAAGAGACACCAATATCTTCTTTGATAGACACCAACCTTAAAATTATTCAATGAATGATATAGTTTTACTTCACATAAATATGATCAAAACTTCTAATTCTGAATAATATAAATCTTTCCTTCACAAATTAGATCCACACACATACACCTTCCTTCCTTCACAGGTTTGATTCAAATGATGCATACTCTTCTTTCACATAAGCTAATCACATATATGAAAATGATTTCCTTCAAATATGATCATAAATAATATCAATATCTTCCTTCTATATCTATATATATCTTTTCTTTTGTCTCTACACAATCTTCTTTTATATCAACATATTCATCTTCACTATATCTACATATATATTTTCTTCTAATTATGCCTCTTAATTCCTCATATTCAGATATGAATTTGGTTTTCTAATATTATTTTATTCCTCGCACACTTATTCATTCATCACTTTTCAAATATCTTTTATATATATCTCCAATGCTTCCATGAATGGGTTGCCAAGGAGTATATAGTCTTTGACAAGGATATAAAATTTGTTGGATATTTTTTAGGACATTTTCAAAGATGATGAACATAAACCTACAATTTAGTTTAACATATCACCCATAAATTGATGGGTAGATGGAAGTTGTAAACATAAGCTTAGGATTTTTTTTGAGATATTTAGTTGGAGAAAATCCAATAAATTTGGATATCCTCTTTCTAGAGGCATAGTTTACATACAATAATTTAGTGAATTGGAGTATAGGGAAAATACCATTTAAGACTACATATGGAAATAGTCCAAATAATGGATAAGAGTTGAAGGATATCAATAAAGAATAAAGTATGAGTGTTGAGGTAGAAGAATCTACAAAAAAACATGAAGGGAGTACATGGAGAAGTAATAAGTCATTTGGAGAAAATGAATGGGAAATATAAGGATAAAGTTGATGGGAAGACAAGATGTAAGGAGTTTGTAGTTGGAAACGAAGTGATGGTGTACCTAAGGAAGAAGAGATTTTTATTTGGAACATACAAGAAGTTGAAGATGAAGAAGTTTGGTCCTTGCAGAACCATGAAAAGGTTTGATTCAAGAAATGCATATAAAGTATAGTTACTAAAGGGTTTAGGGATATCACTAGTGTTTAACATTACAAATTTATATCAATATCATGAATCATAGTTAGGAGATAGCAACACATAATTATAATGGAAATGTTAGACACTATAATATTAAAAGGAGGAGGTTGATGATATTTTGGATAGCCAAATTGGTAGAAGCATCAAAAACATACAATATGAGGAATATCTTGTGAACTGGAAGGAAAATCTTGAAGAAGATTCATCATGGATTTCAAAGGGTAAGGTAAATCATCTTGGTTTCTCTCTAATTGAGGGATTCACTTTTCAAATTACCTTGGGTGTCTAATGCAAGAGCATCCTAGGGTGTAAGAGAATTCTTGCATCAATCAATTTTTTTTTTACTTGTTTATTTTATGTGCAGGTTTTTATTTACCTTCTAGTAATTGAATATACTATTGTATTTCACCATAGTTTCATATCTTTCCTCATTGAAAGGGATATATGTTCTACTATATGCTCCTTTAATATCACATTCACTTTCCATTTTATTTTTATTACAAAGGCACCTATTGGTCTTTAAACTTTATTAGGATTGATAAACTTACACTTAGTTCACTGTTCATAGCTTGTGATAGCTTTCCAAAATTTTTGCCAAAGAAGGAACATATATATCAAGGTACATTGGCCCTATGATTTCTTAGATGTAAGTTGTAGAAGGATCCATCATTGTTGCATTTGATTTGGGAGATTCAACTATGCATTTGACCAACTACATGTTTCATGAGGACTCCGGCTTTGTACCATCTTCCAGTTGACTACGATAATTTCTAAGGCTTGGTGCTACTATATTTAAATATCATGCATAACCATTTAGGAGTCACAATAGAAAGAGTTGGAAGTTGATTTTTGGGGTTATACTATTATATCATTTGAATTATATAATTTGTATATCTATAATCAAATGGTTGAAGCCTAGCATGTTGGGAGCCCATTATGGTAGATAGAATCAATAAAGGTCCTATTATTTTATTATTATTTATTGAGATTTTGATATGCATCTGTGTGTTGTTTTATTTCACTGTATGGTGAGATAATCCTCCTTTTGAACCCTCCTCCCATTACTATATCAAATTTGATGTTAGTGCTAGTATTTAATGATATTTAATTACATCTATTTTACATTTCTCATTTTTCAAGCATTTGAGAGAATTAAATGAGTAATTAATATTCACACATTTTGATTTGGTATACTTAACAAAGTAAGAGACTTCTATACATCATTTTAAGATCCTTGCTAGTTGTGATCAAACTTTTGTACACATATTTGGGGGGTTGACCTATGGGAACATGTCTCCTTGTGACATAAAGACATCGCTTTCTAGGTAAGTATTATCAACCCTCAAATATCAAAAACAACATAATAGAAGTATGAATTGGCCAAGGTCGAGTATGGACTCAAAGGATGAATTTGTGATTGAAGACTTGACATAGGCCTATGAACTTGACCTTTAATAGAGGTTAATTCTATTGTAGATTTTGAGACATTTATTGATGGAGAGATCACCTTTATAGATACTAGTCCTAAAATACACATCATTGACATCGATTATTTTATCATAAAACTAAATACTCTTATTTACCAAATTTTCTTTTCTAAAATAATTATTAACTTATCAAATCTGTTTAATCCCAACTATCATTAATTAATCTAAACTAATTTATATTCATTTATTTAACTTTCTTAAACTTTCTTTCATTAACAAATGCATATTATTAAAAAAAAAAGTGTGGAAGGATTGTGGTGCAATAATATATAAATAAAAGTTCATTAAGATTGAATCAGTTACAAGTTATGATTCTCCATATAGACACCAAATTGAGTGGTTTCTTGTCCATTGTACAATTAATAGCTGTTTGTCAATGCAATGTGATAATTTTACTTATTGTAAGACATTTCTACATTCTTTAACAAGTTGTATTTCCATTGAAATAAGACTTTTCTACATTCTTTAACAAATTTTATTTCCATTGAATGGTCATTTATCAATGCAATGTCATAATTTTAGTTATTGTAAGACATTTTTACATTCTTTAACAAGTTTTATTTCCATTTGTTCAATAGTTTGTCCATGTATTAATGCAGTCCAGGTAACCTTCATGTAAGACATTCCCACTTGTAAAGACTATGACAAGTTCTTTTCCCATTGTTCAATGGAGCTTCACTTTTCAATGCAAACTAAATAATTTTCCATCCTTGTAAGGCATTCCCACGTGTAAACGCTGGCAAAGTTTTTGTTTCTATTGTTGAATAGCTGTACAATAATTTTACTTTCCCACCAGTAAGGACCATGACAAATCCAGTATAAAAATATGAAGCACCCAAATAGAAACAAAATAGTAAAAGCAATGTATGATTGTGGACCCATGTTTGTTCGGTGGAAGAAAACAAATCCTTTCAGATCTTTTGTGAGACGATGCTGACCACCAAACACCATTACAAATGATCTCTTTTAATGGCCGTCCATTATTATAAGTTTGTCCCCATACTAAATGTCTGGCAGCTTGGAAGGCCATTGATTCATGGTCCTGGCCATCTTGATAGCTGGAAGCACTCTGCATGGATGATATTGAAGGCCAACTATATATTTGTACCATCCATTTTTCTTGGAAGTTTGAAATATGGAATGGTAAGTTAAGTGGGTCTTAATTATGTTTGTCTTTTATTTTATATTTATAGAGAAAAGATCTAGTAGTTGAGCATGTTTTAATAATTGCAATAGTATTTGTTCATTTAATGTTCAATATGTTGAATAGATTAGTATTAATAGTTGTGACGTTAAAGTTGTTAGTGTTGATCACGACTACTCATAATTAAATGAAATTTATTCTGTAAATCCAAAAACAACAGATCACGTGATGTCAAGTCGTTGCACCAACAAACAAGACTTAATACATAACTACTTAATGCACAGCTATCGGTCTACCTTATTTTGAAGATTTTTTTCAACACCACAACAAAAAACATACTGACGTATCATATTTGATGATATAGACTTTAAACATTAATTATAAGTAAAGACCTCGCCAATTAAACTGTTATAAAAAAATAGAAAATAATTGAAAATCATCACGTATAATTTTGAGAAACATAAAACCAAAATTCTTAACTTTTTAAGTCATATCCCTGTAATGAAGAGCATTGTTGAGGGTATAAATGGTGGTGTCTCTATGTTGGTATGATTATGTTGTGGTGCCATGTTTATTGAAAGCAGGCAGAAACTTAAAGTTGCTCTGATACAGTTCAACAGTAATATTTGTATGCCAATCTATAATCAGATGTAGCTGTACGTTTTAACTGTAAGTCTCTTCTGATAGGCTTTGACTGTTACCTGTGTTCTGTAACGTTTTATTAAGCTAAATACAATACCAAAGACAAACTCACTGTTTTTTTAATTGATTAAAGTGTGCTACAGAATATTATGAAGAGAAGTTAACATCAAAACTTAGAGAGTATTATGAAGA
Source organism: Sequoia sempervirens (assembly GCA_007258455.2). Taxonomy (NCBI): domain Eukaryota; kingdom Viridiplantae; phylum Streptophyta; class Pinopsida; order Cupressales; family Cupressaceae; genus Sequoia; species Sequoia sempervirens. The sequence goes on along the minus strand of VDFB02373365.1, from coordinate 48,615,360 downwards.
GAAGTTGACATCAAAACTAAGTCTTAAATTACAAAATTAGAATGTCATTTTTTAATAATTGGAGTAGGACCGGCCTCTGCAAGTTCAATAGCCATCTTCTGTATTATTCAATGTCTACTTGAGATATAATACAACGTGCTATAATTTTCTTTGTTTTCTTGATTATGAAGTGTTGAAATTGTGGCAGATATAGAAGAGGTTCCCACCCTGATAGCATCAACCTGCCAACCCTTCTTTAATGGCTTTCAGCTTAGAAAATTTCTCTTGCACTTACTACATTATTAAACAAAGTACTGCTTGACTTTAATAGTGCTCTGCAAAAAGTTTGACAAAGTGATTATAAAATAAAAAATAGTTTTGTTCTCTCTAACATTAAAGTAAGAAATATTTCACAAATCTTATTAAAAATAAGAATGGAGATATTTCAAGGATAGGTGCACTACTTAAATTGACTCATTCAAATGCCATAAGTTGCAGACAAGCTAATTAGAAGAGATGACCAATAAGAGTGGGGTTTAATATGTTTGGGAGTGGAATATTAAAAGATCTTTTAAATAAATATTTAAACAATAAAAAATTTGATGTATTAGTATTTTAAAATGATAATGTATTTTTAAATTTGACTTTCTTACTCTCTTTGTTTAGCATTCTGATGATGGATCATGGAGTATGATCTGAAACGTTGATGCAAAAAAGATTACACACAATTACAAACCAAAAATCTGAGAATTAAATGTATTTATTTCAAGATGTCTAGAACATACATGTTATTTCTCATTTTTAAATATTGAATAAGTTATTAGGTTGATGCAAGAAGTTGGTGTACATAAAGCTCAAAAAGTGGAAGTGTTTTTGTTGTTTTTCAGAAATTGTCATACTTAGACTGAAAATTTGAGGCACTTACACAATGAATCTAAAAAAAGTCAGTAATATGAAATTTAGCATTTTGAATCTAGTTTCCAAATATGTAAATTATTCAAATACCCAGATTATAGAAATTAAATTTTGATAGAGATCTATAAAAATCACATTTTAAAAGTCCATTTTTTTTTACCATACCATGCACGGACACCACTTTTTGACCAAAATAAAATTATTTTGCTAATTCCTTTAGGGGAAAGAGAGCTAACAACATGAAGATTGATGAGGAAATTTTTTTGTAATTTTTTGTTGAATATTTTTTTTTATTGAATGTTTATTGGCCTTAATTGTTGTTTAAAAATTAACGTAATACGAACAACATAATTGGACCTAAACTAAACATTTTTTGAATTTTTTTTTTTCATTGTGTAGAGAATTTTCTGAAGATTGATGCCATATAATTTTTTTTACAAGAAACTTAACCAAAAAAAGTTATTATAAAACAAAAAAAAGCTTAATATTTCAAGTTTAAGGACTAGTTTGCTTAGAAATTAATTAAAAAATAACAAACATAATCCAATTTTAATAAAAATTATATATTCGAAAACTAGACATCATTTTCTCTAATGGGTTTTAATTTTATAGATTGATTCAGAAAAAAATCCATCAGCCATATTGCCAAAGTTGGATATTCTTCTTAAATCTGCCTTAGTTTTTTAGTTGCAGGTCAAAGGCTAAGACTCAGATTGCCAAGTCTTTCCCGAGCCTAAAACCAAGGCTACATGTTGGTTGAGAATTCAATTTTTAAATAATGTGTGCACGTTAATAAAGCATGTACGTGTTATTTAAATGAAACGTGTACATGTTTCATAACGCATACGCATTATTTATTTACCCATTGGGTAAAAGTAATATGTATGGATTATAAAATGCGTATGCGTTCCTAAAATAGAACGTGTATGTATTTTATAACACATACACATTTCTCATATAGTTATTTTTTCCTAATTTGGAAAATAATGATAAAACACGTTTTTCTTGCAACATTCATTTTCTGCAGTACAGTCTGAAAGTGCCATTTTCTGCATTTTTTATTGCAAATGTCTTGTGCAGGGCATATTCTATTCAAATTGTTGGAAGAGACAAGTGCAGGTTGAATTTTCTGAAGTGGAATCAAGTAAAAGAATATTTTACAAGAAGATTTAGAAGAAGAGAAATTTTGGATGTACTCATGTTATTTTTGTACTTCAAAGTTTATAGAAGAAAGGATCTTCATACTACATAGTTTTATTTGAATATTTGAAGGAGATGGAAATTTGAAAATAGGTTACTTGAATCATTTGTTTTGTCATGGAAGAGGGTTTGGTAACCATGGGATCAAAACAAAGACATAAAAAAATGTAGAAAGTTAATGACACCCGAAGAAATTCAAGCAAGTCAAGAAATGGAGGCAAAAAGACAAATGGATAGAAGAGAAATGATTCGTCAAATGAAAAATTTGAAAGCATCTAGTTTCATGAATGTTGAAGAGGAAGCCATGAATGATGAAATGAATGTAGATAATGCAAATGTGGAGATGGTGAATATGAAAGAAAATGCAATTATGGAGACAAACCCAACTATGCCTTCAACTCCAACTTTGAATGATATGGAAATAGTACCTATGCAAACAACTTCGGGTGTGTCTTCAAATCCACCTCCTAATGATATGTAAAATGAACCTATTCAAACAATCTATCCAAGTATATTTTCAAACCCAAGTCTTGATAATATTGATCTTGCTTGTTTAGATGAAGTTGGATACACCATTGATGATATCAATAATTCTAGGGTTGAAACAATGCAAAAACAAAAAAATGATGTTCAATTATATCTTATGAGAATGCAAATGAGAATGAAATCCCTCATATTGATGAAAATGAGGATGAAATCCTTTTTACATTTGAAAATGAAAATAAAACCCCTTGTGTGAATGAAAATGAAACCCCTTGTATGGATGAAGGTGAAAATGTTTTTTTCACAATTGAAAAAGATGCATGCTAGATAACCTTCATGGTAAATTTTTCTTAGAGAAAAATTAGAACTTATGGAAATAAAATATATAAAATGTTGTTTTATAGAAAGAAATTAGGATTCCAATTTCAACTCATGGTGCAATTGGCGAGAATGTCGAAAATGAGAAAAGTGATAAAAAAAATTAGGTATTTTTGTAAAACTAAAAAAGAAAGATGATTCAGTAGAACAAGTCATATCTAGTGTTGCTAATGCTATTGATTTTATAGGTAAGAAAATTCGATCTAAAGATAAGAATGCAGCTCGTCATGCAATAACAACTGCTCTAGTTGATAAAGCAACTTCAAATAAAAGAATGTTAAGTAAGATTAGTAAATATATAAAAGTAAATCCTAAAACTTTGATAAGAGCTTCTAAAAGAAGAGAAATTATTGAAAAGGATCCAATTAATCAATGTTGGAGTTTTAGTGGTAGACTCCCAAGATCGGACGTAAAATTAACTAATGAAATTAAGTATTTAATCGATAAATTTTGGCATGATAATACAAGAGTATCACCTAACATTAGAGATTTCTTAAAATTAAGGGTGGGTTCCAAAATTCGTGAACCTCATCCAAAGCATCTCTTAGATATGACTCAAACTGAATTATATAAAAGATTTTTAGATGCTTCAATCTTACCATTCAATATTAACATAAGTCAAAGATCATTCGAAAAGTGTAAACCTTGGTATGTTAGAATTAATAAACAATAAATTTCTTGTTGTATTAAAAAAAATTTAAAATGTTGAGTATTCTTTAAAAGATGGAAAAAATGGAAAACGTTATGAGCTAATTGTGGAAAAATTTAGTGTGCATGCATTTATTAAAGAATTTAAAGATAATATTGTACCTAAATATGTTCAACACTCACAAGATGCTCATTGGATTGATAATCAATTTAGTTTATGTAAAAACACATTCCCAATTGGAACTATATTGTCAATTGTTGATTTTGCTAAAAATTATACTCTTGCTCCACAAGAAGAAATTCAATCATAGTATTATAATTCAATGCAAGTAGCTATATTTATTCATATTGTTTATAGACATGCATATGATAGTAGAGAAGATAATAGAATTTTTTTGAGAGAGTACCATTTTTTATGTAAGTGATAATTGATTACATTCATCTGAGTTTTTTCAATATCATTTTGATATATTTTATAAAAAATTAAAAGAGAGAGGAATTCAAATGCTAGAACACCTCATATGGTCGGATAATTGACGGGTCAATTCAAAAATGCTAGAATTTTTTATTGGTTATGTAGAGTTCATAAGCAAAATAATATCCAACACATATGGAGTTTTTTGAAGCTGGTCATCGTAAGGGAGAACACGATGGAGCACCTATGCATGTGTGAAAAGAGCTCTTGCTAGAGATCAACTAAAATTTGAGGATGTTGTGAAATTTAGAGATGCACGCGCAATTGTAGATTGGTGAAATACCAATTTATCTACAAGAACAAGTGAGAGCTCAATAATTCGACACTTCTTTTGGTTAGTTGAACAAAATGATATTTTTTCTCGACAAGATTGTGAAACAATTAATGGATCTGAAAAATGGCATTCATTTAAGAGTTTGAGTGCAAACACATGGACAATATGGACAAGGGAGTTGGCATGCTTTTGTCAATTTTATATTGCAGGTGATTGGGAGGCATGTGAAAATATGGAATGGGTCAAACAATGGCAACAAAGAGACTTAACACCTACATCGACACATGTTCAACATGGAACAACAATTGAAGATAATCAAGTGTTTTCATCAGATGATTATGATCGTGTTTTAGATCTTGTACAAGAAGGTACATTATTTATTGAGTTGAATTTTATATGTATGCATGTTTATATGTGAATTAAATATAAGTCATTCTTTATTGAATTTTTTATTTATTTTTGCAGGACATGTGTATGTTGTTGTTACACTTGAGGGGAATGAAGAGTATACATAGTATTGGTTGGCTATATGTGTTGAGAGAAAACATAAGTTGGTACATCCTAGAGTGGATGATGACAACTTTGAGTATCCAACTGGTTTAGTGGTTGTTGTTGGCACCTGGCTTTGAAAATATTTGATAAGAAAGAATGGCTTGCCTGCATTGAAGATTATGAAAGACACAAGAAGATTATATATTATTCACATTTGATTTTGGCAACCAATATAAAACTAGTTAGATATCAAGGGAGGCCTGTTAATAAAGTTTTATGGACACTTTCAATGGATGATCATGAGACAATCATAGATGCATGACAAAAGAGAGAGGATGCAAATGGTACAATAGAGTAAATATATATTGGTAAGTATATAGTCAAGTATATATATTTAATTGATGTATATATTTGTCTTTAGTCATTTCCTAATTAAAGTTTTATATAATTTTTTGTTTTAGGTCTCCTAAAACTATATGCTTTACAAAAAGAAGAGGAGATGCACATATATTACAATTTCGAATCTAGAGATAGGTAACTATATATAGTTCTAGATACATTTAATTGATAGTATAAATATAAAACTAAATTTAATTCATTGTCATTTTATAAAAAAAGTTTATAATTGATTTCATATACCCTTAAGTCATTCTCTTAAAACCCCTTAAGCCATCCTCTTATGTAGCATTAATTCATCCTCTTGCATCCCCTTAAGTGTCTCTATTAATTACCGTTCATTCTTCTTTTAGGATCCCTTAATCTATATCCTCGTCTATCTACCTCTCATCCCTCCTCTTGCATCCCCTTATGTCACTCTCTCATCACCCCTTAATCCATACTCTTCGGTCCCCTTAATCCATATCCTCGTATATCTACCCTTAATCCATCCACTTGCATCCCCTTAAGTCACTCTCTCAACACCCCTTAAGCCATCCTCTTAGGACCCCTTAATCCATATCCTCGTATATCTACCCTTAATCCATCCACTTGCATCCCCTTAAGTCTCTCTCTCAACACCCCTTAAGCCATCCTCTTAGGACCCCTTAATCCATATCCTCGTATATCTACCCTTAATCCATCCTCATATATCTACCCTTAATCCATCCACTTGCATCCCCTTAAGTCTCTCTCTCAACACCACTTAATCCATATCCTTGTTTATCTACCCTTAATCCATCCACTTGCATCCCTTTAAGTCTCTCTAGGGCTCATGAGATGCTTAGAATAACAAATATATATGGGTTAATGGTTTAGGGTTCATCTCCTAGTCTTTAGGTAATATGATTTAGGATTTAGGGTTTCTAGGGTTCATGAGATGCTTAAAATAACAAATCTATTTGGGTTAATGGTTTAAGGTTCATCTCCCTAGTCTGTGTCATATGGTTTAGGCTTAGGTTTCCTAGGTTCACAGATGCTTAGAATAATAAATCTATATGGGTTAATGGTTTGTGGTTCATCTCCCAGTCTTAGGTCATATGGTTTAGGGTTTAGGGTTTCTCTAGTTCATGAGACTTTAGAATAACAAATCTATATGGGTTTTGCATGCCTAGGGTTCATGAGATGCTTAGAATAACAAATCTATATGTAAGCACGGTTTAGGGCCCATTCCAGTCTCTAGGTCATATGGTTTAGGTTTAGGGTTTCCTAGGTTCACATGAGATGCTTTAGAATAACAAACATATATATGGGTTTTGAAGTGCCTTGTGGCCCATGAGATGCTTAGAATAAAAAATCCATATGGGTTAATGGTTTAGGGTTCATCTCCAGTCTCTTTAGGTCATATGGTTTAGGGTTTAGGGCTCTAGGGTTCAATATGACGCCAAAAATAACAAATCTATATGGGTTAATGCTTTAGGGTTCATCTCCTAGTCTTTAGGTCATATGGTTTAGGTTTTAGGGTTTCTAGGGTTCATGAGATGCTTAGAATAACAAATATATATGGGTTAATGGTTTAGGGTTCATCTCCTAGTCTTTAGGTCGTATGGTTTAGGGTTTAGGGTTCCTAGGGTTCATGAGATGCTTAGAATAACAAATCTATATGGGTTTTAAGGGTTTAGGGCTCAAATCCTAGGATTTAGGTCCTATGGTTTAGGGTTTAAAGTTTTAAGTCATTCTCTCAACTCCCCTTAATCCACCCTCTTACATCCCTTTAAGTCATTCTATCAACTCCCCTTAATCCACCCTCTTAGATCCCTTTAAGTCATTCTATCAACTCCCTTTAATCCACCCTCTTACATCCCTTCAAGTCATTCTATCAACTCCCCTTAATCCACCTCTTGCATCCCCTTAAGCCATCCTCTTAAAGGACCCTTAAGTCATATCCTCTTACATACCCTTAATCCACAATCTTGCATCCCTTAAGTCACTCTCATAATTCCCCTTAAACCATCCTCTTAGGATCCATTAAGTCATATCCTAAGGTTCATGTCATGCATCCCCTTAATCCACTCTCTTAAATCCCTTTAAGTCATTCTATCAACTCCCCTTAATCCACCCTCTTACATCCCTTCAAGTCATTCTATCAACTCCATCCTCTTAATCCACCCTCTTGCATCCACTTAAGCCATCCTCTTAAAGGACCCTTAAGTCATATCCTCTTACATACGCTTAATACACAATCTTGCATCCATTAAGTCACTCTCATAATTCCCCTTAAGCCATCCTCTTAGGACCCATTAAGCCATATCCTAGGGTTCATGGCATGCATCCCCTTAATCCACCCTCTTACATCCCTTTAAGTCATTCTATCAACTCCCCTTAATCCACCCTCTTACATTCCTTCAAGTCATTCTATCAACTCCCCTTAATCCACCCTCTTGCATCCCCTTAAGCCATCCTCTTAAAGGACCCTTAAGTCATACCCTCTTACATACCCTTAATCCACAATCTTGCATCCCTTAAGTCACTCTCATAATTCCCCTTAAGCCATTCTCTTAGGACCTGTTAAGCCATATCCTAGGGTTCATGACATGCATCCCCTTAATCCACCCTCTTACATCCCTTTAAGTCATTCTATCAAATCCCCTTAATCCACCCTCTTACATCCCTTTAAGTCATTCTATCAACTCCCCTTAATCCACCCTCTTGCATCCCCTTAAGCCATCCTCTTAACTCCCCTTAAGGAATTCTCTTAGGACCCCCCTTAAGCTATACCCTCTTAGGTCCCCTTAATCCATCTTATGGCAAACATCATTTGAATTTGTATGGAATTTATAAGATCCAATTTTCTAACTTTTACTATATATTGTTCTTTTCTCGCATGAATTATTTACTTAAATGACTCATAAAAACTATAGTTACTTTACTTACATTAATTATTTTTGCAGGTTCTCATCAAGTCCATCTACCATGTGAACATAGCCCTGACTTATAAGATCCATAGTTACTTTAATTTGTCACCTAACCATGTGATAAATTATATATATGAAATTTGATTCTAGATAAGAATTTATATAGTGCATGTATTACTTAAAAATTAGATAAAATATCTATACATACATGAGTGCATATAATCATCAAAATGAACATAACATGATCATAATTGACTACATATATAATCATCATATTAAAGTCAACTGATATAAATAAACACAAATATGATAATATTAATCGATATAATGTATGTGAAAGGGTCCATGAAATAACATGTTCAAAATGTATATGTCAAGTCCAACACATATATTTAAATAAAACTAGAGATCTATAGTCCATAAAATTTATAACCATATAACTATTAGGTTGATCGGTCATATCAAGTCTCCTCTTTGTTCCATGTTGATTAGATGTACCCGCATCATGCTATAAAAAAGTACAAGAAACTTGAAATTAGATTTAAAGTTATTTAGAAATTTTGATATAATTAAACATATTTAAACTTGAAAATATAAACTTTTACATAAAAATAAATTTAATTAAATATCTAGTAAATACAGTAAAAATGATTTTTAGTATGCATAAATTACCATATGATCATTTGAATCTACTAGCACATTTTGTTCAATGGGTAGCATAACTGTCACTTGAGAAGATCCAAATGCTTGATCTACTACATCCTGCATATTCATATAAATCAAACAATATGTTAAAACCTTGAATATATATATATATATATATATTTAAAATGTCCATAAAAATTGTATAAGAGATTTAGTAAAGTTTACAACCTCAAATGATATGACCTCATGATCACACACCTGAGATTTCCCATGCATAAATGTTGATGATTTCTCAAGTGCATCTGCCATGGGTATCTCATGAAATCCCTGCATATAGATGTACAACAATTTGTATAGATCATTCACACATGTGTATGTAAATGAACCAATTAAATTAGATCTATGATGTGTTTTTAATTTAAACTTAACAAAATTTTGAAAGCACACACCTAAGCTGATGATGTCTCAGGAGCACTCACTGCAACTTGTGGTTGGTCAGTACCAAGTATTGTATGACCTCCCTGCATCTAGATATAATATATCATTTCACACATGTTTACAAATTCAAATTAAATTAGATATATCCACACAAATTATTTAATATATATTGGTTCAAGTACCTTACCAAAAGATGAGCCTAGATCTACAACACTCAACATATAGACACAATCATATTGAGTTTCAGGCATCGTGTGATCATGCATCTACACTGAACACTTATTGAATTAATAGTATATTACATATATAATTTGATGTTATTATTTACATGAATTTTGCACATTTCAAACAAATTAAATTAAGTTCAAAAGATGAACATACTTGTGTAGGATGATCCTCATAATATAGTAAATTCATATATGACTCTGTCCCAGATGCATGTGGGTCACTTGAAGTGGATGCCTGAGTATTCCTATAGCCCGAGCCTCCATGCTCTCTATTGGCCACTTCAGCCGATGCGTATGTAGTCTGATGAGTGAGATGTCCTGAAAGAAAACTCAATGCTCATGTTGATAACATGGTCTGATGCTAAAATGCAATGGGAACACCAAGAGAAGGAAGAGTAACAATAGGAGCAATCAAAGCACGTCGCTGAGGATCGACACGTGCTCCTAGTCTATGTTGGGGCATGCCACACCCAACTCCCTGAAATGACCTCATATCAAAATAGTTGGGTTTTAAACCCAACTCAAACTCGGCCCATAACTTTCTCGAAAAGTATAGGGGCACCTCAGAATTTCCATGTGGTGGATTATCAAACACCATCCACCATCTATCCCAAAAATGTGCAGCTATTTGCAAGTGCCTACACCATAGAATTGAAATTCATTTTTTGGTGGGTGGAATTGGTTGGTTTGTTTGGGGGTTAAAAAAATGTTGGCACATGGCTTGTTTGGTAATTTTAAGGTCATTAATTTCTTTATAGTACAATTCATCTGTATAGAATTGTCTCCTCTCTTCTCTCCATTGATGGACCCTATCTAGGTCCGCATCAATAGATTAGACATAATCGACAATAGTTTGCATCATAGATGAAAACCATATGAGATGGGGGGGATTCTAGTCTCATTTTTTTATTAGATTTATATTTCCCTGAATCACAATAAGGTTTTCTCTAATGCTCTCTCTTAACTAAGCCTGATCTACTACAAGGGGGTGGGGGGTTAGGAGGTGGAGAGTGTGGAGGTGTGGGGTTTTTTTGTGGTGGCAGATCTGGATGTATGGGATCTGTAGGAATTTGTGCATCAGGCATAAAATCCTCTATGTTAAATTTTGGATCCATGTGACCAATGAAATGGCAACTGCATGTTAAACAATTAAAAAATATATATCAACAAACTAATTAAATAATGCACACAATGTAAAGCCCCGCCACGCAACCCTAGGGGAAGTTGCAATTCACTAACCAAATGCAACAATTTTTTTTTTAAAAAGGGAATAACATACAAATTCACTATACTTTGCAAACATCCCCTAAGGCTACGAGGCAAAGATTAACTAAACCCGAATTAAACAATCAAGGAAAGAAAACATGACATCATTCAATTAAGGAATTAAAATACAAACATTCCATACATGATATAACATCAAGGACCAATCACTATATCACAATAACCAATAACCCTTGTTTACATTATAATTACATCACTCATTCCCCGAATGAGGTAAATCAAATAGACATGATAATTTATTACAATTTCCACCTCGATACAAATGAAGGGTAATGAAATACAAGAATAACAGAAATGAAAGAACTAGAGGAGCAACTGGATCCAACGAGCTCTCCAACATGAAAGTATCGTCCACACGATCACGAACAAAGCCAACGGTGTAAGGTGCATGCCACCCGACCACGTGGAACCCAAAGGCCCCACTCCCTCCGTGCTAGGAGATAGTAACAAGGATTTCAGGTCAAGACCAAATACCTTTAGACAAAGGCTAAACATAACTGAACCGACTCAAATACCAACAACATCACTTAACATGGTACGAAAACTCACAAGACAACACATTGCTTCCAAGTTACATAGGACAAGTACACTATCGCACAACACACAATAACTGATTCACTTGTTGACGTAGGGAGAGTGTCATACATAAATTGCCATGAGTTACCCTAGCTCAACCTTCCTAGGCTATCGGACCCCCATCATGGGTTACCCTGGCTTGCCTCTACCGGCGTCGGACCCTCACGCAAAACTATGCGTCTCATCTCATCTCGAGTCTTAACAATGCATGTTCCATGAGAGAGGCATTCTTTAACTTTATTAGTGTGAAGTTCCCCATTAATTCTTTTAAATTATCACTTGATTAAACCCTAGGTGAGTTACCCTGACACCACTTTGGGCGTCGGACCCTCACAAAGGGCCACTCTCTCCTATTAACAACACTGGGATACAAAATCCTCAATTTAAGGGTAGACAACATGCACCATTCGATAACCAGTCTAGACCTTAACACATAAGGCCACACACCCCGTTCATAGTACATAGGTAACCAAAATATATCACACATCCCGTTCATGAAAATTGGATGATAACACAACTACCACCACGTGCACTACCCCAAGCAAATCACCAGGTTGGCAAACATAATAAACAACCCCCACAAAACATAAACTGCATTGGAAGACTTACAAAACCAAACATCTCATTTCCCAACAATGCAATGATAAAAACACCATCAATAAACAAATTTTGGAAAATAAGTAATCTAACGTTAGAATTTCTTAGATCCAATATAAGTCAATCACTTGTTGCACAATTACTTCTAATTTATGACAATCTAAATCATAGGATAAGAACCACTCCTAGCAATTTGTTTTAACTCTAATTTTCATCAGTTGTACATTACTTGAAAATAACTAATTTAGTCATAATTTTCGTTTCCAAGCAATATGCAATGTAAATCTAATTATTCTTTTCAATTTCCCCACTATAACCAATATTAGAATCCAATCCTCTAATAAATAAATAAGCCAAATCGTTTTCGTTATAAAATCCGTAGTTGCATCTTTATAATGAAACGATCATAAAATTTAAATATACTATTTAAATATTAACAAACATTATTTAACTCCTTAAGTTTAAAATAATTAATTTAATCACCATCTAATTTAAATTATTCGAACAAAACAATTATTTAAATTATATAATATACATATCACATATAATATATAATAATATATATATATTATATGTTTAAATAATATTAAAATATTCATAATTAAATAAAATTTATAAATATAAATAAATACTATATATAATATTTATATAATATAATATATATAAATATTATATATGTATAATATATATATATAGTTTATATTTATATGAATAAAAATAAACTAAAAACTAAAAACTAAAAAAAACTAAAACTTTATGCAAGCCACGGCTCACATAACACAGGGGAAACCCCCACGTAGGGAGAGGGACGCAGCCCTGCCTCCCTGTGTGGAGGCCGCTGCCTGTGGCAGCGCCTTCCCACTGTGTGGGGGGCGCTGCCCCGGCAGCGTCCTCCACAGGGGGACGGCCATGGCTGCCAGCCCCCTCACAAAACCAAAGAAAATTTCGATACCCAAACAATTTTTTTTGTTTTAAAAAAAATATTTACAAAAATTAACTCACCCCTGTTCTGGGCGAAAACCCAGGACGAAGAAGAACACAGGGCCTTATTTTACCAGCAAATAAAAGTTTAAACAACTTTCTTAAATATATATAAATATTTATACTATGAGTATATATGTATATTCAAACAAGATATACATGTTATATAAACCAACATCCAGGCAGATTGAAGAAAATCAAAAACAGAAAATTAATAAAACATAGATTGTTTCATTTTCTAAATTTTATTGATAAGATGCTGATTTTTTTTTTTTTGTTTTGTTTCAAGTTTTGGAATGGAGATTCTTGATGGGTTTTTCCATTGAAAACAAAAGATTAAAACATTCAAAGTAAATCATGAACAAATCTTCAATTTTTACCAAAAGAAATCAAGGAAACTAAGTAAAGAACCTGATTTTTTTCTCCCCAAATTTGAAGTTTGCCAATGGAGGTTGCCTTTGATTTGAATTCAGCTTCTCCTCCCAATTCAATCCTTCCTTCACCAATTTCCAAAAAAAAAACATTCCGAACTTTTTTTTTTGCTCTCCAATTTCAATCCTCCACCATTTTCAAAATTAAAAATTTTCAAAATAAACATGAATTTCCTTATGCTATTCTTTCCCCAAATTTGTCAAAGCCCTAAAATGGACTCACCCAACCACATTTATTGCTAATTTAGATATTTTCATTTTTGAAATTTAGTAAAACAATTTCATTTTCCAAATTCATTTGCAACAATTTCCTTTTAAATAAAAATTACATTTGCAACCCAAAAAGGTAATTAAATTTATTTAGCCAAATGAATTTGACAATTCACAAATAAGATTATTTTCAACTTTTATTTCTAAAAGCAAAATATAAAACTTAATCCTAATTTTTTTTTTTGATTTAATCCAAAATCCAAAGCTGCCAACCCAACCCATTTGATTTAATATACCCCATTAATTTAATTAGTCAATAAAATAAATCTAATTCAAAATTAGATTATTTTATTAATTAAATTAAATTAATTAATTAATCACTAATTTTCCAACATCTCAATAAGGCAAAACAATCATCATTTACAAATTCCGAAAGTCATTTAATCACTTTTAACTTGCAAGTTTAAATATAAAGCAAATGGGGAAACTAACAACATAAAACACTGAACTCGACTAAGACCGACGACACACTATGGCTAGGGTGATGGTTTGACACTGAAACCCAAGTTACTATCTCCCAATCTATACCGTTGGTCAAGGGACACACTCAGACCTGTGAAACCAGGTGGAGTCGATGTCCTGTACCTACATCCTGCACACAATACGAGTGTCGAAACATGCATATAATATATTAAAACACACCGTGAAGAGGAAATCGCGGAATCCCAGGGCACTCGCATGCGAGTGATGTGATCCCGTCCCCTTCACCAATACAATATCACTAACCGACGCATCTAATTATCCATGATATAATTAAAACATAAAGCATCATTAATTCATATACATGCCAATTTAATCCATAACATGAAATAATAATAACATCAGAATAAAGTACCACCACATCAAAACATAATGTTTACATCGCTTAACAGATAGCGGTTAAAATAACTAAGTTCCATAGTCACAATGCAACAGACATAAAACATATCATAGAAAAATAATGTTCGATCAAAGAGCAAAATGGAGGGGTGTTACACACAATTTGAAATTTATTTAAAAATCACATTGAACGTGCACAAATTCAAAATACATTTCATTTCAAGACCATTTGATTTATAACATTAAAAAATCAATAACATTAAAAATCCATAGCATGTACACATTAAATTGAGTCCAGTGTGTGGTTGTTAATATGAAGGGTTTGTTGTTACTACCAACTCTTAGAATGCAACTAAAAATGGAGATAATTGTCACACCAAGGTCATACAATTTTAATAAAATCCTACCTACATGTTACTTAAAACTAATTATTGAACACCTTTTAGTAACCCTTCCAAGAAGAATCGTCAAGTATATCTAAAATATAAATCCACTATATAATTTAGATAAATATGTATACTATAATTAAGATATCTAAAATATTCAAGGATGCACTAAATTACATTTTGTGTACATGGAAAGGGAACTCATATGTTGAGTTGTATAAGTGCTTCTACATCAAAACTTTGTAGAGGATGACATATTTGTCATAATTCATTTAGGTATTTTATGTTAAACCTTTAATAAATGTGATGGTTCAATTATAAATAGTTTTGAGTTAGATCTATATGTGGTACATAGGATACCTCTCAGTGAAAATAGGGAGGTAAGTTCTAATTATAACTCTAATGGGTAGAAATGAAATTAGGGAGTTTTATTAGAACCCTATGAATGCATGCACTATGTTATTGGTTTATTAAGTGAATCCCCTAAAAGAAGGCCCCATAAACTTATTTTTAGCTAGATATCACTTGATACTTAAACTATAGCCAAATTTGATCATATACATTAATTGATTTATTTAAAATAAATAAAACCACATGGATTAAGGTAAAGACTTGAGATTTAAATTTAAATAAATCACTAGATCAACATTTAAACTAGGAGTTAGATAAAATGTATCAAGAATTGAGAGCTCACAAAAGGCTACAATATCAACAATGAGGCTTCTTTGAATCATTATTGGAAAAATTAAATAAGAAGATTAGTAAATAGAGACTGTGAACATGAGGTGAGGAACCATTTAATTTCTATAGGTAAAGGACTAAATAATGAATTTAAATAAGACACATGTAGATATATAACTTTGATTTCTCAAATTGGGTGTTAATAGTCCAAGTTAGGGGTTGTTTAGAGTGTCTTCTATTACATATATAAAGGTGGAAAAAAAGAAGGAAAGGACACAAAATAAACCAAGGAAGGAGGGAAATTTCTAAATTGAAATTACTCAATGAGCAAGAGCAACATGATCAATCTTAATGAGATTGAAACTTGTAACCATACTAAAAAATGAGAATGTTTAAACTATAGTTGATTATGACAATGGTGTAACATAGCAACATGATCAATCCTAATTAGATCAACCTCATAAATTTATGCTATGATTTGTTGAACTACTTAAGAAACAACTCCTCATTTCTCAACACAAATGGTTACATTGAAAGTATTGATTGTACAAGTTCAAGTTGCACTATCTAAAAGGTGAAAATATTAGGGTTTTAGGTTTACATTTTAGGGTTTATGTCCAAGGATTAACCTGGGTAAATTAGTATTTATGGACCTATGTTTTTTGGAACCTAGGGTTAAGGGTTTTTATTTCTAAGTTAAATGTGTCCAATTTAGGTTTAGTTTTTATGGTTTTCGATTTACAATTTAACGTTCTTTGTTTCATTGATGTTTTTGGTTTTTTAAATGCAATTAAAAAACTATAAAATATCAAACTAAAACAAACTAAACAAACATTTAAACTAAATAACAATTACAAAACAAAAATGCAAGATATAAAGGAAAAAATGGCAGAATTCAACCAACCTGGAGGTCACTCAAGTTAGTTGTGTCAACGGGAGGAGGTGGTAGTGAAAATTTACTTCAATTAGGCCCTTCGAAACGTGTACACAATCTTGCTTCTCCTTCTCTAGCGTGGCTCAAACTGACAGTTACAATGAAAACACAGTCACTTATTTGAAAAAATAGATAGCTTTAAGAAACGCGTACGTGTTATGAATGCATACACATTTTGTAACACGTACACGTTTTAGGTTTGCGTACCCAAACCAAAATGTATATGCATTCATATTTAGGCTCGGGTACCCGATCCGTAATGCATATGCATTTTTTAAAAATGCATACGTGTTTCATGCAATTTTTTTTGTTTTGGCCGAAACTTCCCTTCTTCGTGGACCCAACTTCTTGCTTTTACCCAATTAATAAAGGTACCTGTCAATTTGGTGTTTTAATAGGAGTAAAGAATCTACATATGCCATTCTAATATCCTTGATGTCTTTGAATCATTGTACTCATTTCCAAAGGTTCGCCTAGGAGAACGTGTCTCATTATAATGCAACAACAAACCTCTAGTCTATTCTTTAATACCACTAGTACTATAAGTATTAGAAAAAGGTAGAGAACATAAAGACACACTAGGAAAGTAGAATTCTATTGTGTGTGGGGAACAATCTAGACCCAAAGGACTAGTTTGTGACTATGAACTTGTCCCAAAATTGAAATTTTGTTCTCTAATAAAAAATAGATCTAATACAAAATGTAAGGTGTAGACTTTCTTTATGAAGATAAGTTGTTAATAAAGTTATTTTCAAACACTGTTAAAGATTATGTTATTAAGTGGTTCTTTTTTCTTTCTTAAAGGTTTATACATCCATTAAATGACTTGAAAAAATATTTCTAAAGTAATTCAAAGTTAATATGACTTAGAGTAATTTTTGTTGGGTGATCCCACAATAGTGTGGCCCATTTTTTGACTCAATTAGGATATTGGAATCAACATTTTTAACCAAATTTTTACATTTTATCAATTATAATAAGCAAACCCTTAGGAATTTGAATATTATGTGAATTATTATTTTTTAGATTTTTGTGTAGATTCTACATGTATCGTTAAAAAATTAAAAAATAACTTGTGTAATTTTTTAGGTACTTTTGATAACTTATTTTGTATACTTTATAGTTGTTAAGTGTGAAAAGAGATCCTCGATCTAACTAACAAATTAGCCCAAATCTAGATTTTATTTGCTTAACATTGGAACACAAGACAACTAGGGTTTTATGATTGGCTAACTACCTCAAAGGAGATCCGATTTCTTGGGTTTTGTTGCTTTGTTGCAAAGAGGGAAAATTTGATTAGTGTGATGTGATTAATCTAATTGATATAAGCCCTAATTTGAAAATATGAATAATCACACAAATGGAAACAAAAAATTACATAAATAGGTACATATATGAGATGTGCAAATAGAGATGTGCATGTGGTTGAAAGTAGAGACTAAAATGTAGGGACATAGGTGTGGGGTGCCCTATTCCTATGGTTTTGTCTTGTTCTCAACATTTGTCAAATTGTCATAGTTTGCTTTGTCCTTTTGCAACCTATCACTATTGAAGGTTTCAGATCTAGATTTGTACATACAAAAAGAGGGAAAATTTTGTGTTGTATATGAGTTTTCCTTAGTCAAACCTCGTGTTGGTGTTCCCATATCCACAATAGTAATGATAATGATGGTATATATTGCGTGATCTCGAAGGAGAAAAGGAAAAGTGAACAATAATGACTGTAATAAATGAATGACTGTAATAAATGAATTACTTAAAATAAAGTTACCTTAGGTGTGAAACCCTTGTTGAAGTGATGTCACACCATAGGTTGCCAAAAAGAGTTGATGAAGAATGAATACATTTTCTTGAACACCTACAAGGATGAGTCCACATAACACAATAGAGAGTTGTAGCAAGCATGTAGAGAAGAGGTTACATGTATCTTCACAATTTGCATATAATAATTGCTCGTAAATTCATAATAGATTATCATAAATGTTCAAATGAGGGGGAAAACTTGTTTATATATGCTCCTAATTGATTTTTGAACCTAGGATGACCAGGTACTATTTTCAATACACCAAAGGCCAACACTAAATTTTATAATTTAAAAAGAAAATCCCCAAGACTAGGGTGCCCAAAACCCCTTTTTGGGTGTTTTTTGCTCTAAAAATTTGAGATGTCAGGTAATTAAATATATTTTCCCAATCTAGCCCATAAATGAACAGATTATGAGTATAATTAATTATACATACAAAAAAGGGTGTCAAACCTAGTGTGAAATTTTTAAGGGTGACAATTTACTACATTACATCTAGCCCCCACTTTAGTGAGGGTATGATCTTATGTTCATACTCAAACTAAAGGTATGGAGAAGATAGGTTTCTTTATCAAAACATTGAAGAGACAAGATGACACCAAGATGAGAGATGTGATATCCCCTAGACTTAGGATCCTATCAATCCACAATGTCAATATAAACATGTCACACACACATTGAAACATATGTATCACATACAAGACAAGGAAGAATTCAAACATATCACATACAAGACAAGGAAGAATTCAAACATACATAAGGCATACACTAAGAAAAAAATAGAGCACACATAAATCATAGATGAAGAAAAACATGAAGCATACATAAAACAAACATGGAGCATACATGAAGCAAACACAAAGCATACATGAAACAAACAAAGAGAATATATTCAAAGAAAACACAAAGCAAAAATGAAGTAAACATGAAGAAAACACAAAGCATAAATGAAGCAAATACAAAGCATACATGAAGAAAACATGAATCATACATGAATCATACATGAAGAAAACATGAATCATATAGCCTATAAAAACAATGTTAGTACACACTGCCAAAAATTCAAGTCAGCAAGGTAAAGAGACCTTGGTATGGAAGGTTGTCTCAATAGAAAGAACATCTCCTAAATGCACAAACACATAGGGGAACTAAAAACTATGAGAGAAGAATGAATCAATACAAATAAAGGAGGGTAGATGACTCTAACACTAGCTAGCTCTATTGCTAGGGGTCATGCACTTTAAAAGTCCCCCATGGAGCACCAACTAGCAAGTTGTGTTATGCTAGGTGACCATGGATATGAAAAATAAAGCACATGGGCTAGCAAGTTGTGTTATTCTATGTGGCCTTATAAAGTACACAAATTTATAGGTTAACAAGTTGCATTATATTAGGCGATTGTGTATTGTTAACACCTTAGGGAGCACATAAATTTTTAACATCTTGAGGGACGATTTAACATCTCGGGGGGCGGTTTTATAACCATGCCTCAAGGGGGATTATGAAAAAAACCACCATGGAGGGGGAAAATCAATAATTCAAAGCTCGAGAAATGTGAATGCATGTTTGGATGCACAAATGGATAGGTGGAATGCCCCCTTAAAATGTTAGCATATTTACCATGTTGATATTTTAAGAAAAATAAAGGCGAGAGAATGAATAGAGGGGATATTCAAAAAAGATGCACACCTCCAAAAACTAGTTATCCTTTTCCCCCAAGTGTATAGGTGAGGACATACATGCTAGATACCATTGTGTTTCTACCATATATGAAGTATGGTTGTACATAAGATTGTACCACCATGAATGACAATGAGAAAACACATAGAACTATGAATGCCACATAGTGAGGAGCAACACAATACAAGATAGTTTATCATTTAAAAGGAATAGAAAATGGAATAGTGGTGGCACTAGAGTCAATGAGTTGTTATATTTTATTACCCAAGGCTTGACATTCACTGGTGGAATGACCAATCACTCGTGCAATAACCAATCACTTAATGATATATACACAAAAATAATTTGATTTGTTTGATTGTGTTTATGAAATTTCCTACATGTTGGAGGAGGAAGAGTATTCAAGTGGGCTTTGAGAAGCCTCAACAAAATATGCTCTTGCTCAAATAGTGGATGAGGAGTAGGGAGAATTCCTTTCTTTTGTGAAGAAAAATTTTCTTTGCCACAAGGGGAAGTTGTAAATACATTAGACAATGGAGGAGTGGATGTAGACGAAGGAGGAGGTTGGAAATCACCCATTTTTGCAAGGTTCGGTGTAATCTTCACATGAACCTTAACTCCTTGTTCCATCATTTTCATTTTATCCAAGTTTAGGAATAATTTTGAAACCAATCCCTAGTAATGTGTCTCTACATCAGATGAAGGAGAAGAGGCCATATTATTAATCTTGTCTAAATGATAAGTATGATCACATTTTAATGGAGCATAAACATTGACATGAGAAGGAGAATCAATTATTTTGCAAGAATATAGATTCTTGTTGAGCATTTAGATGCGAGGATGAGGGGGATCAATATTAGATTTAATCAATACATGAAGGATGAAAGCTAAAGAGTCCCCATTGCCACCAAGACATGTGTTGGTAGAAGAAGGCACACTATTATGGAATAATGGTGTTTGGGAATTTGTAGAGGTAGAAGAAGTTGGAATAGTAGATTTGAGTTTCTTAGAAGAAGAAGATTTTGCAAATGAAACAAAAGATTCCTTAGGTTTAGATTGTGAGATTTTGTACTCTCCAACAAAGTACAGTGTAAAATATAATGAACCCCAATTGTCACCAAAATATGCATCCAATGGTGAAGCATCATTTGGATCATTACTATTGTTAGAAGGAGTTATAGTGTTGAGATTAGATGCTTGAGAAGAAGAAGGAAAGGTTGTGTGGATGCCACTGAAACAACCTTCAACTTCTTAGGTTTTAATGGTGAGATTTTATACTCCCCAATGAAGGAAGGTGAAAATATAAAAAACCTTAATCATCACCAAAGAGCGCAGTTGTAGGTGATTTATGATCATTGATATCACTATCATTAGAAGGAAATGGTTCAAATTTTGAAGATGGAATTAGAGTACTAAGAGATTTAGAAATAGGAGATCAATGCCTAGATCTCACTTCTAAGAATATTTTCAGATTTGGATCTAATTCAACCATATAGAGCTTTTTATCATATACAAAATTCATTGTATAGTGAAGAGTAGACAAGACTACCCCATGGTATGAATCCACGATCTACCAAGAAGAAGATTGTATGAAAGATAATTAGGTATGACATGGATAAGGGTAGGAAAAGCCACATGTCCTAGCTCAATTGATAGTGTGATTATACTTAGTGACTAGATCCCCTCACATTATCAAAGCCATGATAGAAATATTATCACATTTGATGAGAAATATATCTACATCGAGCTTACGTAAAAGGTCAATGCTACAAACATTAAGGCATGATCCATTATCGATTAGAGTATGCTTTATTCTATTTATATTAATGATGACCAAAATCATAAGAGGATCATGTTGTTTTTTAACTTCAAGAGGAATTATGTTCCAGGGGAAAACAATATCTAGGTTTTTCTCATGTATATAATCTAACAAGACTAATATATCATTTGATCAAATAGAAGGTGGTACAAATATCTTCTACAAGGCCTCCTAGAGCATCTCATGATATGTAGGTGAGGTTTTTATTAATTCCCAAAGGGAGATCTTTCGGGGAGTAGCATGAAGTTTCTTTACAAGATCATACTCTTTACCCATATGTTGATGAAGACAAGATGCGGGAGGGAGAAAATGCCGAGGAAATAGAATGAGAGTGGGAAAATTTAATTTTTGTTTAGGTTGTTTGTTGTTATGAGTATTGTATGTGTGAGAAATGACATGGTAAATAGGTTGCTACAACACATTTTGAATCTTGTTTTGATTAATTTTTTTTACAAATTTGAAAATGCAATTAGGAGATTGAGGTGGGTTTGGAATACCTCGAATAGTAAGAATAGGTTTAACATGTGGTTGAGGAACATTAGAATGAATATGCACAAGAATTTTTGGATTTTCATGAGTAGGAAAAATATTGGGAAAGGGTGAAGTGGTGTTAAGAAACATATTTAGAAGCTAATTTAGGAATGAAAAGAAGGTAATTATACAAGACTAATCAAGAGATGTTGTTTGGATATTGTCCTCAAGGGAGAGCCAAACAAGTTGGTTAAGGTTTTGATCTATTTTTCTATATAGTGTGCAAGGATTGATAAATCAATGCAATTAATTATGTGAATTAGGAGAAAACTAAGTGAATGTTACAGAATCTAGGAGTTATAGATTAAAGTGACAGATATTTGGATAGAGACTACTGAGATGAAGCTTGTGTAGAAAACTGGGGAAAATTTGACAAGAAATGGATGTTGGATGCCCTAGTTGTGAAGTGCAGATTTGAAGTTTTTAAATCCTAGAAGGTTGTAATAATGACTATACATCTCTAATAATATAAATTAGGGTTTGAAGTTTGATAGAGCTTGGGTAATTAGTGTGCCCTAATTTATTGATGTAGGATACATGCAAGCATGAATTAGAGTTTTTAAGCCTTCAAAGGAGTTGATAGGTCAGATTAGCTTCACACATGAATGCTCCTAGATAGTAGAAGGTAGAAGAATAGAGGAGAAATGTTGAAAATATGGATATGAAATGAAATGCTAGAAGAAGGTGTTTTAAGTTTGTGTATTTACAAAGGACAGAGAGTTTAAATGCTTTACTTTCATAAAGTAAACATAGTTATGTTTGCAAATATACATAAGATATTCAGATCTAATGCCTTAAATAAATAAATCAGATTTGAAATGGTTAAATCTTGAAATATTTTTCAAATGTAATCTAAATTGAGTTCACCAAAGTGTTAAGTGTTTTGGTGAATAAGAAGTGCAATGCTTTATTTTTAAAATAAAACATGAGTGCATATGAACAAGAAGATATTCAAATAACCTAGTTTCTTGATTAGATTACATAATATATGCTTGTAAATCAAAATAATTGTAATTTGTAGGAAACATTGGGTTCACCAAAATTTGAAGTGTGAAAAGAGATCCTAGATAGATAACTAGCAAATTAGCCTAGATCTAACTTTTCTTTGCTTAACATCGGAACACAAATCAACTAGGGTTTTATGACTGGCTAACTACCTCAAAGGAGAGCCAATATTCATGGGTTTTGTACCTTTGTTGCAAATAGGGAACATTTAATGAGTGTGATATGATTAACCTAATTGATATAACCCCTCATTTGAAAATATGAACGATCACACAAATGAAAATAGAAAATTACATAAACAACTACAGATCTGAGATGTACAAACAAAGGGCCAATTATGGTTGAAATAAAATCTTGAAATGCAGGGACAAGGGCATGGGGAACCCTATTCCTAGGATTTTTTCTTGTTCTTAGATTTTGCCAACCTGTCACTATTGAAAGTTTCAGATCCAGACCTGTACATACAAAAGAGGTAAAAGGTTATGTTGTATCAAATTTTTCCCCAAGAAAACCTCATGTTGGTGTTCCCACCTCCACATGTTCAACAATGATAATGATGTTATATATCTTGTGCTCTTGCAAGAGCAGAGGAAAATTAAACAATAGTGACTATAATTAATGAGTAACATAAGATAAAGTTAACCTTAGGTATTAAACCCTTGTTAAATTGATGTCACACCATAGGTTTCCACAAAGAGTTGGCGAAGAATGAATAAATTTCCTTAAAAACCTACAAGGATTAGTCCATAACACAATAGAAAGTTGTAGAAAGCATGTAGAGAAGATGTTGCATGTATCTTCACAATTTGCACATAATAATCGCTCATAAATTCATAATAGATCATCATAGATGTTCAAATGAGGGGGGGAAATTTCTTATATATGCGTCTCAATTGATTTTTGGACCTAGGCCGACTAAGTATTGTTTTCAATACACAAAAGATCAACACTAAATTTTAGAAATTTTAAAAAGCAAATTCCTATGAAGTTAGGGGACCCAACATCCCTATCCATGTGTTTTTTTCTCTAAAAACTCAAGATGTTAAGGAATTAAATGTATTTTCCCCATTTGGCCCTGAAATAAACAAATTATGAATATAATTAATTGTACATGCAAAATACCTCACCTGTCAAACCTAGTGTGAAATTATCAATTGTGGCAATTTACTACTCTACAATAGTGTTGTTAATTAGTGATATTTATACCATAATGCATAACTTTTATTAGAAATAAGATAAAATTATAATTTGTTAAACATGAATCATTAACACTAATATTTGGTGCATGGATATTTTTCATGATGTTTTGTTGGATATTTTATTTATTGTCACTTTATTAATTCACATTACTTATAATTTAAAGTGATTTTATTATATAATCCATATATTTTTGTATGTCTAAAAATTATTGAAATAAAAATATCAATATGGATTAATTTTAAATCTATTTTTTCTAATTTTTGTATGAGTTTCAAATAGAAACCCTTATGTTTGACCATCTAATGTTTTTCCACAAACTTCAATTAATGGGATGAAGGTGGTAGTGTCATAAATTTGATCATGCTTTACAAAATCCCTAGATCTTAGTTGAAATCAACATTCAACAAAGTGGAGGAAGTTTGAATAGTTATGCTTTCAATGAGAAAGTAAGTGTTCACAATAAGATTATGAATGAGACAACCCATCAAATGGAAAGAAGGTGGAGTCATTGATAGAATATAATTCATTTACAAATGTGTTGGAAAGTATATACTATAATAAATGTATGTGGAGATACTCATTGTTGGTGGTAGGAGAAAATAGGATGGAGGAAGTTAATAAATTGATATGAGAGTGTATATATGGGTATGGTGGAGGAGGGATAAACTCCTAATTTTATGGGTTCAAATTCCCCACCTATTTTATATAGTACCACCAATCCTTAGTGTTAAAACTAATTTAGGTTCCATGGCTCTGCTACTACTAGACATGGTTATTTATACTTATTTTACTGATCATAAAATAAAAAAAGGTCTAGTATTTAGAGACAAGACCCCCTCTAGGTGATGACTAGTTTGTTTTAGGGAAAGTAAAGATCAAGAGATGAAATCATGTATAAAATAATATGTAAACCCTAATTGTGAAAGGTAGAAACAAAACCTTCCATGTACCCACTTTGACCAATAGAAAATTTATTAGGAAACTTAATGAGTTTTTAGTAATTGGAATAACCAATAAATGTTAAATTCATTGGGATGTGAGGAGTTATTCTATTCATTCATGTTTTCTATCTTTTCTTTAGTAACTTTTCTTTCTAAAGTCACTATAGTTTTTTTAGTATGACAAAAATTTCCTTCAATGTGAAAAAAAAGGGAAAAATAAATCCATTTGATATTGACTTGATAATTGGTGTGAGAAGAAATAAACGATGACCTCTAGATACCAATCAATTCTATGTTTTCAGTTAAGTGAATAGGTTTATATTTAAACCATGATAATTAGTTTTAATAAATTGTTGCATCAAAAAATGTACCAAATTCCATTCTACCAAATCACATATAAATGTATTATGATTTTTAATACTTTTGACAAGGAAATTGTACCACTTTAGGTAATTCCCTATATGTTGGGATTTTATAGAGCTTCAATTAGAGTGGCATTATGTTTTCATTGATGTGCTATCAATGAAAGCATGCCTACTCTTTTGATTGATACCATACTTTTTCTTTTGCTTCAAAAAATTTCACACCCAAGGGATTCAATTAATCCATTGGTATAGCATGTTCATTCTTAGGGTACTTTTTTGTATAAATTGCATCTAGCTCTACTTTGGGTAATAAATTATTATGAAATATATATTTTTTTCCCTTTGTCGTGAGATTATAACCAGAAAAATATATGTGCTAATAGCATGAAACAAGATATTTGAACCCTTCCCACATCTAGCAACATAACTTGGTAGAAAAGCTAGTCTACACAAGGATAAACAAGATAGTTGAAAAGCTAGTCTCTATTATGTTCCAACCCTCTAATCATGTTCATATCTAATGCACACTACACCTTTGAAAGGTAGAAAGAGATGTTAGTGTTTCTTGTTGCACCATTAATTTGAAATATGTGCAATTGTCAATAGTGGTGAGTCCCTTGTATTTTATTTGTAGGGACCTATAAGAGACACAAAAAAAGAAAGATATGGAATCATTTTGTATACATGGTACACCCATAAATTTCTTAACAATTTTCAATGAAATTTATATTTGGTTACATCATTAGTTGATTCATTCATATCATCAAGTAGAGGTATCCAAGGTAACTTCTAAGTAGTTTATTTTTTACACCATATTTATAACATGTCACATATAAGGACATTAGAGATTAATTATGAGTGTATTTTAGATCTGCCATTAATTTTAAATAAATTTATTTGTTCTTATTTATATTTATTTCATTGGATTATCCTAGGTTAACCATAAGGAAACTATATTTTCCATTTAAATTTAAAGTTATACTATTTTTAAATATTTAATATAAGACAAATATAGGTTAAAAGTGCATTTTTTTTATATTAAAGCTTACACAAAGAATATAGATAAATAGTTAGAGACTAGTAGAATATAATTTAATAGTTAAATATTAATAATTGGCTATCATTGATTGGCATCGAGGCTAATCTTGAAATGTCTTAGAGTAATGAACAAAGAGTAAAACCATAACATCGACTACTATTTAATGCCTACCATGGGTTGCTTGGGACAATAACTAAGATGGAATTGATGTTTTATCTGCTGCCACATTTTCCATGTGAAGTTAGAAAGACCCCCCAATTGTAGGTCCTTATAATCAATAAAGAGACTAAATACAGTTTCATTCAATGGACATGATATTTATGCTTGTTAAGGGCAAGAAAGAACAAGCCAATCATTGCCTTGAATAGATTATTGTACATTCATGGAATGGTGTGAATTGTTCCCCACTATTTAATAATAATGCAGATTCGCAATATCAACAAAACAATATATAAATAATAAGAATAGTAATAAATTATAGGGAACATCAGAAACGTGTATCATCATCTACCTGAAATAATTATTCAAATGAATGTAAATTCTCTAACTTAAAAAATTATTATATTCAATGTAAAAAAGCTATTAAAAAATATTATTCGATTGTATAGAAAAGGACATCTCGTGAAACACATGGTGTGTTAAAAAATAGTTAGTCTTGTCGAGAGTTCATCTCCATTATTAAAAAATGTTTCATAGTAATGACAGATTATATGTGTAATGGATAATAAGGTAGGTTAATTAAATAAGTATAATCGATTTAGATTATTAAATATGATAAGGAAATGGTGAATTGGTAAATATGTAAGTTATTTAGTTGTATGATTGAAGAATGAATGTTAAATGAAGATGATCTTAGCATTTGTTTGATGTTTAATTTCATAATAGTGTCTTTTTGTTAGTGAAATGTCTCAGTGTCTATATTGGGTTTGTTCTTTATTAGAGGACAAGTTCGTAGATTTGGGACAAAGTCAAAACCACATATTTGTACTCTGAGTTGAGATTCATCCCTGCACACAATGATATTTTGCTCCTTGACTTCCTAAGGAATGAATGTTAGTTTTACTCTTACGTGGTGACATTTAGATATGCCATAAGGGTTGTTGATTTGTTGCAAGGAGATAAGCTCTCCTAGATCGACCCTTGGAAAGTGAACGAGGATTGCAAATAGTTCCCTTTTTAGTGTACCAAATCAAAACATGTCACTACTAATTTCTTCCAATGCTCTAAGATAAGAGGATTTTAAATGATGTGTGGATGTTTAGAATGAGTTTGATAAATGTCCTTTATTACTAGCACACAACATCAGATTGCACCAAATGTGTGCTCAGTTAGCTCAAGTTATGAAGGTGTATAGGGCTTGTCATCCAAATTTGAATTTTAAATTTTAAAAAGGAAGGGCTCAAGTCCATGACCGTGGGGTTTCCCTTGGGGCAACAAAAGCATCTCAATGTGGGTAAACTATTAGATATAGGTTACAAATAGATAATGCATATGTGAATGCAATAAATATGGTGGATATGGTGAATGCATAAAAGTTTGTTTGTGTCTATAAGAAAAGGGTAGGACTATAGGGATATGTGTGCAAATGCATAAAAGGCTAGGGGAACAAACCTAAATTTGTACCAAATTATGTCATTTGCCAATATGTACATGTATTAAGTCATTTCCTCAAAATGAACACAAAATTTTAAATGGGAAGTAGCATGGGTATGTAAATTTTACCATTACATTTGATTCTATTTTGGGATGCATGTGAATTCTAAAATGACCATGTGTATCTCAAATAATATAGCACCCACAAACATGCAAGTAAAATAAATATTCATACACTAATAGGGTATTACTATGGGGCCAATATAAAATAATAGAACTTGCAATGTGTGATCATGTAAGTATGTCCTTAGGTATGTGCTCTATATGAATCTTGTAAAATAGAGGCAAAAAATATATAGAGTAACTTTTGTCTCATAAATAAAAATATGATACAAAATAGGAATTTTCTAATTCTTTAAGAAATTAAAACAATAAGAAATGATTAAAATTATAATGGTTGTGTCCATTTAGAAAGTGGCATGAAAATACTTTACTTATTGCAATAATGCAACTCCACTTGATTATGGAAAAATATGATCTAATTGATTGTAGTAACATAACATAATCATGTATGATTGTGGTGGCAAGTCTCTAAGAAACTAATCATATGAGTGTTAGTGACAATATATGCCATGGCTTCAATTGGTTGTATCCAAAGAATGCAAAGAATTGAAGGGGGGAAATCATACATGAAAATAAATGTGATCTATAGATAAGCATGCAGGAAAATAAATCATGCAAAGCAATATCAAATGTTGTGCGCTAGGGTATTGTATAAAATTACAAGCCCTAAATCATTAGGGAGAGGATGCACTACTTATAATGAAAGATCTTTGTTGCACATTACATCATCATTATAAGAGCATAACATCAACATTAATGATGACCAAGAATATTGTATGATTTCTTGATTTTCTTTTTATCATTGTAACACTACTATAGTATTCTTACGAGTTTGATTCAGGAGAAGATGCTTGCATAATAAACTCCCAAATACGTTCATCAACACTACTAGTCTTCAAAAACATGTTTTATATTAAACAAATTCTAGGCAAGTATGGCCAATTGATAGTCAAGAATCCATTGAGACTTAGAAAAAAGTGGGTTCAAATCTATGGTAGAGGCAAAAATCTTTTAAATTTGTTCAAGTCTCATCAAGCATGTTAAATTTTTTAAAATTAGTCTAAAGACTATTTTCAAGGGTCAATGTGCCATGCAAGATCTGGAATATGGAAATCCTTACAAGCAATAATGTAAGTCTACAGTGAGAGAGTTCCCTACAAGAAAATATCCAAGATTGCAGGATTGACTCCCTACCCATCCTAATGCTAAGTCTAAATTTGTTATGTTGATGGGGGTGTAAAGGGAAATACATTATAGAAAGAAAATAAAGAAAAGCAAAAGTCTCATATTAGATAGATAATATATTTACTAATAGAGTAGTCCTCAATAGATCATGATGAAATAATAAATAAAGAGAAGTTAATGCATATTATAAACATTGATGAAAAAAGACAAGTCAAAAATCACTTAAGAAAACACATGATTTCTATTAAGTTCATTGATCACTACAATTTACATGCATATTCTTGCAAAAAAAAATAGAGGCTTCCATGTTTAGTAGTAAAGAGAGGTAAGAGTCAACCAATATATTAGGCTCAAAATTTTAGTTGCACTGTTAAATAGATGTAGAAAGCTTAATCCAAGAATCAACTAATACATTAGGTATTATAGCCTAATTGTACAAATTTTCATGTCTATGAATGAACTAACACATTAGGCTCTATAGTTAGTTGTATAAAGTTTCCTCTAGTTTTAAATGGGTATGCAAGCTAGTATTTATAGGTTGTACTACCTAGCCCAACCCTGTGCATTTATTTTCCATACATCTATCTTGAAAGGACCCCTCTCCCTCCCCCTCATTCTCTAAAACCAAAAAAATACTATGAATGGTGTATTTTAATTTGGAATATGGTACATTTATAGGTTTATATTTTGATATAAACAAGTGTATAAATAAAAGTAACCTTTCAAGATTAATCTAGGCTAATTGAGTAACAATTGATCTAGGTAAATTAAATTTGGGTATATAATGTTGTAGTAAATGAATATTTTAGAAATAAAATAGAAAGAATTAGGGTATTTAGTTCTGAGAATTATGATAAAGAATGATATTTGATGTCATTCACAACTTAGTTCTCTAGGTATAGAAAATAGACGCATTTTCTATGCTCACTATCTAGGAACCACGATAGATTCATAATTCACAGTTCTAAGCATGAGATTAGTCATGCTATTTTTATATTTTGTGACTTGGTTTGTCTATATCTCTACTATTGGGCAAAGCATTTAAGGACTCATCATGTTCCCCTTAGTCAAATCCCTTGAAAGACCAAATTTATGACCTTGGACAAGTATTATTAGACATCAAACAAGCATGCAAACGATCCAAATATGAATTTTGATGCATGTACTATTCTTTTTAGCACTCCAAATCTGAGTGTTCCTAACAATGCTCCTTGTAATGTGGATAATTCTTGATTATTCTAGGATGATTCCTTGTTGTCTTTCAATGCACAAATTAATGTCTTCAAATACCAAAACATGTACCAAGTCAACTTGCAATGACTAATGGAAAACGGTGGGAGTCAATAATTTAAAATTTAAAATAAATAAATTTGAGGCTAGGTGCATGTCATACAAAATTGTTCACTACCACATGTTATGGGATTGTCGAATGCTAAATCTAGGGATGATGAATGGATATGTGGAAGTATGTAATATTAAATGAAGTGAATATATAGACATAGGTGTAGAGAGGTTGTAGAGTTTAGGGTTTAAAGTATAGGATGAGGGTTGAGGGATTAGGGTTGAAGTATAGGGTTGAGGGTATAGGTTGTGTACATAAAGTTGAGATAAGATCAAATCCATAAAAATATGTATAGTTGAAAATAAATGAATATGGATAGAAATTGAAGAAATAAATAGACTTAACTTAAGAATATGCCATATATTATAATGCACCCACCCTTATCAAAATCAATAAAAAAATATTTAAAACTATGACACACTTCATACAATATAATCATATAAAAACATTCTCAAAATACACCCAAATCAAAATGGAAATCAGAAATGGAATGCAAATTTTCCCACTACAAACAAGCCTACCATAAACAAGAAAAAAACACATAGTTTTAGAATACAAACATATCGCATGTAGGTTGGGAATCAAGATAAATGGTGGATTTTAAATTGCTTAAATTTCCAGTTTACAGTTCTGCTCTGCTTTCATTTTTAGATCATTTACTTAAGGTTTGCACATCATTAGGCTTTGTCATTAGGTTTTCGATGTTACTTGTCTTTCCAAGCCCTAGGTTGGTGGTGAACCCCCTTTTAATCTTTAATCATACCCTAGGACACCTTATTGTAGATATCCTTCCCTCATTCCATCATTAGATTGAGATCTCTAAGGTATCCTTGAGTGAAACTTGAGTGAAATAGGACCTCATCCATTGTGTTCCATCTCCTAAAAGGTGGAGCACCCTATTTCTATTGTTTTAGTAACTTAACATAACATAATCATGTTTGATTGTGGTGGTGAGTCTCTAGAAAATTAATCATATAAATTTTAGTGGTAATATATGTCTTGGATTCAATTGGTTGTATCCAAAGAATACAAGGAATTGAAGGGGGGAAATCATACATGAAAGTAATTGTGATCTATAGATAAGCATGTAATAAAATGACCATGTAAATCAATAGCAATACTAAATACATCATGTGATAAGAACGAGTTACATCTAGAATGATCAAGCATGCTAAACACATATGGCTATGTATAGGATCAATAAATAGAAATGTTGCACCCAATATATGTAAGATAGGAAAATGGTGATGTCACCCTTATTGGACAAAAACTTAAGATAGTACATAGGAATTAAAGGCATAAATATGAAGATATGGGACATTCTCAAAAAGGGTGCCAATTTAATTAAGCAAAGATTATTCTAGATCTATAATAGGGGTTTTGAAGCTCTTTCCTGGTACAAATATTGGGATGGATTTCCCCCAATCATATCCATGTATCCTCATTTATAGGCTCTTTTCCATTTGTTCACCAAGGATGGGTGCTCTCGAATTGAGGACTTTAAATATATCAATAGCTTGGGGAAAGTGGGGTTCTTTAGATGGAATTATAATTCTTCAGAGTGGCCACCCAGGGGTTCTATTGAGGATCGAGAAGATTCAAGAGGGACTTTAGCAAGCATAGCTTGTAGTTCTCTAAGAGGGGGAGATATCCTAGCCTAGAGCCCAAACCCAATGGGGGTGTATTTGATGGCCTCTAGATATGAGGAACTAAATCTCTAGAAATATGGGGGGATG
This sequence comes from Sequoia sempervirens, assembly GCA_007258455.2. Classification (NCBI taxonomy): domain Eukaryota; kingdom Viridiplantae; phylum Streptophyta; class Pinopsida; order Cupressales; family Cupressaceae; genus Sequoia; species Sequoia sempervirens. Next base: position 48,582,594 of record VDFB02373365.1, on the reverse strand, counting down.
AAGGTCACATGGTGGAAGAACGTGTGGAATAAGTTTGCATGGCTTAAATGTAACTTCTTCCTATGGATTGTAGCTTAGAATAGGTGTCTCACTTGGGATAACTTGAAGAGGAGATGATTTCAAGGGCCATCTATTTGTGTTATATGTGGTAATAGTGAGGAATGTGTTTCTCACTTGTTTTTTCAATGCTCATATTCTAGAGGTATGTGGAATTCTTGGTTGGGAGTTTGGAAGTATGGTTGTGTTCATGATTCCTCTCTGGTTGAGTTTTGGAGAAGTTTAGGGAGGCCTTCACCTAAGGATTTATATTTTAGGTGGCATGCAGTATTGGTCCCTCATTTATCCCAGAGAAAATATGGTTTGAAAGGAATCACAAAATCTTCTAGGGAAGGAATCTAGTGGCTCAACAAATTTGGCAAATAATCATTGGCATGGTTTAGGAGATGATGTCTTCTAAATGTGAGTTCCCTTGGATTCTAGTAAGGAGGAGGTGATGAAGAGGTTGTGATTAGATGGTAAAGATATAGGTCCTCCTTTGATGAGGATGAGTCTTCATATCAAAAGGAAACCCCAAAGAGAAGTTATATGGTATCTTCCTCCTCTTGGGGTCCTAGAGAGTAATATTGATGGATCTTTTAGGGGAAATTTGGGGCATGTAGGGGTTGGTAGTGTTCGGAGGGACAATACTGGGGATGTATTTTTCCTCTTTTCCATTTATAAATGCCAACACTCTAACAACCTTATGGAGGGTCTTGCTATTATTATAGCTTTTGAAAGGGCTTGCTCTCTTGGTTGGCATGTTACTATTTGTAAGTCCAATCCTTTGATTTTGATTAATATGTTGAATGAGCATAATTTGGAAGGGTTCAATTGGTAATTGGATGTGATGGTTTGATAGATTCTTCACCTGAGTTCCTCATTAGATTTCACTTCCTTTGTCCATATCTTGTGAGAGTGGAACAAAGTGGTTGATTTCTTGGCTAAATGGGATTTTGAGAAAATGGGGGATCAGAGGGTAGATGATTGGGAACAATTATCTTGGGATCATTCCTAAATTTTAGGTAGGTTGACTATTGAGTCCATATAGTTGGTTGTTGGGCTTTAGTGGTTGGGTTCTTGGGAGTAGATCGCTCTCCTTGTGGTTGTAGCTTTAACGATTTTTTGGTTGGGATTTTTTTGCTCAACCTAAGTTTGGTGATTTTTTGTAAGGATTATTGATTTTTTCCCCTTTTATTCAAAAATTTCAAAAATATGAAACAAAGACATGAATCCAAACAAATGAATGAAGCCACAACTAGGAATAAAACTTAAATAAAAGGAATGAAGCTAAAAAAAGGTATGAAAATTTTTGTGTCAAGGAAAGAACCCACAACAAAAGGCATGAAAATAAAATGAAATGAGTGAGTTCTCAATAATAGGGAAAGTCCAAAGTTATAGCAATAATAGGAATAATGTGAAAATGAAGGAAATCTTGATGTTCTTGGTACAAAGATGTATTCATGAAGCTACAAAATATAGAAAGGGGAGGTGATATTCCCACAAATGTAAAGGTTTTAGTGGTAAAGATATCAAAATAAGAACTCATAATGTGGAGGAATGTATGATTCCCTTAAGGATAAGGATATAGAAATGAAAGGATAATGTATAGGGGGGAGGCATGGTTCTTCTTGATGTAAATATATATGATAAAGTAAGCTCTATATTTAATGGGTGTGACATGATACTCCTCCAAAGTTAAGGTAGCCTTATGAGTGTGATATGATGATGAAAGAATCAAGATGTAAATGTATAGAATTATGATATAGCAAGGAAAGTTCAATAAGTAACTCCAAAAAGTAATATGTATCAATATAAGATCAATGTGTTAATCTCTAAGAGTAAAAATGTATCAAAGTATAGGCTATAATAATTGTGGTATGTAAATTTAAGATCAATGTATAACATGATGTATCAATGTTGGATTAATATAGAAGATGAGTGCTCTAGTAAGTATGACATAATAATATGAGATCAATAAGTATGTTCTAAGAAGTAGGGTATAACAATATGACATCAATGGATAAGTTTTAAGAAGAATTGTATAACAATAAACAATCCAAGATCAACTATATGCAAAATTAATACATTTTGTTTTGAATGACTAGAAATTAACAATAGACCGTCTCCCTTTTTGTTATACATCTCAAAATGAAGGTCCAAAAATCCTATAGGAAATGTACATGAAGCAACCTTGAAACATAAATGCATGAAATATAGAGGATTTAATGTACTAGTATATTTCTTGTTATCCTTAGGTTCTTTACTTATATTTTCTCTCTTTCACAAGTATATCGAAGGTGGTAACTTAGGAATACTGTTAGTATTAGGAGTATGATATATATTGGAATGGGTGTAGAGGGATTGGAAAGCAAGAGGCATTGGCATAGAATAAAATATATTGGACATAGTATGATAAGTGTGGTTTAGGGTTTTGGATAATGATATGGTATGGGCTAGATGGTTGAAGTGTAAGAGTAGTGGATGTGGGAGTAATTGGGTTAGATATGTGTGGAATTATAAAAGGGGTGGAATTAGTAATGTAGGTAATAAAAGGTGGAATATAACCTTTGGGTCATCAAAAAGGGAATGGGATCAAAAAAATAGAATTAGTAGGGGTAAGACTCAAATTGATGGTAGTGGTAGGAGTGGGGATAAAATATGATAATAGGTAGGGCACATCATTGGAAATATTCATTAATAATCCAAGATATTACAAAATTATGGTGTTAATATGACAATATATTTTAATGTGTTATCAAAAATACTTTCCAATTGATGATCTGAGATTGATCTTGTTGTATTTCTTCTATCGAAACTTTACTTGTAATTTGAACATATTTTTTGGTCGCATGTGGATCATCTGATCATAATACTCTTATTAATATAAGTTGATCTCAATATAACCATCATTAAATATATCATTTTCATTGAAAGGAGGAATTAATATTATGATTCAAATGAGCACTCCATCTACATATAAATAAAATATGCCAAAAACAAATCTCAAATGCACACTTACAAAGTTGAAAAATTAGAAATGTTATTGTTATATCACATCCAAAATTGAAACCCTAAGGGGATAGGAAAGGGTGGGTAAGGTGGGTGAGAAATATATCACATTGAAGCATGTAATAACTAATAAAAAAATACTATATTCATGAAGCACACAAATGTAGAAGGAAGTTCAAATTTAAGAAATAGAATTCAAGTTCATGGAAATGTAGATAAAAAATACTAAAATATGATGTAAAATCTAAAAAGAAGATTGGGTAGTGTAAGATTGGACGAGTTCACCAAAATGGAAAATAAAGTTTCATTACAGTTAAACTTGAGTAGTTAAATAAATACAACCAAATAAACATAATTAGAATAGATTAACTAAATCTAGTAAGGAAATCATAAATTGGTAAATGACCAAGTTACTTTAAGAAATGTAAATGTGAGGATAAGGTACTTAGCTTTATGACCAAAGAATAATTTCTAAATGAAAAGATTCTAGAATCTATCTAGTGTCTAATTTGTAAATAATGTCTCTTTGTAAATGAAATGCCTCTATGTCTAAACTTGATTCATGCTCTACTAAATTAAAAGTTCAAAAAATTGGGATAAAGTCAAAGTCATGGATCTATACTTTGATAGACACATTCTTGTACATGGTGATATTCTACTTGTTTAATATCTTAATGAGTTGTTATTTTCTCTAATTTTCTTGAAGAACTAGGACATGATGATATTTATAAATACCTTAATGTTTGTTGATTCATTGTAAGGAGATAGTTCTCCTAGACCAACCCTTCAAAATTTAACAAGGATTAAAAAAGTAGGCAAGCACCTTGATATGCACATTTGTTACTCCATTTAAGTGTACTAAATCAAAATGTGTTGCTATTAATTAATGTTAATGCTCTATAGAGGATGAGAATATTTTAAATGGTATGCCAATTATTAGAATGAATGTAACAAATTCCGTAAATAATAACAAATATAATCAAGTTACACCAAACATGTGTTTGCTTAACTTGAGGTGGGAAAGTGAATGGGGTTAGTCGACCAAATTTGAATTTTGAATTTAAAAATGAATGGGACAAGGGAGAATGTATAAATGGAGGTAGGTGCAAGGTAAATGTTTGGTGTAACTTGAATATGTTTATTTATATGTGAGGAATTGAATGATATAATTTTTTCATATATTTTTTCTTTAGTACATGCCATTTTATTTTTATTTTTCTATAGGTTTTCTCTAGTTTCACTTGCACTCCGTATTCTTTACTTTTTATCAAGTAATTTTGTAGTCCTATAAGCCAATTTTGGCTTTTCATTTACATTAGTATCATTATCATCTCTCATTTTATCTCTTATTTTTCTTACAAGATACATTTTTAAAATTCATCAATCATATAAAATCAAGGTCAACTTCATGTAGTTTAAACTAACATAAATAATTTTAAATTAATTATTAAAATAAATTACCATTGATCTACTAATAAATCCACCAAAAAGTAATTATTGTAAAGTGTAGTAGTTCAACATCAAAGAATATAAATGTAAATTTGTGTCCCAACAAAAATGAATACTATTAAAATTTCCTATTAAAATGGTTAAAAGTGTATAACTTACACTTTCCTATTTGTTCTCAACTCACTTTGTATGGGATGTCCCTAATATAATGATTAGTGTACAAGTGGTATGTATCTAGATAAAAGTTGGGAGATTGACACAAACATAACGTCACACATCCTTATATTTTGAAATTTATCTACAATTTTACTTTTCCCTTGAATGGGAACAAAAATTCACCTAATTTCTAAATTTAAATTTAAGTTTAAGCCAAGCCGACTTCTTCCTACTAGCCATTAATCATTGATGTGAATGTGAAAATTCAAATGTTATGCACTAGGGTATTGTATAAAATGAAAAGCCCTAATTCATTAGGGAGAGGATGTACTACTTATAATGAGCGATTTTTGTTGCACATTACATCATCATTATAAGAGTATGGCATCAACATTAATGATGACAAAGAATATTGTATGATTTCTTGAATTTTCTTTGATCATTGTAACACTACTAAAGTAGTCTTACGGGTTTGATTAAGGAGAATATCCTCACATAATAAACTCCCAAATATGTTCATCAACACCACTAGTCTTCAAATATAGGTTTTATATTGAACAAATTCTAGGTAAGTATAACCAATTGATAGCAAAGAATCCATTGAGACAGAGAAAAAAGTGGGTTCAAATCTATGGTGGAGGAAAAAATATTTTAAATTTGTTTGAGTCTCATCAAGCATGTTAATTTTTTTAAATTAGTCTAAAGACTATTTTCAAGGGTCAATGTGCCATGCAAGATCAAGAATATGGCAATCCTTACAAGCAACAATGCAAGTCTATAGTGAGAGAGTTCCCTACAAGAAAATATCCGAGATTGGAGGATTGACTCCCTATCCATCCTAATGCTAAGTCTAAATTTGTTATGCTGATGGGGGTGGAAAGGGAAATAGATTATAGAAAGAAAATATAGAAAAGAAAAAGTCTCACACTAGATATATACTATATTTACTAATAGAGTAGTCCTCGATAGCTCATGTTGAAATAATAAATAAAGAGAATTTCATGCATATTATAAACATCAATGAACAAAGACAAGTCAAAAATCACTTAAGACAACACATGATTTCTATTAAGTTCACTAATCACTACAAGTTACATGCATATTCTTTCAAAAAAATAGAGGCTTCCATGTATAGTAGTAAAGAGAGGTAAGATTCAACCAGTCTATTAGGCTCAAATTTGTAGTTGCACAAAGTGTCAAATAGATGTAGAAAGCTTCATCTAAGAATCAACTAATACATCTAGTATTATAGCATAGTATAATTTTTGATCTACGAATGAACTAACACATTAGGCTCTGTAAGTTAGTTGTATAAAGTTTCCTCTAGTTTTAAATGGGTATGCAAGCTAGTATTTATAGGTTGTACTACCTAACCCATAATGATTTTTCTCGACTTGTGCATTTATTTTCCATACATCTATCTTGAAAGGACCCCTCTCCCTCCCCCTCATTCCCCAAACCCACAAAAATACTAAGTGGTGTATTATTTAAATTTGAGCCTAGGTGCATGTCATACAAGATTGTTCACTACCGCATATTATGGGATTGTGGAATGCTAAATCTAGGGATGAGGAATGGATATGTGGAAGTATGCAATATTAAATGAGGTGAATATAAAGACATAGGGGTAGATAGACTGTACCGATAAAGTTGAGATAAGACTAGGTCCATGAAAATATGTGTAGTTGAAAATAAAAGAAGATGAATAAAAATTGAAGAAATAAATAGACTTAACTTGAGAATATGCTATATATTATAATACACACAACCCAATAACTCCCTACTAATAGATAGGTGAATAATTTGAATGATAGGTGAGCCTCTTGAGACAAAACAGTTAATCACCTACCCTTATCAAAAACAAAAAGTATAACACACTACGCACTATCTAATCATATAAAA
>VDFB02373365.1:48545540-48575939 GCA_007258455.2 Sequoia sempervirens | reverse complement strand
TTGGAGTTCCCCTCTCATCCTTCCCCTGTCTCATATTTCCTTTAGCATGACTTCTCAATCACCTCAATTCTCTGATTCCCTAGTGCTTTGATCCTTGGCATGTGGTATATGTTACCCTTGACCCCCAATTGTTTGAAACTCCTTCTATTTCCTATTGTGACTCCCATCTACCCTCATAGATGACCTAATGTACCATTAATGCATCTTAGGCATTCATTTTGGGAAAGAATGACTCTATTCCATCAATTTTGTGATGTTATAGTGCTATGGGTTAGGGTTTATCCTCATTGCTATCAAGAAAAAAAATTGAAATCATGTTGGAGAATTCTAGATGGTTCTAAAAATGGGTTTGAAAGTGATGGTAATGAGAAGACAATTGTTGCATATGAGGAAATCTAGAGCATGGGAATAAGTTAGACTTTAATTTTTACAAGAAGAAAAAATTCAACTAACTCTCCTCCTTTAAGCCATGTTGAAGAGTTTCACTTGTATTTGAAGAAAGGAAGGTATCAAATGGAATTGAATGTCATCAACTTTATGGTTCCTTCAAGAAAGGAACCACCCCTTTCTTTTCTTAAGGTTTTTTTAGATATTTTCTTATATTTTGTATATATAGGATAAAAAGTAGAAATATATAGAATACAAAAAAATTATTTGTAATAGATTTGGTTGTTCTTTGAAGAGGAAAATGTATGAGCTCTTAGTCTTTTCAAAAAATAAAGTATAGACTTGAAGATGTGGAAAAATGATTGAAGAAAAACAACATAAGATAATGAAAATAATCAAATGTATACCTCAAACAATCTCTATCCTCCTAGATTGAGTTGAAATAGAATGCACCCTAGTTCTATTTGATTTGCTCTAGATCATGATAAGATGTGGATTATTGAATAAACCAATGTAACCTTGGTATGATCATAATAATGGGATGGAAAAATAGCAGCATAAGGTTAACAATACTTTCATCATTATGATGAAGGATGAGGGTCTATAGTTATAGAATTCTCAAGAGGAAAAATCAAGGGCTAGAATAGAGTGATGATAGATGACTAAGATTGAATGAGGATTAGGGTTTGAATCAAAGATGTAGTCATGTGACAAGTGTCACATCAAAGATAAGGTGAATGGATTAGGGAAATATCTTTATGTGAATGGTTAGGATTAAGAGGTGTGATATAAAATGAATGGATGAGATGAAAAGATAGTTTGACTTTTGGAAATCTGTCTAGGTTCAATGAATCTATATAAGGAGTTAATTAGACATGTGAAGGGGACACTTGTCACATGATGACAATTTTAGATTGTGATCCATGTGAACAATTTTAAAGGATGGGATTAAATGGACAAGAATAAAAGTGAATGTGAAATTAATTGAATAAAATAATAAATATTTATTTAATTAATGGATCAAGTAAAGGGTGAAGTAATTAAATAAATAATAAATATTTAATTAATTAAATGTTAAGATAAAGTTGGAGGAAATGATGAAATTAATTAAATAAATAATAAATATTTATTTGATTAATGGCTTAGGATAGAGTAAAATTAGGTGTGGTTGGGTAAGGTCAAATTTTAGATGTCTACAAGACTCTTGTCTCTCTTATTTGTTGAAAATCAAGTCTATTAGTGGTTTTTAATTGTGTTATTATGGATACTACCCTCTTTTGACCTATTTTAGGTATATCGTAGGCATTTCATCGCATTGCAACTACACATCCCTTCCTCGAACATTTTTTGTAACATTTTGTATACGATTTGTGCAAGTGATTATATATGTTCCTAATATTTCTTTGTACTTGTTAGAGCAAGATGAGTGATTTCTAGACTATTGGTACATCACCTCCTTTTTTTTAATATCTTTAATTCCATTTTCATCCCAATCAATAATAGTTTAGTATTAGGTAAGTGCATTATCATTGTAAATATGATTAATATTGGAAACCAACCCTTTTTGTTTATTTATTTCAAGAAGTAGGTCCCACAACCAGGAGACAACTCAATTGTTGTAGGTAAGACATGTTTTCAAACTAACAAGGTATAGTCTCAAAGTGATAACAATGCTCTATGGGTATTATATCACTTGTAAAGACTAAGATATAATGACATGAGGAGCTTTGCTAACTCTTCATAGAATATTATCTTTGTTTGAAGTTTTCTCAACTATAATATGTATTTTAATTGTGTTGTGTCTTATTGTATTTTTTAGTTTACATTATAGTCTTTTATGAATGTTGCAAGTCTAGTTAACTAGAGAGATTATAAGTTTAACTATATGCTAGTGGTGAAGACATTGTTTAAACATTGTTTTAAGGTTTTTTTAAGTGATATTTATTGTCAATGAACATGTGAGGAATATCCTCCCTGTTCACAGATCACCAATTTATCTAACACTAATGTTTGAATGAAAATATAATGACAAAACTTCCACTTTATGTGTTTTCTTTTAAATTTAAATAAATTAAAAGTATAATCATTTTCATACTCTTCTACAACTTTCCATTAATATTTAATATATAATACAAACTTAAAAATCAACAAATTAATTGAATTTTATCTATTGTCCTATCTTTTTTATACCTATATAATAATTTCGACACTCTTAAAATTTAATATAATAATCCTATGAATAAAAAAATACTAAAAACAAACACCCAAAACAATAATTCTATTCTTTATTCCTTCTCTAATAATAAATACTTATAAAAATATTTTTCTATTGACTAAATTCTAATGCTTTATAATTATTGCCAATATAAAATATATAATTGATATAGCATCAAATCATATATTTTTAGTAGAGAGTACACATCAACAATCCAATTCGACAAATGGCAGTGAAAATATTTAATTATAAAAATTAAATCACCAATAAGAAAATGGGCTTGGATTATTCTTGATTTTAAGCACTCTAAATATTCTTTATTAAATTTCGGAAAAGTAGCTTTAAAAAAGATCCAAATTCAAATGCAGGACAAAATATTTTGAAACCAAATTCAAATACGGTCTACGTAATTTGCCACCCCTTTAAACGTGTCTTATCTTGTGGTGGCAATCCAAGCCTTTCTCCCCACTCAAAGTATTCAAAATATCTTTGGAATTATTTTCATCCAAGTAAATTTATAAAAATGATTTAAATATTAAAGGTTGTAATTTAATTAACTGAGTATATTTGATGGAGTAGTGGTATAATTTTTAAGTTATATCATTCAGTAAAATTTAACATAGATCATGTTTTATGTTAAATTGCACAATCATTTGGGTTTGACATAAAACCCTCTAAAATAAATACTATATCTAGAAAAAAACATTTAACAATAATAATAAATTATAATTTATTTTAATCATTGAGAGGATATAATTTAAGTGGCTTTGATCTTGGGAAAACTCCAAGATAAAGTATGCTTAATTTTGAGTAGGTATTGGTACGGATGACTTTTTCCATAGAATGAATGTCAAGTAGACCATTCATGTTTATGAGAAATGGTTGTCTCGACTAGATCCCTTATTTCCTTATTTGAATTGTGTAGCCAAAAGATAACTTCTGATTAGACATATACTTGTAATCTTCTATATAAAAATAGAAAGGCTAACTTTTGATTTAACAACAAACAAGGATATAATTTAAGTGAATTTAATCATGGGGAAAATTTCATTATAAAGTGTGCTTGGAATAGAATATTGGGGTAGATGACCTTAAGATAGAATGAGCGCTAAGTAGACAATTCATGTTTATGAGAGATGGTTTGAACCACTACTTATGAAATATGAGTGGGCGAGTTTAACAACATAATTATAATTAATTTGTCAAAACAATTTTAAATATTAAATTAATAATAGACAAAGACCCTTGCTTGAATACGACTATTCTTATCTCTTGGATGCTTTCATAGGATAACACCATTTAACATTTTTGTTGGCGAAAATCAAATATAAAATTATCCATAAATATTTGTTAATTATTCAAGGTTCAAAATTTTGAGGTATAATCAGATCTAATTTGACTCTTATGTAACTTGATTCAACTAGATCTTTTATCTGAACCTAACCAAAATATAACTTCTGATATAGACATATACTTAACAAAAAGAAGACAAACCTATACTCATAATTTACTGTATAAAAACAGAGATTGCCAAGTAATACTTATATAATCCAATTGCTTTTTATAAAAGAAAATTACCATTAAAACTTACTGTCAAAACTGTTTGCTGTCAAGTAAAGCGACATGAAAATGTTCCAAACTTGGAAAAGATAAAGCAGGAAACCATGAGAGGATTTGTATTGCGTCCCCATCAAACAACAGCAAAAGGAAATCTAAATTTACAACTTTGTGAAGAACAAGGTTCCATATAATCTCAGTTGGCTTGGGAGGTCTGGCGAGCCTTCTGTGCAAAGACGGACACCCTTTTGAGCAGCTCCTCTGTGTTGGCTCCCACTATTTTGTCAACCACATGTTTATCTTCTTCCATTAACAGAAAGGTGGGCATAGCCTTCACATCCAATTTCTCTGCAACGCTCTGCAAAAACCACCAAAAATTCAAAACCCACCACCAAAACACAAAGCTTTAAGAGCATCCACCATACAACAGGACAGACATATTTATACCTTGGCCTCATCCACGTCAACTGACAGAAAAAGGATATCTGGGTACTTGAGGGCCAGCTCCTCAAAGAAGCCTGCCATGAACTTGGAGGGTGCACACCAGGTTGCTGTGAAATGGACTACTATCTGCACCCATCAAAATCCACAACAAACAGTAAGACCATGACCTCGACCTCGCTACAAAATCTTGACGATAGTCATGAAGTTTGATCTGAAACATTGATGATAAAAAAATTCACACAGTCAAACAAAAAAATTGTTATAAAAAACCTTCAAACATAAATAAAAATTCACACCATCAAATTGAAAAAATTGCGATAAACATCCTAAAGAAAAAGTTTCAGAGACCGGGCAGGCTTGGATTTGGGCCTGGGCCATAATGTAGTCCCATGATTTCGCCGAATCAACCACCAACACCCTCGAACCCTTGACCTGCTGATTCTCCATGACTTCAAACAGAGCAGTTTAGCTAGTAATCGATCTGCAGAGAGGACTAGATAGAGATTTAGTTCAGGGAAGATGGGATGGTTCCTCCAATTGACGACTCACCAGTTTATAGAGAAAAATATGACCTTGGGTGTTTTTATAGAAGCTTCTGAACCATTCCGTGGGGCAAACGGTAATCTTTAAGGTTCTTAAATATATAATTCTCCATGCCCCTATGAAAACCATGGATTACAGTGGTAAGTATTTTTGTGTGTCCCACCCTGACATCACCATCCCTTAATTTTAGCAGTCCTGTGATTGAGAAATAATTGGTCGTTTGTGGTGCGCAGCTGTGTGTGAGTTTGAATTGGTGTCGTTCCATGATTGGGGTTTGAAAGAATCTAACCGCTTGTTTTCTGCTTTATCCTCGCCTTTTATTTTATTTTAAGCAATTTAAAATACACCGTTTATCCTGATTCCCAACCTACATGCGGTCTGTCTGTAATCTGAAACTATGTACTTTTTTCCTGTTTTTGGTAGGCTTGTTTGTAGTGGGAAAATTTGCATTCCATTTCCGATTTCCATTTTGATTTGGGTGTATTTTGAGAATGTTTTTATATGATTATATAGTGTGAAGTGTGTCATAGTTTTAAAGATTTTTTTATTGATTTTGATAAGGGTGGGTGATTAAATGTTTTGTCTTAAGAGGCTCACCTATCATTCAAATTATTTGTCTATCTAGTAGGGATGTCTATCTATTAGTAGGGAGTTATCGGGTTGTGTGCATTATAATATGTGACATATTCTCAAGTTAAGTCTATTTATTTCTTCAATTTCTATCCATCTTCATTTATTCTCAACTATACACATTTTCATGGATTTGATTTTATCTCAACTTTATCTACACGGCCTATCTACACCTATGCCCTATATATTCACCTCTCTATTAGTAGGGAGTAATGGGATTGTGTGCATTATAATATATGACATGTTTTCAAGTTGTCTATTTATTTTTGCAATTTCTATCCATCTTCATTTATTCTCAACTACACATATTTTCATGGATTTGATCTTATCTGAACTTTATCCACACAGCCTATCTACACCTATGCCTATATATTCACCTCTTTTAATATCACATACTTCCATATATCCATTCTTCATCCCTATATCTAGCATTCCACAATCCCATGACATGCGGTAGTGAACAATCTTGTACAACATGCACCTAACCTCAAATTTACTTATTTTTAATTTTAAACTATTGACTCCCACCTTTTTCCATTAGTATTGCAAGTTGACTTGGTACATGTTTTGGTATTTAAAGACATTAATTTGAGCATTGAAAGATACCAAGGAATCATCCTAGAATCATCAAGCATTATCCACATTACAAGTGGCATTCCTAGGAACACTTGTATTTGGAGCACTAAAAGGAATAGTACATGCATCAAAATTCACATTTGGATCATTTACACACTTGCTTGATGTCTACTAATACTTGTCCAAGGACGTAAAGTTGATCTTTCAAGGGATTTGGATAAGGGGAGCATGAATGAGTCCTTATGCTTTACTCAATAGTAGAGACATAGACAAAACTAAGTTGCAAAAGCACAAAAATAGCACAACTAATCTCATGCATATAATTGTGAATTACGAATCTATCATGGTTCCTAGATAATGAGCATAGCAAATGTGTCTATTTCCTATACCTAGAGAACTAAGTTATGCATGACATCAAATATCATTCTTTATCATAATTCTCACAACTAAGTGTCCTAATTCTTTCTATTTTATTTCTAAAATATTCATTTACTACAACATTTATTTACCCAAATTTAATTTACCTGGATTAATTGTTACTCAATTACCCTAGATTAATCTTAAAAGGTTACTTTTACCTATACACTTGTATATATCAAAATATAGATCCATAAATGTACCATATTCCAAATTAAAATACACTACTTGTAGTATTTTTTTGGGTTTGGGGAATGACGGGGAGGGGGAGGGATCCTTTCGAGATAGATGTATGCAAAATAAATGCATAGGGTTGGGAAAACTCATTATTGGCTAGGTAGTACAACCTATAAATACTAGCTTACTTACCCATTTAAAACTAGAGGAACTTTATACAATTGACTTATAGAGCCTAATGTGTTAGTTCATTCATAGATGAAAATTTCTACAACTAGGCTATATATAGTACCTGATGTATTAGTTGATTCTTAGATGAAGCTTTCTACATCTATTTCACACTTTGTGCAACTGAAAGTTTGAGCCTAATATATTGGTTGACTCTTACCTCTCTTTACTACTAAACATGGAAGCCTCTATTTTTTTGAAAGAATATGCATGCAACTTGTAGTGATCAGTGAACTTAATAGAAAGCACATGTGTTGTCTTAAGTGATTTTTGAATTTTCTTTGTTCATTGATGTTTATAATATTTATGAACTTCTCTTTATTTATCATTTCATCATGAGCTATTTAGGACTAATCTATTAGTAAATATAGTATCTATCTAGTGTGAGACTTTTTTATTTTCTTTATTTCTTTCTATAATGTATTCCCTTTCCACCCCCATCAACATAACAAATTTAGATTTAGCATTAGGATGGATAGGGAGTCAATCCTCCAATCTTGGATATTTTCTTGTAGGGAACTCTCCCATTGTAGATTGGCATTGTTTCTTCTAAGGATTTCCATATTCTTGATCTTGCATGGCACGTTGACCCTTGAAAATAGTTTGTAGACTAATTTAACAATTTTTAACATGTTTGATGAGACTCGAACAACTTTAAAAGATTTATGCATCCACCATAGATTTGAACCCACTTTTTTCTAAGTCTCAATAGATTCTTGGTTATCAATTGGCTATACTTGCTTAGAATTTGTTCAATATAAACTTATATTTGAAGACTAGTAGTGATGATGAACATATTTGGAGTTTATTATATGCAAGGATCTTCTCCTTAATCAATCTCATAAGACTACTTTAATAGTGTTATAATGATTAAAGAAAATTCAAGAAATCATACAATATTATTGGTCATCATTAATGTTGATGTCATGCTCTTATAATGATGATGTAATGTGCAACAAAGATCTCTCATTATAAGTAGTACATCCTCTCCCTAATGAATTAGGGCTTTTAATTTTATACAATACCCTAATTTACAACATTTGAATTTTCACATTCACATCAATGGTTAATGGCTAGTAGGAAGAAGTCATCTAAGGCTAAACTTAAATTTAAATTTAGAAATCAAGTCATTTTTGTTCCCATTCAATGAAAAAGTAAAATTGTGAATGAATTTCAAATTCTAGGTTTGTATGAGGTTATGTTTGTGTTAATTTTCCAACTTTTATGTAGATACATACCACTTGTACACTAATCATTATATTATGGACAACTCATACAAAGTGAGTTGAGAACAAATAGGAAAGCGTAAGGTATACACTTTTAACCATTTTAATAGGAAATTTTCTATTATTCTTTTATTGGGACATGAGTTTAAATTTATATTCTTTGGTGTTGAACTATTTTACTTCATAATAGTTACCTTTTGGTGGATTTATTAGTAGATCAATGATAATTTATTTTAAAAAATAAATAAAATAGTTTATGCTAGTTTAAACTACATGAAGTTGACCTTGATTTTATATGATTGATGAATGTTAAAAATGTATATCTTGTAAGAAAAATAAGAGATAAACCGAGAGATGATCTAATGATATTATTTTCCATGAAAGACCAAAATTGGCTTATAAGACTACAAAATTACAATGAAAAAATAAAGAATAGGAAGTCCAAGTGTAACTAGAGAAAACCTAAAGAAAAGTAAAAATAAAATGGCATGTACTAAAGAAAAACTATATGAAAAAATCACATCATTCAATGCCTCACATATCTCTCCTTATTTGTATGCTTCTAATGAGGTTGTTTCATATTCAAGTTGAAAGAAGAAATAAGGTGAATGAAGGAGCCAATCCTCCAACTATAGAGCATTGTGGAAGTAAAACCTTTAAATAGCCAAATGTAGTTGAATATTGAACATATCTCAAAACAAAAGAGCCATATATCTCCAATCCTTGTAAGCCACAAAGGTCTAGATAGAGTTATATGAGTCTGTAAAAATTAAAAAATAATCAGCCCCTAATCTTATAGTAAAGAGAATTTGAAAATAAAATGAATTTTGTATTAGGCATCATCATATAAATCTAACAAATATAATGCACCTAATGAATATGGTGATCAATCTCTATGTCAAGGGTGCGAATAAACTTTGAACTATGCTAAAGGAACCTTAAAATTATATGGAAACTATAAATTATTAGTGTAAATTTGAGATTATATCATCCCATCCTCAAAATAAAATAAGTATTTTATAAAAATACATTTCATAAATATAAGGAATAAAGTAAGATATTGCATTTTTTTGTTGATTGGTACCTCAAGAATTTTTAATATGACTTGAGTTGGTGAGGTCAAAAATGAGGGACATCATCCATAAAATAGATCGCTTAGTCCATTAAGGAACAACTCAACCACAAAATTCACTTAGTCAAAAATTTCAAATTTATATACAACATAGAAGGCATAGAAATCCACACTAGAAGTCTAGTTTTAACCATTTAGAATTACACCTTTGATTTCATTATGGGAATTTGAACTTGGATCTCCATAATTAGAACCAAAGGCTTTCACCAATTTCCCTCGATCCCTTTGATGAGTAATAGATTATACTTTATAAAGGATAAGTTAATTAATTAAAGTTCATTCCTTCTCTAATTTTAGTAAAAAAATGGTATTCTATTGTAATGGTGAAATTTTCATACCCATGTCATTTCCTATTTAGTTTTGAGCTATTTTGAGGAAATGTCTTGATATAAGTACATTGGAACAAATGTACAATAATCTTATACTCTAAATATAGTCTCATTCCCCTATCTCTTTATCCATTTTACATATATCCTACAAATTTATCCCTACTTTATCCTTACACACACACACACACACACTTCTATACATTTTTCTTATTGACCATATTTATTACATTCAACTTGCACCTACCTCCATTTATACATTCTCCAACTAGATATTATCATTTACCCACACTAAGAAATTTTAGTGACCATATACTTGTCCCATTCATTTTTAAATTTAAAATTAAAATTTGGTCAACTAACCCCATCTACTTTCCCACCTCAAGTCAACTAAACACATGTTTGGTGTAACTTGATTATATTTTTTAGTATTTAAAGGAATTTGTTACATTCATTCTAATAACCCACACACAATTTAAAATATTCTCATCCTCTATAGAGCATTAAAATTAATTAGTAACATCACATTCTGATTTAGTGCACTTAGAGTAACAACTCTACATACTAGGGTTCTTGGCTAATTTTTTAATCCTTGATAACTTTTCAGGGGTTGATCTAGGAGAACTTGTATCCTTACAATGAATCATAACCTAGTTCTTCAAGAAAAGTAGAGAAAATTATAACAACTCATTAAACAATTAAAGAAGTAGAATATCACCATGTACAAGAATGTGTATCAAAATATAGATCCATGACTTTGACTTCATCCCAATTTTTTGAGCTTTTAATTTAACAGAGCATAATCAAGTATAGACATAGAGGCGTTTTATTTATAAAGAGACATTATTTACAAATAATTTAAACTGGATAGATTCTAGAATCTTTTCATTTAGGACTCATTCTTTAGTCATAAAGCTAAGTACCTTACTATCACATCTACATTTCCTAAAATAACTTGGGCATTTACTAATTTATGATTTCCTTACCAAATTTAGTTAATATATTGTAATTATGCTTATTTGGTTGCATTTATTTAATTACTCAATTTTAATCTTAATGAAACTTTATTTTCCATTTTGGTGAACTCATCCAATCCTACACTACTCAATCTTATTTTTAGGTTTTACATTGAATACTAGTATTATCTGCATTTCCATGAGTTTGAATTCTATTTTTACAAATTTGAACTTCCTTTTACATTTGTATGCTTCATTAATGTATTATCTTTTATTAGTTCTTAAACATGCTTAAATGTGATATCTTTCTAACCAACCTTACCCACCCTTGTCTATCCCCTTAGGGTTTCAATTTTGGATGTGATATAACACTAACATTTCTAATTTTTCAACTTTATAAGCATGCATTTGAGATGTATTTTTACATATTTTATTTAAATATGTAGACAAAGTTCTCATTTGAATCATATATTAATTCCCCATTTCAATGAAAATGATATATTTAATGATGGTCATATTGAGATCAACTAATATTAATAAGAGTATTAATATTAGAAGAAATATGTTCAACTTACAAGTAAATTTTGAATAGAAGAAATACAACATGATCAATCTTATCATCAATTGGAAAGTATTTTTGATGACACATTAAAATATATTATCATATTGACACCATATTTTTATAATATCTTCGATCCTTAATGAATATTTATAATGGTGTACACCCTACCCATTATCATCTTTTATCCCCACTCCTACTGTTGGTTATTTTTTTTAGAACCAAATTTAATCTCAGTCCTAACCTATGAGCTTGCCACAACCCAATTATCAACTAGGTTGAGGATTGGCCAACACTTAAGTAGAGTAATTATTACTTTACTTCTTCTCTTCGGGCTCTTTGAGACCCATGGAGGGTAATCCCATATATGTACTCATAATATTTTATGCTTGATCAAGAGTATTTCTTCACACATAAGCACTATCCCATGAAAATCACCTTATCAGAAGCTCAAAAAACCTCAGATAGAAGTGTTACTTATTTTCAAGGAGTGTGCCTTCATACTCAGAGTTGGGACATCATAATTTAAAGTATTTTGAATCATTCTTCATCTTGAATCCTAGGCCCAATTCAATACTGGCTCAACTGACTATAAGATAAACTAACAAGATAATCATTGTTTTATCTAAGGAAAAAAATGAGTTACAACTGGTAATCAATCGGTAATACAATTTTGATTAAAGCTTAGAAATTAGTAGACCATTAGAGTGTCACTTTGTAACATCTAACTCAGTGTGTCTACAAAATATCACTTCCTTACTAAATCCTATATTCTTTTCTCACAAACTAATGAGCTCATTTCAGCCTTTAATCAATTCATTGAATTGAAACATAAAACAAATTCATACATTTTGTGCAAATGACAAAAGACAAATGAAGTTGTTATTAACAATCTTCATTCATAACTTGGAAGAAAATACATAGGAGAGCAATATTCTGAAACTAAAATTCTTCTTTATTTCTGGTATTTCTTTGTAAAACCATATTTAAGATTCATACATAGTATAACTTTCATCTTAAACTTGCTTCTGATACATCTACTAGAGTATCTATTTACATTCTATTATGCTATTAGAGTATAGTATCTACTGTGACTGTTTCTAGACTAAAAATGCTGAACTCTCTCTCTTTTCAGCCATGAAATCCCCTTTATATAAATAGGGGAGCAACAAGCACCTAGTTGAATTACAATTTTAATTTCATTTGAGTTCATTTCAAAACCTAATTCTAACTAACTCCTCAAAGGACTCCCCAGGAATTTTTATACACAATAATTTTTGAATAGGGGAGGCAAAAAACATGTGCGGGATATTAGTCATCATTGTCACAGCATTCGTTGTTTGGAACAAAAAAGATTCGGTTCATATCATCTTGAAAACCATCCACATCAGCATGAGAAAACGAAAGACAAACCACAGACATATGAAAACAAATACCTCCTATGCAAAGACCATGGTGTCATCAAAACTAAAATAGGAGGTGACCCTATTCAGAGTCGTCGGCATCTAAAAATGTCTGATCTCTCCTTGTCCTTGATGCAATTGGAGGTATTACCAGCACGTCGTCATCAGAACTCCCATATGGCACCAGGGAATGCAAGTACTAGCCATAGTTCGAGTCGATATCAGCTTCAACATCCGAAGGAGAGTTTGAAAGCATGATAGGAGAGTTGTGCTTACCCAGGTGGGCCCTATGGATCTTCTCCTTCTTCTTGGCCTTCTTCACTGGCAATGCCAGTTCCTTTCCTTTGTATTCGATCACTTCACCTGGAAGGGTCCTACTCATTAAGCGGTATGTAATTTGCACAATTGACTTCTTCTTATGGCCCCTAGCTCTCCTTTTACCCTTTGAAACCACAGGAGAAGCCATGGCTTCCTACTTGGCTATGTCCTCACGACATTCAAACATACTTAACCGGCTAGACCTCCTAATAGGTGGAAATGATGCACCAGCTTTTCCCATTTTCTCTAGAGCTAGCAGAGAGATAATTAAAAATATTATAGACTTAAGACCCACAAGAGAAGCAACCCAATCCCAATAATTGCAGATAACTCAAGCAACAAAAATCCCAAATAGACAAGAGAACCTAATCTCATACCAATTTTCTCAAGATGAAAACACTAAAACTCTGCTTAGGAAACCTCAATCGCCTCTACTACAAACACCTTACTTCTTCTATAGACTGAAAAGATAGTGTGAATAAACAACGACCAACCTGCATTTAAATAGAAAATTCGAGCATGCAAAATTAATGATTCAGAATTCCTATGTGAGCGAATTGGTAACTTATCAACTTGGCTCTGAATCTAGACCGTTCATCTTAGAGTAATTAAAACTTCATCTAAGGTGGCCATGAGCATTGTTTTTCGACCATTATCCACTTGCTCCTTGAAAACAGCGAGGCTATCTCAAATGATGCCACGTTCCCTTTTAACCTTGATTAGTCATAGTTGATCTGACAATTAGCATGTATCACCAACCTAATTCATGCTTTTCATTAATATCGGCGAAGTACATGGGACCAGTTTCTTAGAGAGAAAATTTCTTTAGATGCTTCATCATTGATCCTCCCCAAAATTTAGGGTGCAATTTAGCGATGAAGTTATTCATGCAATGATTTTCAGTCCATCAGATCATCTTGCTTTAAGGCTTTATCAATAGTTCTCCAGTTCTCTCGCCACTTTCCTTTCTGATTTGTGTGAAATCCCCAGGATCATGCCACGTTGCCTTTTTCATTTATGGTCATCGCTTGTCGCCGATCTACTTTATCTTTGCTCGGCTCCATCAGTGATGTAAACATCTCAGCGATGCTCTCAAGCCCCTAGTGATGTGGCCTAACCACTAGTCACATTCATCCTTCTGTCGCGCACAACTAATTCAAACCTTTCTCTTAAGACTCTATCTGCGACGGGAGATGTTTCAACACCAAATTTGGACACGTACAACCTGCATAAAAAAAACATCACAAAATACATCCCTCATATGATCATATCACATTAGCAAGAGAAAAAACCCTCTAGAGGACCTCCATCGCTTATCGCTAATTCAGAACCCAAGTTCTAAATCAAATCCGCGATGAGTGATGAAGTTATTACATAAGGCCTTTGTTCATCGCTAATTATCCTCATATGTTTTGCAAGCAATTAGCGATGAGAAGATTTACAACTTTTGTAAGGTCCATCACGTATCGCTAATGTGACACTTTACATTTAAAAAAATATCCATGATCAAGCGATATACAGGAAATCTCATCACATCGCTCATCATTGTTCTAATTTTATCTTTTTATGGCCATCTGCGACGAGCGATAAGAACATAAAGACAGAAGTATCGCTCATCGCTATTACAATTTTGAAGGCTCAAAAGCCATTAGCGACAAGTGATATCAAAGGGAAAGCATCAGTCCATCACTCATCGCTAATTCAAAGTGTGAACTAATGAATAAATCAGCAATGAGCGATACAACTATAAAGGCCATCAGGACATAAGTGGGAACTTTCTAAGCACGTGCTCATTAGTTGTTTTAAAAGAGGGGACTTCTCTAGGACGACATGAGAATAGTAGGCTTAAGACTTATGAATCATGCAATACAATGGATGTAGAAGTTAGGTGATTCAAACCTAGACACGAGAAAGGCCAATCACATGATGATATTTAATCTACATGAAAATATTCCTTGTGACCAACAATAGGCAATACTAGTAAACAATAGAATAGAATGCCAAGCAATTAAAAACGAAACAAAACCCTAAACCTCATGTAAGAACCCTACAATAGATGTAACAAAGATTTTTAGGTAAAAAATTCTTAGGGTTTTAACATGAGCATGCTAGAATTTTGCAAAACTCGAAAGTTCCATCACCTACCACATCCATTCCTACCACTACCATCAACCCGAGTCTTACCCCTACTAATTCTATTTTTTGATCCCATTCCCCTTTTTTGAACCAAAGGTTATATTCCACCTTTTATTATCTCCATTAATAATTCCACATATATCTAACCCAATTACTCCCACATCCACTACTCTTACGCTTTCCACCATCTAGCCCATATCATATCATTATCTCAAACCCTAAACCACACTTATCATACCATGTACAATACATTTTATTTTATGCCCATGCCTCTTGCTTCCCAATCCCTCTACACCCATTCCAATACATCTCATACTCCTAATACCAATATTATTCCTACTACCACCTTGGATATACTTGTGAAAGAGAGAAAATTTAAGTAAAGAACTAAAGGATAACAAGAAATATACTAGTACATTAAATCCTCCATATTGCATGTACATTTTCTATAGGATTTTTGGACCCTCATTTTGAGATGTATAATGGAAAAGGAGACCCAAATGTTAATTTTCAATCATTCAAAACATGTATTAATTTTGCATATAATTAAATTTGATCTTTGCTAGTTTATTGCTATACAATTCTTCTTAAAACATATCCATTGATCTCATATTGGTATACCCTACTTCTTAGAACATGCTTATTAATATCATATTATTATGTCATACTTACTAGAGTTCTCATATTCTATATTAATCCAACATTGATCTACATTATGTTATACATTGATCTTAAATTTATATATCATATTATTATAGACTATAATTTGATCTTACTTTTATATTTTTTTACTCTTAGAGATTAAAACATTGATCCTATATTGATACATATTACTTATTGGGGTTATTTATTGCACTTTCCTTGCTATATCACACTTCTATAGATTTACATCTTGATTCTTTCATTGTCATATCACACTCATAAGGTTACCTTTACTTAAATTGAGGAGTATCATGTCTCCCCCATTACATATAGAGATTAATTTTCCATATATATTTATGTCAATAAGAACCATGCCTTCCCCTTATACATTATCCTTTCATTCATATATCCTTATCCTTAAGGGAATTAGACATTCCTCCACCTTATATGTTCTTGTTTTGATATCTTTACCACTAAAACATTTACATTTTTTGGAATATCACCTTCCCTTTCTATATGTTGTAGCTTCATCATTACATCTTTGTACAAGAGCATCATGTTTTCCCTTGTTTTTGTGCATTATTTCTACTATTGCTATAACTTGTTACTTTCCCTATTATTGTAAACTCATTCATTTCATTTTATCTTCATGCCTTTTGTTGTGGGTTCTTTCCTTCTCATAAATTCATGCCTTGATTTAGCTTCATGTTTTTCATTTAAGATTCATTCCTAGTTGTGGCTTCATGCATTTGTTTCATATTTATGCCTTTTTTTAATAAAAGGAGTAAGAAAATTATTAATCAACGAGAAAAAATCAACAATCCTTACAAAAAATTTACCAAAGTCAAGCTAAGCGAAAAAATCCCAATCGAAAAAATCCTGAAAGCTACAACCACATGGATAGTGAGACCCCCAAGAACCTAGGCACTAAAGCCCATCAACCAGCTATATCCCCAATAGTCAACCTACCTAAAATATAGGAATGATCCTGAGATAATTAATCCCAATCATCCACCCTCCAATTCCAAGATAATCTAGGAATTTTCCAAACCATCACATCCAATTACCAATTGACCCCTTCCAATTTCTTCTCATTCAACATATTAATCAAAATCAAAGGATCATACTCACAAGTAATCTTACGCCAGCCAAGAGAGCAAGCCCTTTCAAGAGCTATAAGAATAGAAAGACCCTCCATAAGGTTGTTAGAGTATTGACCTTTATAAATAGAAAAAGGATAAATACAGCCCTAGTATTGTCTCTCCCAGCACCACCAACCGCTACATACCTCGTATTTCCCCTAAAAGAACCATGAGTATTAATCTTTAGAACCCCAAGAGGAGAAGACCATCTACCTTCTCTCTACTTGATTTCCTTTTGATATGATGACTCCTCACCAAAGGAGGCTCTAGACCATTACCATATAATATTGGCATCTTTATCATCTCCTCTTCACTAAACTCCAAGAGAATAGACACCTCACATTTAGCAGATACCATCTCCTGAACCATGTTAATGATTCTTTAACAAATCTATTGAGCCACTAGATTCCTTCCATGGAAGATTTTGTGGTTCCTTTCAAACCATATTTTCCACAGGATAAACGAGAGACCAATACTCCATTCCCTCTGAAGAAAGAAATCCATGGTTGTAGGCCTCCCCAATATTCTCCAAAACTTGACCAAAGAGGAAGCATGAACACATGCCTACTTCTAGACTCCCCACTAAAAATTCCACATACCTCTAGAATATGAGCACTAAAAAAATAAGTGAGAAACACATTCCTCACTATTACCACATAGAACACAAATATATGGCCCCTAAAATCCTCTCCTTTGTAGGTTATCCTAGGTGAGACACCTATTCCAAGCTATAGGCCATGAGAATAAGTTGCATTTAGGCCATGCAAACATATTCCACACATTCTTCCACCATGTGACCTCCATCCCCACATATTTCTAGAAATTTAGCTCCTAATATCTAGAGGCCACCGAATACACTCCCTTGGGTCTGAGCTCCAAGCTAGGATATCTCTCCCCCTTAGAGAACTACAATTTGTGCCTGCTAAAATTGCTCAACTCTTATCGATCCTCAATAGAACCCTCGGGCGTCCATTCTAAAGAATCCTTCCATCTAAACACCTCCACTTTCGCCAAGCTATGGGCATATTTAAAGTCCTCAACCCGAGACCACCCAGCCACCATCAAACAATGGAAAATAGCCTATAAATGAGGATACATGTATATGGCTTCAAGGGGAAATCCATCCCAAGAGTCCTACCAAAAAAGAGCTTCATAACCCATGTTATAAATATAGAATTTTTAAGGGTGTCCCATATATTCATATTTATGCCTTTAATTCCTATGTACTATCTTAATTTTTCTAGCCAACGAGGGTCACATCACCATTTTTACTGCCTTACCTATGTTGGGTGCAACATTTCTATTTATTGATCATATATATAGCCCATATGTGTTGAGAATGTTTGATCATTCTAGATGCAACTTGTTCTTATCACATGATGTATACAATATTGTTATGGCTTTACATGATCATTTTCTTACATGCTTATCTATAGATCACAATTAATTTCATGTATGATTCCCCCTTCAATTCTTTGCATTCTTTGGATACAACCAATTGAATCCAAGACATATATTATCACTAAAAATCATATGATTATTTTTTTAGAGACTCACCACCACAATCAAACATGATTATGTTATGTTAAGATACAATTGAGTAGATCGTATTTTTTCATAATCAAGTGGAGTTGCATTATTGCAATCAAGAAAATTATTTTCATATCACTTTCTAAATAGAAAAAACCATTATAATTTTACTCATTTCCTATTTTTTTAATTTCTTAAATAATTGGAAAGTTCCTATTTTGTATCATATTTTTATTTGTGAGACAAAGTTACTCTTTGCATATTTTTTCTCTATTTTACAATATTCATATTATAGAGCACATACCTAGGGACATACTTACATGATCACACCTTGCAAGTTCCATTATTTTGTATGGACCTCATAGTAATACCCTATTAGTGTATGAATATTTACTCTACCTGCATGTTTGTGGGTGCTATATTATTTGAGATACACATGGTCATTTTAGAATTCACATGCATGTCAAAATAGAATAAAATGTAATGGTAAAATTTGCATACCCATGCTATTTCCCATTTAATTTTGTGTTCATTTTGAAGAAATGACTTAATACAGGCACTTATTGACAACTGACATAATTTGGTGCAAATTTAGGTTTGTTCCCCTAGCCTTGTATGCATTTGCACACATATCCCTATAGTCCTACCCTTTTCTTACAAACACAAACAAAATTTTGTGCATTCACCTTATCCACCATATTTATCGCATTCACATGTGCACATATCTCTATTTATTTATTTGTAACCTAGATCTAATAGTATATCCACATTTAGATTTTTTTGTCGCCCCAAGGGAAATCCCACTGTCATGGACTTGTGCCCTTCCTTTTTAAAATTTAAAATTCAAATTTGGATGACAAGCCCTATACACCTTCATGACTTGAGCTAATTGAGCACACATTTGGTGTCAGACATCCAATTTGATCACTTCCATATGATCAAACGCGTCTCCTTATTCATCCAATTGCTCATCCCCTCTGTCAATATTAATTAAACCATTTGTTTAATTAATACCTTGCATCTTACATAAGGATCCTAAAGTATTTAATTTAATAAATACTTTACCCCTTTCCTCCTCTAAATTAAATAAATTTACCATTTTATTTAATTTAGTCATATTCCCCTTTTGGAATTAAAATTCATTTTTAATTCCTCTTTTCTCTCTCATGGTCACATCCTCCAACTTTTGCAAGTTGGTCCCTAATCCATCTTAATTACTTCATCTTCTTCTAATTAACTAGGGTTAGCATGTGCACACCCTTAATCATCATTAGGGTCACATCTTCCATAATCTCCCACTTGCTTCTAATGAGTCATTAGTCCATCTAACTGAGTACTTGCACAACCTTAATCATTTGGTTAGCCTAACCTAATCCTCCTCCCACTTATGACATGTGTCCTTAAGTCAACCTTATTAAAGGCTTTCTCCTTTTGGACAAGGCACTCCACTTCCCCATGTGAATTTTTAATTCACCTTTTAATCCCCCAAGGCACCCAAAAGAAATTTTTAATTCCTTCACTTCTCCCCACATGTCCTTCACCTATTCTTTATTCTTTCCCATCTCCCCATGAGCATATTTGAGGAATTTTTAATTCCTCACATGTCCTCTCACCCACATGGGGACAAGGACCTCCTTTATGAGGAGATCTTGTCCAATCCCAAGGTACTTTGTACCCCCCTCCATGTCATGTCCTTCTCCTTCCACCTCATGACCACTTCACCTTTTAGGGCTACATCACATGCCACATGTCAAGATGTGAGGGCTTGTGAGTTCTCAACTCACCTTAGCCCTACATCTTGATCTTTGGTGGCTCAATCTTGGCCATTTCTCCTAGGAATTCTCAAAATCCTATAAATACCCCCTCTTTTCTCTCATTTTGGGGAGAGATTTTGCTAGCCAAACTCTTGCAATTTTGTTTCAACTTACACTTAGCCATTTTCATTTTGCCCATCATTCACTCATCCATCACAACATCATTTAGCTTGCATCTTGTGCCATCCAAGGAGCATACACATCAAAGATCGAAGGGCCAACCAAAGGATCAATTCGAGCAAGGTATAATGTTTCATTTGTTACTTTTTTTGTGTTGTTTCCAACTTAGGGTAATCTTGAGGTGTAGGTTGTTTTGGTGTTTATTTGCACTCTTTACTTTGGCTATTTTCTAATGCTCACATTACCTATCACAGGTGCAATTTGATGCTATGTGCTAGTAATAAAGGATATTTATCAAACTCATTCTAAACATCCACACATCATTTAAAATCCTCTTATCTTAGAGCATTGGAAGAAATTAGTAGTGACATGTTTATGATTTGGTACACTAAAAAGGAAACTTTTTTCAATCCTCGTTCACTTTTCAAGGGTCGATCTAGGAGAGCTTATCTCCTTTAAACAAATCAACAACCCTTAAGGCATTTTTAAATGTCACCAAGTCCCTAGATCTTCAAGAAGAGTAAAACTAACATTTATCCATTAGGAAACCAAGGAGCAAAAATATCATTGTGTGCAAGGATGAATCTGAACTTAGAGTACAAATATGTGGTTTTGACTTTGTCCCAAATCTACGAACTTATCCTCTAATAAAGAACAAGTCCAATATAGACACTAAGACATTTCACTAATAAAAAGACACTATTATGAAATTAAACATGAGACAAATTCTAAGATCATCTTCATTTAACATTCATTCTTCAATCATACAACTAAGTAACTTACATATTTACAATTCACTATTTCCTTATCATATTTAATAATCTAAATCGATTATACTTATTTAATTAACCTACCTTATTATCCATTACACATATAATCTGTCATTACTATGAAACATTTTTGAATAATGGAGATGAACTCTCGACAAGACTTAACTATTTTTTAACACAGCATGTGTTTCACGAGATGTCCTTTTCTTTACAATCGAATAATAGTTTTTATTAACTTTTAACATTGAATATAATCATTTTTTTAGTTAGACTATTTACATTCATTTGAATAATATGTTAGGTAGATGATGATACACGTTTCTGATGTTCCCTATAATTTATTACTATTCTTATTATTATTATTTATATATTGTTTTGTTGATATTGCGAATCTGCATTATTATTAAATAGTGGGGAACAATTCACACCATTCCATGAATGTACAATAATCTATTCAAGGCAATGATTGGCTTGTTCTTTCTTGGCATTAGCAAGCATAAATATCATGTGCATTGAATGAAACTGTATTTAGTCTCTTCATTGATTATAAGGACCTACAATTGGGGGGTCTTTCTAACTTCACATGGAAAATGTGGCAGCAGATAAAACATCAATTCCATCTTAGTTATTGTCCCAAGCGACCCATGGTAGGCATTAAATAGTTGGTTCTTCTTTTCTTTACCACCTTATTTTCTATAATCTGGATTCAAAATGGTCTAATGATGGTAGGATCCTATTATTTTCCCTTGGACTTAGTTAATAGACTTCTCTTTCTATTAATTTCCCTTGCCCATCATCTCAAGAGTGTATAGTTGATGTGTAATCACAATTTACTTCTTTTAAATTGTTAATTGATGTCTATTTAAAATATATTTACATACTGTTAATTTATCTATTTTGTAACTTTTAAAATGTATTAAGTATATCTTTTAGTTTTCTCACATGTCCACAAGCTTTGGCATTGTCTCATGTTTTCACTACCCACCCTTTTCTCTTATAAGTGGTATTATAAATTTTCTTTGAGTTTGTTAGCATCCCACAATGTTATCTTTGATACTGCTACCATTCTATTATCAAATTCATTTAGAAATTCCATTGTAATACTTCTCTACAGGTCAATCTAAATTTCTTGTAGAGATTGAAGTTCAAATGATTAGTGCTAATTTTACGTTCCAAATAGCTAACTTGTCTACATTTCTCAATGAACAACTAAAGGTGAAAAAAGCAATGGAGAATCAAACAAACCATCTTCTAAACTAGCTCAAGACCTTGGAAGGATAGCATGAAGACTTCAATTCAAAAATTTGTTAGAATGAATTACTGGTTGTTGATGACTTTAAAATCTAATCATCATTGCATGATTTCTTGAGCTAGCTCTATTTTGACATCTACATGATAGTCCTCTATTATTTTTAGCTCATTAGCTCTTTGTATACCTCAATGACAAATTTTGTTATGTTCCCAATGCTAAATATTTGATATGTCTAGGGTCCCCTCTCTCCTACTATTGTCGAATGGTAGTCTCTATCATGTTTTAGTAGTTTACATGTTATATTTTTACTCTTTTTTCATTGCTCTAAGACATTTCAAGATTAGCCTATGCCAACCAATGATAACCAACTATTAATATGTATCTATTAAATTATATTCTACTAGTCTTTAACTATTTATCTATATTCCTTTTTATAAACTTTAATATAATAAAAAATGCACTTTAACCTATATTTGTCTTATATTAAATATTTAAAATAGTATAAATTAAAATTTAAATGGAAAATATAGTTTCCTTATGGTTAACCTAGATAATCCAATGAAATAAATTATAAATAAGAACAAATAAATTATTTAAAATTAATGGCAGATCTAACATACACACTCACAATTAATCTCTCAATGTCCTTATATGACATGTTATAAATATATAAAATAAACTACTTAGAAAACCTTTGATCCCCTACTTGATGATATGAACGAATCAACTAATGATGTAAATCAAATATAAATTTCATTGAAAAATTGTTAAGAAATTTGTAAGGTACCATGTATACAAAATGATTCCATATCTTTTTTTTTTGTCTCTTATAGGTCCCACAAGGCTGAAGGGACCCACCATTGACAATTGCACATATTTCAAATTAGTGGTGCAAACAAGAAACACTAACATCTCTTTTCTACCTTTCAAAGGTGTAGTGTGTATCAGATATGAACATGATTAGAGGGTTGGAACATAATAGAGAATATATTTTGATTTGAAAAATGTATGATGATTTTCAATCATGTCATATATCTTTTATGGTGTCATTTCCTAATGGGATTAATATCATCTAAACAAAGCAAGATGTGGGTCCACCATCAGATGACATAGGACCATTGGCCAATGACTAGCTTTTCTACCAAGTTATGTTGCTAGATGTGGGAAGGGTTCAAATATCTTGTTTCATGCTATTAGCACATATATTTTTCTGGTTATAATCTCACCACAAAGGAAAAAAAGATATATTTCATAATAATTTATTACCCAAAGTAGAGCTAGATGCAATTTATAAAAAAAGTACCCTAAGAATGAACATGCTATACCATTGGATTAATTGAATCTCCTGGGTGTGAAATTTTTTGAAGCAAAAGAAAAAGTATGGTATCAATCAAAAGAGTAGGCATGCTTTCATTGATAGCACATCAATGAAAACATAATGCCACTCTAATTGAAGCTCTATAAAATCCCAACATATAGGGAATTACCTAAAGTGGTACAATTTCCTTGTCAAAAGTATTAAAAATCATAATACATTTATATGTGATTTGGTAGAATGGAATTTGGTACATTTTTTGATGCAACAATTTATTAAAACTAATTATCATGGTTTAAATATAAACCTATTCACTTAACTGAAAACATAGAATTGATTGGTATCTAGAGGTCATCGTTTATTTCTTCTCACACCAATTATCAAGTCAATATCAAATGGATTTATTTTTCCCTTTTTTTTCACATTGAAGGAAATTTTTGTCATACTAAAAAAACTATAGTGACTTTAGAAAGAAAAGTTACTAAAGAAAAGATAGAAAACATGAATGAATAGAATAACTCCTCACATCCCAATGAATTTAACATTTATTGGTCATTCCAATTACTAAAAACTCATTAAGTTTCCTAATAAATTTTCTATTGGTCAAAGTGGGTACATGGAAGGTTTTGTTTCTACATTTCACAATTAGGGTTTACATATTATTTTATACATGATTTCATCTCTTGATCTTTACTTTCCCTAAAACAAACTAGTCATCACCTAGAGGGGGTCTTGTCTCTAAATACTAGACCTTTTTTTATTTTATGATCAGTAAAATAAGTATAAATAACCATGTCTAGTAGTAGCAGAGCCATGGAACCTAAATTAGTTTTAACACTAAGGATTGGTGGTACTATATAAAATAGGTGGGGAATTTGAACCCATAAAATTAGGAGTTTATCCCTCCTCCACCATACCCATATATACACTCTCATAACAATTTATTAACTTCCTCCATCCTATTTTCTCCTACCATCAACAATGAGTATCTCCACATACATTTATTATAGTATATACTTTCCAACACATTTGTAAATGAATTATATTCTATCAATGACTCCACCTTCTTTCCATTTGAGGGGTTGTCTCATTCATAATCTTATCGTGAACACTTACTTTCTCATTGAAAGCATAACTATTCCAACTTCCTCTACTTTGTTGAATGTTGATTTCAACTAAGATCTAGGGATTTTGTAAAACATGATCAAATTTATGACACTACCACCATCCCATTAATTGAATTTTGTGGAAAAACATTAGATGGTCAAACATAAGGGTTTCTATTTGAAACTCATACAAAAATTAGAAAAAATAGATTTAAAATTAATCCATATTGATATTTTTATTTCAATAATTTTTATACATACAAAAAGATATGCATTATATAATAAAATCACTTTAAATTATAAGTAATGTGAATTAATAAAGTGACAATAAATAAAATATCCAACAAAACATCATGAAAAATATCCATGCACCAAATATTAGTGTTAATGATTCATGTTTAACAAATTATAATTTTATCTTATTTCTAATAAAAGTTATGCATTATGGTATAAATATCACTAATTAACAACACTATTGTAGAGTAGTAAATTGCCACAATTGATAATTTCACACTAGGTTTGACAGGTGAGGTATTTTGCATGTACAATTAATTATATTCATAATTTGTTTATTTCAGGGCCAAATGGGGAAAATACATTTAATTCCTTAACATCTTGAGTTTTTAGAGAAAAAAACACATGGATAGGGATGTTGGGTCCCCTAACTTCATAGGAATTTGCTTTTTAAAATTTCTAAAATTTAGTGTTGATCTTTTGTGTATTGAAAACAATACTTAGTCGGCCTAGGTCCAAAAATCAATTGAGACGCATATATAAGAAATTTCCCCCCCTCATTTGAACATCTATGATGATCTATTATGAATTTATGAGCGATTATTATGTGCAAATTGTGAAGATACATGCAACATCTTCTCTACATGCTTTCTACAACTTTCTATTGTGTTATGGACTAATCCTTGTAGGTTTTTAAGGAAATTTATTCATTCTTCGCCAACTCTTTGTGGAAACCTATGGTGTGACATCACTTCAACAAGGGTTTCATACCTAAGGTTAACTTTATCTTATGTTATTCATTAATTATAGTCATTATTGTTTACTTTTCCTCTACTCTTGCAAGAGCACAAGATATATAACATCATTATCATTGTTGTTGTGGAGGTGGGAACACCAACATGAGGTTTTCTTGGGGAAAATTCTGATACAACATAACCTTTTACCTATTTTGTATGTATGGTCTAGATCCGAAACTTTCAATAGTGACAGGTTGGAAAAATCTAAGAACAAGAAAAAATCCTAGGAATAGGGTTCCCCATGCCCTTGTCCCTGCATTTCAAGATTTTATTTCAACCATAAGTGGCCCTTTGTTTGTACATCTCAAATCTATAGTTGTTTATGTAATTTTCTATTTTCATTTGTGTGATCATTCATATTTTCAAATGAGGGGTTATATCAATTAGGTTAATCATCTCACACTCATTAAATGTTCCCTATTTTCAACAAAGGTACAAAACCCATGAATATTGGCTCTCCTTTGAGGTAGTTAGCTAGTCATAAAACCCTAGTTGATTTGTGTTCCAATGTTAAGCAAAGAAAAGTTAGATCTAGGCTAATTTGCTAGTTATCTATCTAGGATCTCTTTTCACACTTCAAATTTTGGTGAACCCAATGTTTCCTACAAATTACAATTATTTTGATTTACAAGCATATATTATGTAATCTAATCAAGAAACTAGGTTATTTGAATATCTTCTTGTTCATATGCACTCATGTTTTATTTTAAAAATAAAGCATTGCACTTCTTATTCACCAAAACACTTAACACTTTGGTGAACTCAATTTAGATTACATTTGAAAAATATTTCAAGATTTAACCATTTCAAATCTGATTTATTTATTTAAGGCATTAGATCTGAATATCTTATGTATATTTGCAAACATAACTATGTTTACTTTATGAAAGTAAAGCATTTAAACTCTCTGTCCTTTGTAAATACACAAACTTAAAACACCTTCTTCTAGCATTTCATTTCATATCCATATTTTCAACATTTCTCCTCTATTCTTCTACCTTCTACTATCTAGGAGCATTCATGTGTGAAGCTAATCTGACCTATCAACTCCTTTGAAGGCTTAAAAACTCTAATTCATGCTTGCATGTATCCTACATCAATAAATTAGGGCACACTAATTACCCAAGCTCTATCAAACTTCAAACCCTAATTTATATTATTAGAGATGTATAGTCATTATTACAACCTTCTAGGATTTAAAAACTTCAAATCTGCACTTCACAACTAGGGCATCCAACATCCATTTCTTGTCAAATTTTCCCCAGTTTTCTACACAAGCTTCATCTCAGTAGTCTCTATCCAAATATCTGTCACTTTAATCTATAACTCCTAGATTCTGTAACATTCACTTAGTTTTCTCCTAATTCACATAATTAATTGCATTGATTTATCAATCCTTGCACACTATATAGAAAAATAGATCAAAACCTTAACCAACTTGTTTGGCTCTCCCTTGAGGACAATATCCAAACAACATCTCTTGATTAGTCTTGTATAATTACCTTCTTTTCATTCCTAAATTAGCTTCTAAATATGTTTCTTAACACCACTTCACCCTTTCCCAATATTTTTCCTACTCATGAAAATCCAAAAATTCTTGTGCATATTCATTCTAATGTTCCTCAACCACATGTTAAACCTATTCTTACTATTCGAGGTATTCCAAACCCACCTCAATCTCCTAATTGCATTTTCAAATTTGTAAAAAAAATTAATCAAAACAAGATTCAAAATGTGTTGTAGCAACCTATTTACCATGTCATTTCTCACACATACAATACTCATAACAACAAACAACCTAAACAAAAATTAAATTTTCCCACTCTCATTCTATTTCCTCGGCATTTTCTCCCTCCCGCATCTTGTCTTCATCAACATATGGGTAAAGAGTATGATCTTGTAAAGAAACTTCATGCTACTCCCCGAAAGATCTCCCTTTGGGAATTAATAAAAACCTCACCTACATATCATGAGATGCTCTAGGAGGCCTTGTAGAAGATATTTGTACCACCTTCTATTTGATCAAATGATATATTAGTCTTGTTAGATTATATACATGAGAAAAACCTAGATATTGTTTTCCCCTGGAACATAATTCCTCTTGAAGTTAAAAAACAACATGATCCTCTTATGATTTTGGTCATCATTAATATAAATAGAATAAAGCATACTCTAATCGATAATGGATCATGCCTTAATGTTTGTAGCATTGACCTTTTACGTAAGCTCGATGTAGATATATTTCTCATCAAATGTGATAATATTTCTATCATGGCTTTGATAATGTGAGGGGATCTAGTCACTAAGTATAATCACACTATCAATTGAGCTAGGACATGTGGCTTTTCCTACCCTTATCCATGTCATACCTAATTATCTTTCATACAATCTTCTTCTTGGTAGATCGTGGATTCATACCATGGGGTAGTCTTGTCTACTCTTCACTATACAATGAATTTTGTATATGATAAAAAGCTCTATATGGTTGAATTAGATCCAAATCTGAAAATGGTTGAATTAGATCCAAATCTGAAAATATTCTTAGAAGTGAGATCTAGGCATTGATCTCCTATTTCTAAATCTCTTAGTACTCTAATTCCATCTTCAAAATTTGAACCATTTCCTTCTAATGATAGTGATATCAATGATCATAAATCACCTACAACTGCGCTCTTTGGTGATGATTAAGGTTTTTTATATTTTCACCTTCCTTCATTGGGGAGTATAAAATCTCACCATTAAAACCTAAGAAGTTGAAGGTTGTTTCAGTGGCATCCACACAACCTTTCCTTCTTCTTCTCAAGCATCTAATCTCAACACTATAACTCCTTCTAACAATAGTAATGATCCAAATGATGCTTCACCATTGGATGCATATTTTGGTGACAATTGGGGTTCATTATATTTTACACTGTACTTTGTTGGAGAGTACAAAATCTCACAATCTAAACCTAAGGAATCTTTTGTTTCATTTGCAAAATCTTCTTCTTCTAAGAAACTCAAATCTACTATTCCAACTTCTTCTACCTCTACAAATTCCCAAACACCATTATTCCATAATAGTGTGCCTTCTTCTACCAACACATGTCTTGGTGGCAATGGGGACTCTTTAGCTTTCATCCTTCATGTATTGATTAAATCTAATATTGATCCTCCTCATCCTCGCATCTAAACGCTCAACAAGAATCTATATTCTTGCAAAAGAATTGATTCTCCTTCTCATGTCAATGTTTCTGCTCCATTAAAATGTGATCATACTTATCATTTAGACAAGATTAATAATATGGCCTCTTCTCCTTCATCTGATGTAGAGACACATTAAGGGATTGGTTTCAAAATTATTCCTAAACTTGGATAAAATGAAAATGATGGAACAAGGAGTTAAGGTTCCTGTGAAGATTACACCGAACCTTGCAAAAATGGGTGATTTCCAACCTCCTCCTTTGTCTACATCCACTCCTCCATTGTCTAATGTATTTACAACTTCCCCTTGTGGCAAAGAATTTTTTTCTTCACAAGAGAAAGGAATTCTTCCTACTCCTCATCCACTATTTGAGCAAGAGCATATTTTGTTGAGGCTTCTCAAAGCCCACTTGAATACTCTTCCTCCTCCAACATGTAGGAAATTTCATAAACACAATCAAACAAATCAAATTATTTTTGTGTATATATCATCGAGTGATTGGTTATTGCACGAGTGATTGGTCATTCCACCAGTGAATGTCAAGCCTTGGGTAATAAAATATAACAACTCATTGACTCTAGTGCCACCACTATTCCATTTTCTATTCCTTTTAAATGATAAACTATCTTATATTGTGTTGCTCCTCGCTATGAGGCATTCATAGTTCTATGTGTTTTCTCATTGTCATTCATGGTGGTACAATCTTATGTACAACCATACTTCATCTATGGTAGAAACACAATGGTATCTAGAATGTATGTCCTCACCTATACACTTGGGGGACAAGGATAACTAGTTTTTGGAGGTGTGCATCTTTTTTGAATATCCCCTCTATTCATTCTCTCACCTTTATTTTTCTCAAAATATCAACATGGTAAATATGCTAACATTTTAAGGGGGCATTCCACCTATCCATTTGTGCATCCAAACATGCATTCACATTTCTTGAGCTTTGAATTATTGATGTGCCCCCTCCATGGTGGTTTTTTTCATAATCCCCCTTGAGGCATGGTTATAAAACCGCCCCCCGAGATGTTAAATCGTCCCTCAAGATGTTAAAAATTTATGTGCTCCCTAAGGTGTTAACAATACACAATCACCTAATATAATGCAACTTGTTAACCTATAAATTTGTGTACTTTATAAGGCCACCTAGAATAACACAACTTGCTAGCCCATGTGCTTTATTTTTCATATCCATGGTCACCTAGCATAACACAACTTGCTAGTCGGTGCTCCATGGGGGACTTTTAAAGTGCATGA
>VDFB02373365.1:47891047-47918589 GCA_007258455.2 Sequoia sempervirens | reverse complement strand
AAATTGAGGAAGATGGACCAAGAGAAGAAAATAAGTGTTGAAGTCGAAGATTTTGTAGAACACATCAAGGATATACATGAGAAGGTAAGAGAACATATTAACAAGATGAATATGCAGTATAAGGCTAAGGCAGATCAGAAGAGGAGGTATAAGGAGTTTCAGATTGGTGATGAAGTGATGGTCAACTTAAGGAAAGAAAGGTTTCCAGTGGGAACATATAACAAATTGAAGATGAAGAAGTTTGGTCCCTGTAAAATTTTGAAGAGGCATGATTCAGGGAATGCATATAAGGTAGAGTTACCAGATGGATTCAACATTTCCCCTGTGTTCAACATTTTAGATTTGACAGAGTATCATGAAGGTGGCGCAAAGGAAGTACCAATGACAGAACAGTGTGGGATTTTAGCACCTACTTCAGAAAAGGAGGAGATTGAAGAAATATTGGATAGCCGTGTGGGAAGGAGTACCAAGAATAGGCAGTATGAAGAATATCTAGTAAAATGGAAAGGAAGGCCTGTTGAAGATTCATCCTAGTTGCCTAAGGCAAAGGTCGACTGTTTGGGTTTTCCTCCACCATCTGAGATGTGACGAGGTCACTTCTCAAATTACCCTGGGTGTCTGATGTAGGAGCATCCAGTGGTGTAAGGGCAATCTTGCATCACCCAAAAATAGTTAAATTTCAATTTTCTCAGTTTTTAGATATTTTTAAATTTTTGGATACCCTTTTCGTCATAATGAAATTCCTAATTTATTGTTTTTATTTTCTATTCCTAGGTTGAAAGATATTGCAGTTTTAGTTTCCTAGATTTGCACCTAAAAATCTTCTGAGTTGGATTTGAGGCACTTAGAGTTCCCGGATTGGCCCCAAAACTTACCGAAATTGGTGTAGAAAATTTTAAGCACATTATTGGCTTTGAGACCTTTCCAACGGTTCAAACAGTTCACGAATCGGAGTCCCAGATCAAAAGTTATGGCCCCTGGAAGTTGGCGCACTTTCTAGAAGATACAATTACAAATGTTCTTTTGAAATTTGAACTTCAAGTTGTAATTTTTCAGTGCCAAACTGCCTAAACTCAAATTTGAATGTTGTTTTGGCTCCAAACTAAAGAGGAGCTCTACTTATGGGCGGGTTTCTATTTTTTTTGGGTAACTTTTGGGGACAAGCTCGCATATTGCGAAAAGGTGATTCTGTAGCTTTCTGTAACTTGCATGTGTTGTAAAATTTGGGGATTTGAGATCCTCTGCATGTAAGAAGCTCCATTTTCTGAATAATAAGATTATTCTCTTGTTTGTGGGTTATTTTCTCTGTCTCGGGTTGTGCCCTCATCAATAACTTAAGTGGAGAAATCTCTTTTGAAAGAAAAACCCCACT
This sequence comes from Sequoia sempervirens, assembly GCA_007258455.2. NCBI lineage: Eukaryota > Viridiplantae > Streptophyta > Pinopsida > Cupressales > Cupressaceae > Sequoia > Sequoia sempervirens. The sequence goes on along the minus strand of VDFB02373365.1, from coordinate 47,917,217 downwards.
CCAAAGCAACTTAACATAATATTTAGTAACGCCGATATTGGCATGGTGTGATGGTTTATAGGTGGCATTGTTGTTCTTGCGACCATGGTTCAAACCTCGGGTGGTATTGTTGTTTCCGGTTCATAGCTCCGGTCAAAGCGCACCCTTGAATAAAAAAAAAACATAATATTTAGTAATCAAAAGTTACAATAGACTTGTAGAGTCTAAGAATTTACATGAGTATCACCAACCAAATATATAAATTAATTCTAGTAGCATAAAAATACCTACAAAAGTCATTATCAAAACCTCCATCTTATGCACCCAATAAATAGGTGAAACAATACACAAAACCATAAAATGGTAATTATAAAATAATGAGCTAAAACCACCTAAAATCTAATGCTCAAATCCCTAGTTAGAAATCTAATACCCAAATCCTAAGATGAGTCCACAAGGTAAAAATAGAATATCCCTTCCACCTACCATAAGCTCATCATAATACACCCACCAACTTGGGTGTTTTATTATGGCTCATTTATCTCCATTCAAAGATGTCTTATGACATGTCATAACATCTGTCATAAGTTGGTCAACAAGTGTAACTTCCTCTTATAGCTCTTTTTTGTATTATAAATGCTTTTACTTTTCCAATATGGGAGGCTACAACTTTAGATTTGGGAGGCCATTGGGACCCATTTTTTAATTCTATATCTTGAAGATACATACACACAAAATATCCCTTGAAGTGTGTTGAACAACCTAGAATATTTATTTTGGAAAAAAATGAATTTTATAGCCTAGAAATTGAGTTTTTTTGTTTCGTAGTTTAAAAACTATTTTTTATATTCTCAAAATTAGGAGAAAGGTTGAGATACATTTACAAACATTAATCCTATTTTAGTATTCCATGTAGTTTGAAGCCCATATTATTCCTGGAAATTGATGAAACCATTCTTTGTGGTATATAGAAACAATCTTTGTGAGAATGTTTTCTAGCTCATGATTGGTATATAGTAAAGATTTCTTCATACAAAAATTATGCCACCCTTTCTCACACCGATACTTTATAACATGCCAACCCTTCACTGAAGGAAAATTTTCCTAAGTTTTCACTGTGCGAGTAAATTACCTATGTAACAAACCATTGCAATAAAAAAAAATTCTTTATTGAGAACAAATGAACAAAGATGCCATAACAATATACAACAAGGATTCCATTTCAATATAATAATTTCACAAACTACAATATTCCAAGAATGTGTACAATTACATACATAGCTCAACCGAGCTTCAAAGTAAAAGATATAGATGGTCCAAGATCCGCCTTTCAAAACCTTGGTCTTCTATCTCCTACTAAGGAGGAGAAGCATCACTCAAGCACTTTTTCGCCAACCACAGACTCATATGCAGTCTCCCGTGCATCTATCATATGATAGATGTCCGTACCCTTTGACAAAGAGATTGGTTAAGAAACCTAGTACGACAACCACACTGAGCTTAGTGTTGTGCCCTACATGTCTAGAACTTGTAACCCTACAATCTAGAATTAGCATGCACTACATGGACATGGTGAACTGACAATGGAACCAAAGGAAATCACACTACTTTGGCCAAAGTGTTCTCATTTAGTACTTTGAGTGATGGTCATTTTATTCACTTACACTACTTAAGCTCATTTTGACTTAAGGCCACTATAATCTATGTACAGGTAATCCCTCCCATGGGTAATCTTTAACCCCAAAATTAACCTATCATTAATCTTACATACTCTAGGGTATTTATACTCTTAAAGCATAGGTAAAAATCCCCTCCCTTCATTGGACTAACAATCCTAGGAGTAACCTACTAGCTATCTATTATAATCAAATAATTTATCTATAAGTAACCCTTAAGGTACCCTTGTTTAATCATATCTAGTATATCAATACCTATGACAAAAAATTCATCCTATTATGGAGTAATTACATATACATCACAAAACAGCATAGACAACTTCTATTTTCTTTTCAAAGCAATTACTATTTTCCCTAATGCAAGTAATCTCAATAGACTAAATAAAGCATTCACAAAATAATCTTTCATAAAATAAGACAAATAAAGGAATATTATCCTCATGCATGTAACTCGCTTATCCAACTGACTGAATGATGCACATCTTCCCAATTTCAGCCACTAGTTTTACTTTGACTTCACAAGCAAAGCCTCTATAAATCCTTCCTCATGTTGATAATATACTTCACTCTAAATACTCAAAGCTCACTCACAATACTCAAAATAAACTTTTAGAACAAGGAAATCGGAACTGTGGAATAGAATGCAATAGAATGCGTATATAATGCAGAGCAAAAAAAAATTCCCAATTTAGAGAGATTGTTTCTCTATTTATACAGCAACAAGGAGACTCCCTAGCCTACAAAAAAGGAATGTAAATTGACAGCAGCATCCATACAAATCAACTCACTCAATTCAGCTAAAAAGTGGTGCATAAGCAAAGAGTACACTCAGCATAGAATGCCACAAATTGACCTCATTAGTTGACAGCAATATATGACTATTTCAAATAGCACATGATCAAAAGGTGACATTCGAATTGCTCTCAAAATGAACTTCTATAGAAATCAAAACTTCTTAATATGGCACCAAGCAAGCAGCAATTCATCCTATAAATTTGGCATGGCCTTTATCTTTGAATTAGTCTATTCTCAAAAGGCAACACTTGCATAAAGTTGACTAAGTCTACGATCTAAGTCTCTTTATCTCATAAATCAGCTTTGACTAATTCATCGCCTTGTTGTAACTTATCCTTTCATTATGCTTTTGCATTTAGTTGTTGTTGATATTTCTTCCATGATTAGGAGTCTCAAGTATTTGTATTTTACTGAGTTAAAGATATTCCAACTGAAATCATCGACTAAGTCTTACTCTCCAAATCGACTTAATTGCTTTGAATTATATTTCATATAATTTGACCTTTATGCATTGCCAATATGTATTATACATTCAACCTATGTTTATGTTGATAAATTTGCCTCAAAGCATTGTATAAGTTAATTGATTTAATCATATTCATATATTTGTATATACATATATTTGTATATACATATATGTATGTATGTATGTATGTATGTATGTATGTATGTATGTATGTATGTATATATGTATGTATATATGTATGTATGTATGTATGTATGTATGTATATTAATATATATTTATATATATCTTATGCCAATAAAGTATGTACACATTTGACATACAAATGAATACAAACAAGATGTCATTCACATAGTAATAACAATTATATTGATTGTGTACATATATATATTTATATATATATATATTCCACTATGTACATGTATATGTATGTATACATATATCAATACATTCATATGGGCATGTCCGTTTTCCAATCATACGCGTGTATTGATACATATAAACATATGGATATATGTATATATATATTATATATATACACATTTGATTACACACCATAGTCATACACAATTACTATTGTATTGATAAGCACTTACGTGTGATATATATATACATATACATATACATGTCGTAAGGTCCATTTGATAGTTCCATGCACATAAGCAACCTATCCATAAGTGTGCACATAGGTATGTCTACCTATGTACCCTTATGTACGTGTTCCTTCATGCGTATGGTCTATCATTGACATGCATATGTGTACATATACATATTCTACATATGTTCTACTCATCAATACAAGTGTAGTAATATAGGAAAGAAATCACAAGTTCAAATAGATAAACATCACCCAATAATGCATTCAGTAGTAATAAAGACCCTTACTAATGCAAACACATCAACTAAGGATGACTTACCAACTTCCCACATAAATAACTTGACTCTACTATGAGTCTGTGGAAGCTCAGATAGGTTACGTTACTGGTTACCCAACCAAGATCTTCTCTTGAGTGATACTTCCCCTCTGCCTAGAGGATTGAACATATACCTGCATCCACTAACATATGTCTATAGTAGTCTTCTATTCAACAAAATATGCATTACACATAATACATCTCCAGAGTTAGAATATTAATTCAATAACCATCCATTTCACATATAAGCATTTCTTCACATATCATTAAATGAAATAACATTCATTCATATTTCATTTGATAACAAAGTGAAAGCACCATTTATTCATCTTTAGAATATAAATTGCATTCACATTTGCCCTACATAGTTATAGTAAATAGTAATTACACAATTGGGGTGTAACATACTTGAAAGCTTTAACTTTCACCTACTAAATCACATGGTCAGTACAAACCATAATATATTATTTGTGATTAGATGGTGGATCAATAGGTCCTATAAAATCTAAACTCTATTTTTCAAAAGGTCTGATATGTACCTATGGATAAAGAAGCATCTCATCAAAATGAGTTGGATGTCCCATGTACATTGAAATTTATCACAATGGGTGATGTGTTTTAGAACATACATATGTGATCATGGCCATTAATATACAATATGTAAATACTTTTGTAGCAATTCTCTAATAAGCAACAAGCCCTCCACAAGGTTTAGTATGACAAGAATGAAGTATATCATATGTGTCATCTTCTAAAACACACCATCATGTGACATCATCTAAACTAGTATGAAATAGCATGCTATCAATCCAAGTGAATTGACTACTATGGCATATCAATTTCCTTTTTATCTCTTAGAGAGAAATATAATGAAAGTTTACATGTAAAAAGATAATTTATTATATCTACAAGCCATGGATTCTTTAATGTTGTTAGTTTTCCATATAGGTTTCCAACTAAATTTTGAATATTTTTTTAGTAAACCAAATAGAGGAAAAGTAATTTTGCTAAATTTTTCTATGAAAGTCTAATAATATCCTACATGGCTAAGAAACTCCTTACATATTTTTTTTTATAAGGAGTTGGCAAAGGTTTAATTACCCCAACTTTAGTGGAAGCCACTTTTATTCCCTGACTATAAATGTGATGGTCAAGCACCATACCTTCTATCATCAACTTGTGTCCTTTCTCATGGATTAAATTATTTTTTATCTTTACATCTATGTAAAACCTTTCCAAGATTAGTTTTAGTTGTATCAAAAATATTTCCAAAAAAAAGTAAATTCATCCATATAAATTTCTACATGATCTAGATAAAAAAAAAAACTCAATACTACCCTTTGAAACATGGTAAAGATACTAAGATGGAGATCTCCTCGGGTGGTAGCAATGGTGGTGGTGCTTTTTCAAATTTTGATAAGGTAGGAAATCTTGGAGGTGTTGTAGGCATTGATGGCAAATAGCTTGCTAATGGGAAGGTGATGTCAATTGGGTCCTTTGCTACAGGTAAGCGAAGTGGGTCCCCTATTGCAGTTAATGAATATTCTGGTGGGAAAGGTGCTCCAAAGGTTGCTTGTCCCCTGACTTCTCCAACATCCGTCTCTAAAAAGGGGAATCTCGATGCTGAAAAGTCTAGGACCGGTCTATCCTCCAATGGATTGGATGCGACTTCGAAAGATTTGGGCCTTGGGGTTGATAAGACTAGGGATGGTTTCCTTTCGAACTCATCTATTAAATGGTCTAATCTATTTGGCGGGAAGCCCAAAGGTAAAAGTTCCTCTCCTCCTGTGGCTTTCGTTGTGAATTCTGAGACTGGAGAATACTCTATCTTGGTCTTGGATTGTATTGCTGAAAAAAGTGTTTCAAATATGGAAATGTCTTTGTTGGGTAAATTTGTTGGACCACACCCTCACACTAATACATTTGACTGCAAAATACGATGAAACTGTCTAACGAAATATGTAAAATTTGATGTTCATTGGGTGCTTGTAAAATTTGATGTGTAATTTCCAATTTTTTGAAAGTTTATCCCCGACGTTCATTGAAATTTCAAAGAACCTGGGGTTTGTCGAAATGTCGGCTATTATTTTCGTCGAATTTTTGACAAACATGAAAAATTAAAAAAAACAAATTGTGGCCGACATAAAGAAAAATGAGTTCGCACCTGATTTATTGCGACAGTGTTTTGCTCTACTTGAGACAGTTTGTGGAGAACTAAGGATGATTTTCTTGGGAAAAATTAAAAAAAATCAAGAAGATATCGCCAGGTTGAGGGTGGTCATCGTCTTTTTGCAGAATTTAGTTGTGAAGTCAGATTTGTAGTTCCAGGTTTGAAAATCATATTTTAAAGCAACATCTAATCAAATTTAATTTTTAGAGGTTAAGGGTTTTGAGAATTTCATGTCTAGATTTTGTTGTGTGGAATCACCATAAGATCACAACGGAGGAACAGATTCTTGTGACTGTAATTATGTGATCCATAATTGTATTGGTCATGTGGCACAGTTGTGCTATAACAAATACAGGATGCATTCATGTGTGACCCAAGTTTAATGTGGCTATGTTGTGATAGAAATGGAGGCACTCATATAATGTAGTTAATTCAAAGTTGTATAATGTAGGTGTCAATCATCATTGGGTGCATTCAGTTGTCTCAAGTTTAACGTGATAGGATGTAATTAGAGCATGATCGAAGAGTGATTACCTCTTGCTGCAATAAAGAGCCTATAACTCTAGTTGATATGCAGAGTGGTTGTGTTATATCAATTATGTAGTGCATTCAAGCACAACCCATGTTTAATGGGCTATTCTAGAGAGTGATCAAGATTTTCTAAACCTTATGAATGTTACTTGACATATATTTGCATAATCTGAAATTCCTTCAGAGGCTTTTGAAGTATCAATGTATCCTATCTAGGGTTTAGAATGATTTCTTTTAATTAAATAAATAAATAAATGATGTATTTCCCTATAATTAGATAATGTGGAGATCTCCTAAATGCGCCCTAGGACACTATCCTCTTTGGTACGTATTCATTACTCTAGCTACTAGGTTTTTGCATGCATACCTTTAAATATCTTCATGGCTTTTTAAAATAGATCTCAGTCTTTGCTTTAATCATTTTCATGGTAACCCTTGAGTTCCATAATCCACCTTCAATCTCTTCTAAGAACATTGTCTTAAGCTAGACCTGCATAGTATGCATATAAAACAAGTCCTTCATACCTTGCCATTGTTCCAAACCACCACTCACTGCCTTGCTTAAAATGTTGCCTCCATAAGCACAATAGCATGTTTTAAAATCATGGTTGCCAGTGATTGACCATTAAGGTCACCACTTTCATCATGAAGATACAATGAGATTTTTGTCTTCAAACTCAAGGCATTATGGAAGATAACATTGTGAATTGTTTGTTGTGTATGATCTGATTTTCTTTGCACATTTACTGCTTTGCTAACTTCCTTTAAGACTAGGTATTGCACCCTCAGCTGCAATCTCAAACAGCTCACTCACTTCACTTGAAGATTCCTTTCATGAGCATCCTTCTATAAAATCAAACTATGCCCTATAGATCCTACTCTTACTACAGGGGACTCATTGTTTCATGGTATTGTAGTTCTTAAGATCCTTCAACCTTATTGACACTACTTCACAGTCCACAAGGTATTATTCACTATTTTCCCATCTTTGGTGAGTCTCAAAACACTTCTCAAACATGCAATCCACTACCTCTATTATACAATATTAATGGCTAAGAAGAAACATTGAACCTATGATTACCACTGTTACTTCATTTGGACAGTCATTCCCTGATTGCATTTTCCTTGTCTAACACTTCCAAAAGTATTTGAAAAACCCTTAAGGTCAACAAGGGGGTAAGGAAACTCACTGTTAAAATATCCACTTTACTATGCAAGGTTTGAGCTTTATTATATTGTCACTGCTTAGCCTATTTTTGACTATCACATCTCAAGTGACTGTCATTCTTCTTACCGTAGATTGCATTTACAAATATCAGTAAGCTACATAGTGTGCTTGTTATTGGCTACAATCTTTAGATTGCAAGATTTTGTTATTACCTACAATGTCTCAAACTTTCTGGTATTGCAACCTCACTAATCAGCTATAGTTATTGTTTATGTTTCTATGGAGGCCTAGGGTTTGTACCCTAATCATGCTCTTACCAATGCTTCTGTTATATTTTATTAGGGCTCTCTCAATGCTAAGGGCCCTAGGGATAAGCTCATCATAAGAAGTGACACATTGCATCGTTAACTAAAAGGATAAATCCGTATTGACATTAGCAATGATGATTCTGACTCATTGCTCCTTAGGAATGGGTCACTTGCTCTTACTAGCTCGCTACCTCCATTGTTGTAGGAATTTTGTGATCAAGTTCAACATTCTAATTTTAGGAGTCTTAACGGTTGGAAATCATAGTAAAATCAGAATTTAATAAGTTTTGGAATTAGCATTGTAAAGTGTTTTTTGGGGTCATTAAATTCAGAATATTTTCTCTTTTGTAGGGGTGGTTGCATGCCAAATTTTTTTGGTGTAAAATATCAGAATTATTAGACTATGTTACCTGTCTATGAATAAAAATTATTGGAGTGTGAGTTTGATATTTTTTGAAGATCTAAATAATCGAGCTTGGCAAAGAAAAATCATGTCAGATAATATTAGTCCAAAACAAAATGAAGAGACACTTGATAGATTGTGGGCTAGATTGAAAAGAAAGGGTGATGAGAAATGTTATTGTCCTTACAATAATTGCAAAGGCTTAAAGATGAGATGACTTTTAATCACAATAACTGAGAAACATTGTAGGCATAATGGTCACGTTGAAAGGGGGCATGATTATCGTCCATTGGTAAGTTGTTCATTATATGTGTTTATATTGATTGAATTTGTAAATGTTTATATTGTTTTAACATTATATATATATATATAATCACTTGATCATGATCATGGTTTATTTGTGTCTATCATTATTATAAAGGTGGGGCACCCTAGGGCAGATGATATGGACTATCACAGCCCGGAGAATGTGGTTTTGCAAGCAGATGAACATGGAGCTGTGAATATCAAAGATGAAGTTAATGATCCTATGGATGAAGATGATCATGAGCCAGAAAACATAGTTGAAGATGATGGTACGAATATATTGATCCATGCCACATTTAGTGGTAGAGTTGATCATGATGATCAAGATGACTTTGATGATGTTCATGATTTACCTATACTTGACAAGGCATACAAGCCCCTTTATGAAGGCTCTAAAACAACTCTTCTCTTTTTTGTATTATTGTTGTTGAACTTGAAGGTTATGAATGGTTTATCAAACATAGCAATCTCATTGATGTTAAGGTATGTCATATATGTCATCTTTTTTCATCTATTTTAATTGTTGTTAGTTCATCACTAGTAAATAAAGTATGAAATATGTACTATTAATATTCTTTATATGAACAAATTAGTTTTTGTTGTAGATTGATTGGTGAATTTTTGTTACCACCATCAAATATTTTACCTCACTCATACCGAGATTTATGTGCCATTATGAAAGATATCGTAATGGAGTATCAAGCAATAGATGCATGTCCCAATGATCATATTATATATCATAAACAACAGAAATTTGCAACAAAATGCCCGAAATGTCATATCAGTAGATATCGAATAGATTAACTAACAAAAAAGGTGTCTCACAAGGTTTTTCGCTATATTCCCATTATTCCACGTATGCAACGATTATTTAGGTGCAAAAGCTTTAGAGCAATTGATGTATTACCATGCATGGAATAGAAGTGGAGATGACATTCTTTGAATGCCTGTAGATGGTTCTGCATTTAGGGACATGGAGGAAAAATGGCCACACTTTAAAGAAGAACCTCATAATCTCAAGCTTTCATTAGGAGCGGACGGTGTCAATCCATTTGGAGAGCTGAGATCTATTTACTCAGTGTGGCCTATTTTTGTTATCAACAATAACATTCCTCCATGGATGTCAATAAAGAGGGAGCACATAATGTTGTCAATGATTGTTCCAAGTATTTTTTTACATCAATTTTCTTTAACGTAGTAGCATCTCATTTGTCTTATTTGTTGCATAATGACTTATATTTTTTTCATTCAATAGTCATTTACATTAGTTTATATATATTGCAGTAAAATGGTTATAATAATTATGTAATGTTTATATTCATTCAACTAGGTAAGTAGCAAGTGAAAGATATGAATGTATATATCGAGCCTCTTATCGACGAGTTACCAAAGTTATGGAATGGAATCACTATGTATGACATCTCCAGACCAATAGGACAAAGACAATTTCAATTTCATGCAATGCTTGTATGGACAATTCATGATGCCCCAAGGCTAACACATTTTTGTGGTATGTTATAACGTTCGACTGCACTTTAACAATATTTAATTTGATGAAATAGATATCATGAATATTTTTAAAATAATCTATTCATTATATATAATTATAAAAATTGAAATATTTAATCCAATTATATATCATCTTGCAGGTCTTCAAACAAAGGAAAAATTTGCATGTCCAATTTGTGGTCCAAAAGATAAATTTTGTCATTCAACAAGTTTAGAAAGCAGGTGTTTGATGAGTAGGCACTCTCCAAAGAAATCATATAAGTATCGAACTAACAAAACATCTTTTCAATGGGAAAGAGGTGACTACATCAAAACCACAAAAGAATGTCACCCCTCACCTATGGAAGGAATATAATAGAATTAATTGCTGCTATACACGATCAAATTGTTTATCTATCATATATGATATGTTTTGAATTTATATTTTTATATTTTGTTGTGTTTACTCATGTTGTAATTGACAATGATTGTCATTGTTAATTTGTTTAACTTATATGCTTCATGAAGGTCATCAAGGCATTAATGGCCAGCTTCCACAGGGACTGAAAAGTTATCCCAGACAATTTAGTAGGTTGCCCTACTATGAGCAGCTGCAAATTGTGCATTTGTTTGATACAATGCATATCGAAAAGAATATAACAGAAATGTTATGGAAAATATTGGATGAAAGGCATGACAAAGAAAAAATTGTCAAAATTTGTAGTGACATTCAGGAAGTCAATCATGCAATGAAAAATGTCATTCAATTGAATAGTGATGGAGACCAAATTAATATAAGTTCCCTTCCTTGGTTATTAATAGAGCACCGAAGCAATGCTATAAAAGAATTCATACAAAAAAATTGATTTCCCACAGGATTTGCTGCAAGCATAAACAATATAATAACAAAGAAAGATGAATTTGGGTCAGGGATGAAAACGCATGATTGGCATACTTTCATTAAGGTAATTATTTTGGTATACTATATACACTTGTATAATGCATGTACTTTTCAGTGTATTGTGTTTACTACTTTTGGAAAAATAATGAAAAGACCATTTTATAATTGTTGCAGTATGTTCTACCTCTATCTCTCCCAGACAACTTTGACAACAATGTCAAGCAAGTTATATATGATCTTGGAAAATACATGAGGTAAGTAGAGAGATTTGTTCAATTCATTGTATACATCTTATAATTACCATTTATTTTACTTGTTATGTAATATATTGTATATTTTTGTTAAATATCGTTAATATATTTGCACCTTGAATCACTTGTAGATGGCTATCATCTAAAGAAATCCATAAAGAAGATATAAATTATTGGAAGAGAAAAATTCCTCGTCTAATGTGTGAAATTCAAAAGTGTCTACCTTCAACATTTTCCAATGCACAAGAACACTACCTCATACATCAAGTTGAGGAGATTGAATTGTGTGGACCTGTACATACAAGGTCAATGTGGATGGTTGAGAGGCACTTGAAATTTTTGAAGGCTTTGGTTAGACAAAGAGCACATCCCTAGGGTCTCTATGGTGGAGGGATATATGGTGGCATAAATTGCACATGGTGTACATTAGTGAATATCTTCCTGTTTGCAGCAAAATCCATTTAGATCAAGATTTGGGATCCCAACTCCATTAACAAATTCGAAGGGGAGTACCTGTTTGGGAAAAGTAGATTGAGGAAAGTGAGAGGTAATTATAAGATGGTCATGGAGATTAATTGGAATGCATTTTACATATGGTTTTTATGTATATTGTACTTATTTAATTTTTAATCTTCAATATACATCAATTATAAATTAAGGTTGTGTACTATGGTATTTAACTAATTATACATCGTTTGTGAATTTAAATTTATTTTGGTATAGTTGGTCGAGAGTGGGATGCACTACATTTGTACATCTCCAACAATCTTGATTAGATGACAAGATGATTTAACAATGTCAAATAACTGGGTCACACATTAACATGGGAAGGTGTGGCTTCATTGGTTAAAAGAAGCTCATCGTGAATGGAGATTTCAATGTTGATACACAAAGGGAAATTGATTTAGCATATGGTTTAAGAGATAAATAGGTATGTATAAATATATTAATCACCCATATTATTTAATTATTTTCAAGTATATTGATGTATATATATGTCTGAGGATTATATTATTTGATGAGCCATATCTATTCATTATTAAGAAGTGAAACACCATGCCAAGTGTGGCAATGGTTGTAAATTTCGAATCAAAATGTTGGATGACATGAAGAAAACTTGTGATTCTGGTATAACTGTAGTCTTTCAGGTGACTAATGTTTCATCTAGAAGTGACATACATCCAGAAGTCTCAGAAAATCAATATTATGGGATTTTGGATGATACACTTGAGTGTGACTTTAAGTCCTTCAAATTAATTTTTTTCGTCATCCTATGGTATAGGCTATGATTGAATGAAAATGATCCTAAGAGAACTGTTATTGAACATGATAATGGATTTACCATGGTTAATACAAGGTTGATTGAGTGAGTTGGAAATGAGCCATATGTTCTTCCAAGCCAATGTGAGCAGGTATTTTACTCAGAGGTTCCAGGTAAACTGGGTTGGTTATTTGTTGTTAGACATGATCCAAGAGGAAGGCTCTGCAAAGTATAATGTGGTGGAAGAAGAAGATACCGAAGAACTAGAAGATGATGTACATGATGATCAGGATCAACGGTTAGTTGATGATGTCCCTGACGAAGATGTCGAAGAGGAGGAACTAGATGATGATGATGTAGGAGTTAATGTTCATGAAGATGGCATCCATGTGGATGATGACATTATCGAAACTGATATCGATGACAATGATGATGATATTACCAACTCACAATGTCTAATTTTAACGAATGATACGCATAAAAGAGTTGATGAAGAAGAAGATCACGACATTGAAATGTATAAGTTACTTCATTATATTATCTATTTGATATTAATTTCTTGATAGAATTATATTTGACTTATGTGATTACATAATTAATTCATGATGTTTTTAATTTTTATGCCATTACACGATTAATTTAATGATGTACTTTTTAATGTTTGAAAGGTCAAAAAATTAAAACATTTCAATAGTGATGTTAACAACCTTGAAATTAGTGTGTTTTATGTTTCATGTGATCATAAAAGATTAAAAAGTCAGTTGTAGAGGTGGTTGTTAAGTGGTTGACGTGTATCTTGGTTCTTTTTACAATGTAACCAGGTTTGTCTTCTAATATACTTATGGAATTGCCAATTCCAATCGGCGCAAACAAGGACTCGACCAACCGACGAGGACTTTAAAAGCCTTGGTACACTTCTCACCAAGAAGACCTAGGAGGGTGATCCCTTAATGTGTTTACAACCTTCGCGACCATTATTATAAACAACATTAACAATAGCGATGATCTCACTTAATAGCTCAACACTCATAAGATAATATCAATCCGTGAATTGGTTGTTCATAGACAATATCAACTATCTAGAGCTGCGAGATAACTAAACACAATCCATTGTATAAGATAGTCAATGATTTGCAATTTGTAGCAAGCTCTAGGCATAGAGAAACAAATACTGAACTACACGAATAATTACAACTTAGATCAGTGCCATATATCCATTGCAGGAGTCAAATTCATAAGCATCTAGAGGTTTATAACAGATTTAGTACATCACATATAAGATCCCTGACAATATTGCAATACAATTTCATTAGTGTGCATTCTAACCCAAGACTACTTATCAAATCCTTATATAGCACATATCCGCCTATAATCCCATTCAAGTATTTTGATTAATTCTTTGAATTAAAGCTAAAATAGAATCATACACACCACAATAGTGAGATGGATAAAACAACCCTTAGTTATTTCATTCAAAGTTCATATATGCATGTACAATGGAGAGACATGAGCTTGAATTTTTATTTCAACTCAAATGCTAGTACTATTATACAACATTAAATCTTTATGAACTCAAAACCTGTTACATAATGACTCAAAACCTAAATTGCATTTCTCTAAAACCATCAGACTTTACAATTCGCTCTGCAACTTCACCTAGACTCGACAAAAGTTATCTAACTTGCTAACCTATACTTCTGGCCTTAAAATCCTTCTTATAGAAAATGAATAAGCAAACAAGCACCAAGCTCGAAAGTACACCTATCACCAGTCAATTGGAGCACCTGGTGATATTCCAAAATTTTTTACAATAGCCACCACCTTGAAAAATATTCTTGTTCAAAAATTGTTACAACAGCAATCATCCTGGAGCATATTCTCGTTCATCATGTCAGCGGAGGAAGGTTGATGCAATAACAAAAAACCACGCAAAACCCACACCAAGAAAGTCATCCATACAAAACTGGAAACGTTGTAACAGCAGCATCTAATTTGCCACCTGTTGATAGCCCACTCTTTTTACTCATCATCATTCAAATACTTAGCCACCCACCTCTAGTATTCTTCGTCAGTTGGCCAATCAAAATCAATCACCTATTTTACCTTTGTACTATAAGGCAAATATTTTACTGCTACCTAATTAGCATCTCTTTCAAAAGATTCCAAAAAATGAGCCAGTACCAATAATCTTATCCATACAATTTACCAAAAAATCATAATATGAGTCATCACAAATTATTTTAATTTGATTATTGATGACTTTACTTGCTTGATCCTGCCATTGTTGGAGTGTTCCGATTTCCCCCTATTCATCAGTTATATCAAGTAACAGTGTGTTACCCCAATCATTGAAGTTCTTTACCAACTCCCTAATCTTCCTACTTAGATCATTTGGTAAGGTCTAAAAACTTTGCAATGATTTAACTAATATATAAGTAGGCTTCAATGATTGGGGCCTGTTATTTCCATCAAACCTTGAGGCTTTAGTCATAACATCTAGATTATTTTCCCTAGAAATCCAATTTTGAATTATTGGAATCACTATCCCCTGATCCCTATCAATATTATTTATTGCTTTAGATAGCAAAGAATACAAATAATGTATAGAGGGCAGTTTATTATCCACCTTTTTCATTTAAATGCTCCAAAACAAGAGTAACAATTTCTTTTTCTTTTGAAAGAAAACCCTCCTCTTTTACCCTTAGTGATGTCTGTAATTGATCAATTTCCTGCATGATTTGCCTCTTTGTTGGATCAATAGAGCACTCTGTTTATTCATCGACTTGTTCTAGAGGAGGGGTAAGAGTAGGATTTTGAATGGGAGACCCTGGTGTAGAAACATTTGGAGAAGCAAGAGGCATTGACCCTGCTGTGGGAGGTGATGTGCTAGTTCCTAGAGCATTGGATGTTTCCCTAGTATGTCTATACTTGAATCTTTCTACTTTAGTTTGCAGCTCAACATTTCTCTGTTGCATTTTACAATATTCTTCAATTAAAATGTTATACTTCTCCATTAGGCTCTTTCTTTCAGCCTCCTCCCTTTCAGCAGTCTTTTGGGCCAACTTGGCCACATTCACAATTAAACTAGTGGCTTCGGTTGTTGTAGTCTCTAAAGCCCTCTTTATTATTAATCCTTCTTTGAAATTTGGATTAATATCAGCAATATCTGGCTTTCTTCCTTATGGAGCCAATGCCCAAATTGCCAAGGTCTCATATTCTTCACTGAAGGCAGAGTTTTGTAATGCTGCCTTAACTTCTTCAGAATCCTGAAAAGGATTCTTGGACTTCATAATGGCACTGAAAGCCACTGCATCTGCGATGTCCCATTCAGGAAAAATCAAAACACCACCTAATTCACTAGTTGTCTTCCCTTCTTTAGGAGTGATGCTTTTGAACTCTTCCATTAGTTCAACTTTCACTTCTTCATCATTCTTGATCTGACCTGTCAGGCCTTAGTTCTCTTCTCTCCTTGCATTTATTTTGATATTCCTCAAATTTCATCCTCCATGCCAATTGCAAGAATATAGGAGTCTTTACAAATGCATTGTCATCTAAGAACTCCTTGAAAGCCTCCATTCTTGCATCCTGCACACTCTTACCATTCATATCCAAATCGGATAGAACCAATTCAGCTGACCTAGGAGGGGACGGCATACCAACCTGCATGTCTTGATCAGTAACAATAATTTCATCTATGAGATCCTCAGGTAGGTGATCAGTTCTTTGCATCTTAGGGCTTGGCTCAGGTGGTCGTGATGGGGGACTATGCTATGGTGAAGATTTTAATTCAAGGATTTTGATAGCCTGAGTTACTTTGAATTTTGGGCCTAGTCGTGAAGGCGCCTTCATTATTTTCTTCCCTTTTCTATCTACTTCTTCCTCATCACTGCCAGTATCCCTTTTCCTCCTATAGATGGGTTGCCTTTCTGTAGGCTGACATATTGGCCTTGTTTCAATTGGCATATCACTTTGTCCTTACATATCTAGACTTAGCCTTAAACTTATCTTTTTGGTTGTCAAGGTTTCCATTATCTCCTTGAAATTCTTCATTAAAAAATCAATTCTCTTGTGGTATGGAGTGAATTCCATCAATGGATCATATGTCGGATCCATTTCATGCACAATATCTAGTAGCTTACAATAAGCTATCCACTTTTCCTTGTTCAATTCTTGTATATTTAAATCAAATTCATTCCTGATCAGGTCCTCAAGGAAATTGAACTCATGTGCAAATTTTCCACCTTTTATTTTTTGTTTGAAAAGAGCAAAGAAACCTTCAGGACCATGTTGTCACCTTGGACCAAATCTCAAATGGTAATCAACAAAGAATTTGTCAAAATGTGTCTAGCCTCCCTTTGAAAATGTAAAGTCAGACACTACTATATAATCAGGGAATAATGTTCCCTTCCCCTTTCCAGTTAGGTTATCTTCATAAATACACCCCATCTGCCACAACTTCTACAAACCCTAGTCTTGGTGGCACATTGTATGGCAGTATGTGAGGGGTTCCTTGAAATCCATATATTCTCAGGATAGTGCTGACTGGATATGGGATAATGTCACCCCAGCTATGTAAAACCCTCAATTTTGGTTTCCTCTCCTTCGGCCTAAGGAAATCATGATGTTCCTGAGGGATCCTAGGTACATTTACCATCAATCTAGCCCTCAATCTTGCAGAAAAATAATTATCAAATTGCACATAACTGGTGCTTTCTTTATTACAGGATAAATCTGTAGCCCATATCTATACTGGCAATATTTCTCCATTAACTGATTGTCTTAAGTTCATCTTCTCAGCAAAGAAATCAGCATTCCTAAACAAGAACATATGCATCAACATGGAATACCAAAAAAATTGAGTACTAGTATCACCATTCTGCAGCTTCAACAGTCCTTCATCTATCCTCTCCACCAAAAAAGAAGCAAAGTCATATGTTATAGAGAAGTTAGGGTGTTGTATTTGCACCCCCATGAACATGTATGCAATCGGCATTGCTGCACCAGGGCTGAAACCCAAAATCTAACATAATGAATAGAAATTAGCCAGGAAAGGCTTTCCAAAACAATTCAATCTAAAGGGTTCCCGGTCACTAGGGCTGATGTGAAATTGTGAACCCCCTGCCTTAACCAGATGAGGTGGAAGTAGCTTAACCCTAAAAAGAGATTGGAATTTTGTATACTCTTGCTTCATTTCTTCAAGATTAATAGGAACCAAGTCGTAGCTTGTCCAAATCAAAAGTCTGTTTGATAACATATCTGTTAATTTCCAATAGAACCCTCCATCATTATCTCTGATTACCCGTGTGATAGGGTCATATCTTATGGCCATTGCTCTAAGTAAGTCCACATCAGGGAACACATTTGGAACAACCAGCTTTCCCATGTCGTACCTCCATCCATTTGAAAAAGGATGAGGAAAATTCCTCTGTCCATACCATAATATGAACATTTCTAAGCCTGTGAGTGGAACCCTAGCATCAACAATGTTGGAATTAGTACACACCAACCCCTCCCCTAGGATTTTCCCTCGCATCAACACCAAACCTTTCCTTCTCTCATTTGTTGATAATGGAAATTGATCTAGAAAATCATCGTACAAGTTTCTTTTAAAATACTCAATGTGGCCAGAGTGTTGCTTGGTTGGCACCATTTTAGACAAACTAGGGCCTCACTACAATGTTACACGTCAAGTGGCTATGAATAAGCAGAGATAGGAAATTAGAGTAAAAATATTGTAATTCCTCACAATTTATGATTAAACAATAGCCCTAACGAATTTGGCAAGCTCAATGACAGCATAGTAGGCCCCCTTTCCCAAATTTAGGTGTGGGAGCCAGCTAGGAAGCTTGAGAGTTAACTCATGGCACAAACTCAATTTACGGTAGCGGTACCATAATTCCACCTTTAGCTTTGAAACTATTTTCATAGAAATACTTGGATGCTTTGTGATACAAAATGAGGCGAGTAAATTGATTTTTATGTTGATCAAATTCTGCCCGGTGGATGTCTCATACGCCATTAAAGCTCACTTGTGGGCTACACGGCAGCTCCAACCATAATTTTATACATATTTAAATTTGAGTCGTTGATCCTTCAGTTTGATCAAATCAACGACCATCTTTAAAACAGGCTGACATAATCGCCAACATGGCAATAAAGGTGCCCACTATGTCATATGCCACGAAGGAATGCCCGCGTGGCGGTTGCGGTGATATTTGCAATCACTTTTATTTATCATCCGCGGGATGGGCTGCTTGATCTTTACCATAAAGCACATATTTAAAATGGTTGTCAGTCGCTTTCGCTAGCGTCAAACCAGTTTTTCCTTAAAATCATAAGATGCGTGTTGAAATAAAACATGTGCATCTTACAAGTGCATTAGTATCCACCGCGTAATACATTTAAAATCGGTGAATGCTTTCTTCACTCCTTAGGCTTCATTGGATGAGACACGTGGCAGGCACCCGCGACATCGCTATCCCAAAATTCCTAATTGCGGGATGGTGGGCATCGTCAATCTTGAAGAGACAACTCATCAATGGTCACACAAATTTCATCCTTTATGAATAGCGCATTAGCTGCGGTGATATATCGCGACCCACATAATCACGATAGCGGATGGCGCCACATTGATCGTTCTTTAACAGTCACCATCCATGTCGTTTAACCCGGTAGCTTTCGGTGAATTATAATAACATATCCGTGGATTTAGAACGTAATCGTCCTAGAACACTTTAGTAATCCGCCCTTAATACATTTAAAGTCGGCTAGTGTTTCCTTTACTCTTTAGGCTTCATCGGATGAGACATGTGGCACCCGCCTGTGATTTCGCAATCAACCCAAGCACCATCACGGGATGGCGGGGAACGACTCAAATCAAATGGTAGTAGGTCAGTGATAGGTCAAATTTGATCCCCGGATAGGACACGTGGCGCCCACCCATGATTTCACGATCCTTGAATTCTTGATCACGGGATGGCGAGCACCGTTGATATCTGTAGGAAATAGATCAACGGTAGCACTAAATCAACCCTTGAGCTCCCCGAATAGGACACGTGGCACCCACCCATGATTTCGCGATCCTTGAATTCTCGATCACGGAATGGCGGGCACCGTTGATATCTGCGGGAAATAGATTGCGGAAGCACTAAATCAACCCTTGCCAAATAAAATATTCATTAAAAGTGGGCATTACTGGGGGACGACAAATAAAAATTATATTTATAGAAGAAAAATAAAAATAAATTTACAATTTGTTTTATAATTTCACTTTTAACTTTAAATGTATGTTCACTCATTAAGTTTTATTTTTTTTACAATCACATTTTTATTTTAGATGTTTGTTTATAAAATATAAAGATGTATTAAAAATATATTAGAAATATTTTTCTTTATATTATATAGCATTCATAACATTAAATTAACATAGAATAATTTCACAATATCACTTAACCAATCAAGAAAGATTTAATCATTACTATGCAACATTATTCTCACATCAAACTAACAAATAAACATTGAAAACAAATTTATTTTTTTATATTAGAACATTCATAACTTAAACCTTTTATACACAATATCAAGTTAATTATAAAAAACACATAAAATTATTTATAAGCAACTTAAATTTTTTAACAATTTAACAAAATATAATTTAATATAATTAAGAAAAATTAAATAAGAATTATAGATAAATTTATGAAATATTGATTTACTTATCAAGAAAAAGTCAATTATAAATTTACTTATTATAGATAAATTTACTTACCAATCTATTTTAACCATCAAGAAAAAATTAATCATTAGTGATTGCAATATTATTGGCACATCTTTTAAACTGACAAATAAACATTGAAAACACATTTATTTTTTATATTATAACATTGATAACTTAAACCTTTTTATACACAATGTCAAGTTAACTATAAATTGTATAGAGTTTAGATTTGCTATATCTCTCATATATCAACATAGGTAAATTTGAAAATATTTTAAATTATATAATTTCAAAAAATTGAATGAATTTATAGAAGATTATTTTTTATTAAAAGTGATAGAATCTAATCCCAATACTAACATTAATTATAAGTCTAACCATAGCTAACCTTAAAACTAACACTAATTAACTTCAAACCTAACTCCTGAATTTTATATCAACCCTAAGCATAACTATGATTCTAAAACTAACATTAATGAGAGCCCTAATTGAACCATAACCTAGCCCTAATACTAACCCTTGCCCCAATTGAACCCTAACACTAACCCCAAGCTCTATCACTTAGAACCTTAATCTTTACCTCAACTGACCCTAATCTAATAGAATCCTATACCTAATTTTAATTAAAGTCTAACCCTATTTGAACCTTAAACTTAATTGAACTCATGTTTGAGTGTTGGGGTTCAATTGGGATAGGGTTGAATTATGGTTATATTAGGGTCAAAATTCAAATAGGATTATGGTTGGAGTTCAATAAGGTTGCTATTCATAGGGTTAAGGTTCAGGTATTCAATTTGGGTTGGGGATCAGTCAGGGTTATAATTCAATAAGGGTTTAATTAAGGTCAGGGTTAAGGTTAGTCTTAAATTAGGGCTAGGATTGAAGTTAGGGTTCAATTAAGGTAAGGATTATTGTCTATTTTAGGGTTAGGGTTCAATTAGAGTTCTCTGGGGTTTTGATACAATTAGGGTTACGATTACAGTTCAATTAGTGTTAGAGTTAGGGTTATAATACAAGTTCAATCAAGTTAGGTTCAAGGTTTAATTAGTGTTAGAGTTAGGGTTGCAATAATAAAATTTTCCATAATGATATGGAAAGGAATTCAATTGGATTCATATACAAATGCATAAATAAGAATTGGTAATTAAGAATTCTCTAGAACTAAAGTTATAACAACAAATACAATCCTTAGCTTAATCATTTATTCGTGTTAGGGTTGGGATAATAATTTAATGGGTCCAACTGAGACTTAGGAAATAAAACCCTGCAGAGGAAATAAAGCATTAAAATCAAAGATGGGTTTTAATTTTAATCTGGTGACGTAATCCTAAGCCATTAACTCTAGTGGTCATGTCGGAGATGGCTTAGCCAAAGCCTTTCATTAAATACTAACTGTGCAATGTGTAGGTTTTTCAGATTCAAAGATATGGGAGAAGATCTCGATCGTACCCCACCAACTCGCAAACTTAAGGTGTCGCCCTGTTATTTGGCGTGAGGTCAGCAAAAGGAAAATGTGTGTCCTGTATGGAATGTGGGGCCCAATCTCCACTATTGAGCTCATAACCCGTGGTTCTAGATCGACAACGAAGATCAAAAGCTAATGTAAATCTATGTTGTTCTGTACTAGCTGGCAAGAGGAAGATGAAGGTTGGTGAAGCATTAATGAATTATTCCTTGCTTTTGTAGTCACATCGATCTCAATTTGTGTGAAGATGTTGTTGTTGGCAATCATGAAGGGTGATCTTTGGATTCTCATGTAGCTCTAGTTAAATGGTGACTGTACATACGCCACCAAATTGCCATGTTTGCACATGCATTTTTACTAAGCATTGATGAAGGTTGCCATTACCTCGCACAATAAATAGAAGAGGAATTAACTACTAATAGTGTCATTCTTGTAGCAGTTAGATCACTTTGTGAGTTGAGTCTAATCAAGTTTAAGTGCTTGTCTGAGAAGAGAAAATGAGTAAGTCAATAAGGAGGTCTATTTGTTTGAGCTCACAAAAGCTCAGTCCTACTATTCAGGAAGGTACTTTGGTTGACAAGCCCAGGCTTGTGCCCACTAGATGCAGTAGAAGGTTGCAATTCCAAGACATTGCTGCTCAACTGGTAGATGACAAAGGAAATCAGTCGGCAATGTGCTCCATTACTAGTGTTGGTAGGAAAATAAGGTATGGGCATGGCTCCTCTGGATGCCAACACTTGCCCATTCTCCTTACGAGCAACACTTCTGATGATGTAACCAAGACCGACTCAGACTACTGTCAGTATTTACCTCTCTTCAATCACGGTCTATTCTCTGATGATGAAGAGATAGATGTGGTGCCATTGGTTGTTAAAACCCCAAGCGGACCGACTCAAACCATATTGGGCAAGGACAAGAAAGAAG
The DNA here is from genome assembly GCA_007258455.2 of Sequoia sempervirens. Taxonomy (NCBI): domain Eukaryota; kingdom Viridiplantae; phylum Streptophyta; class Pinopsida; order Cupressales; family Cupressaceae; genus Sequoia; species Sequoia sempervirens. The sequence continues at coordinate 47,894,496 of VDFB02373365.1, read as the reverse complement.
ATGAGGTTGAGAGTCTAACATATTGGGCAACAACTAGAAGTGGGTGTGTATACCAGGGTCTGAGTGTTGGTAAGGGCAGGGTGGCGAGTAAATAAGAAGTTGTTGTGGTGCCTTCGTGGCAATTTGGTTTCCTGGTTTTTTTGTGTGGATAGCGACAAGGGGATTTTGATGACAATTTGTGTTCCCCTATTCTTTTACGCTGCCCCATTCCATGCACTATATATGTTTTGCAGATTCAACGTGTGGGAATTTTTGAAATGAAATTCAAATGCAATGGAGATTTTGTTCAAATTAAAACCCCAAGCGGACCGACTCGAACCGTATTGGGCAAGGACAAGAAAGAAGACGAGGCTGAGAGTCTACCATATTGGGCAACAACTAGAAGCGGGCGTGTATACCAAGGTCTGAGTGTTGGTAAGCGCAGGGTGGCAGGTAAATAAGAAGTTGTTGTGGTGCCTTCATGGCAATTTGTTGCCTAGTTTTTTTGGATGGATAGTGGCAAGGGGATTTTGATGACAATTTGTGTTCCCCTTTTTTTTTTACGCTACCCCAGTCCATGCACTATATATGTTTTGTAGATTCAATGTGTGGGAAGTTTTGAAATGAAATTCAAATGCAATGGAGATTTTGTTCAAATGAGAATTTGTGGTGAAATTACATTTGAGCCTGAAGCTTGTTGCTCCCTTGTCATATAAAAGGGAATTCAAGGCTCATTTGTAGGGATAGAACTAATGAAAGCTCTAGCTAGGTTTGGAGTTGAATATATGGGTAGAAAGATTTTGTCCTACATTGAGGAAGTGATATCTACGTGGTGCCTTGGTACATTAAAACCCCAAAGCGGACGGAATAGAATGAATGCTTTGTTTTTTGAGTTTTGGATGAATATATGCAAATTATCTTAAATTGTATGTCTTGGATATGACTTATAAGCATGAATAAGCATTATAATTCTAATATATTTTCTCTCCTTATGTGGTTTGAGTGAATTTTTGAATGAAGTAATTATTAGAGTTGTCATTCTTCTTTTGAGAATTTGTTCAATTATGTGTCTATGTTTTTGCTTTGATTCAAGAAAATCAATTAAATGCTTAAATGGAGTCATAAGTTTACAATTATTTACAAAGGATTTGATAAGTAGTAATATATCAGAGAATTGAGCTCCATAATGCAAGGTATTATATGAGGGCTGGGCTTAACCGGCACACTCTAAGGGTACACTCCCTTAGATGTTTGGCACCATGTGGGGCCCTCTTAACCCAACCTCTCTCTCGTTTCTGTAGCATTTCTTTAACTGGACCATTTCAAATCTATGTTTCCGTAGTACTCCATCATTGTAGTTTACACTTTCCATTCCCGTTCCCGTTATCCTTCCATAGTTGTTCGAGTTTTTCATTTCCACTTTACACATTTGCATGGTCATTAGATTGGGGGATTTAGTCTTAATCCCACATTCATTTCATTACATGAATTATGGTGAGTGTTCCTTTTATATTACGAAGTATCGGTTCATTTTATATTACGAAGTATCAGTTCATTTTTATATTAGATGATTGATATTTAAATTAAATGAATTAAATGTGATGTTTTTTGAGATGTAGATGTTGATTATTTGAAGTGTTAAAAGAGGTTTTGGACTTGATTTTATAAATGCTTTTAAATATGTGAATTAAGTGTTCTTTTCTTTGGTTCAAATATGTGTACAAAATAAAACTAGTCTACAAGCTTCAATCTATAATTTCAATAATCAACTAGTAAAAAATTAATTTTTGAAATTGATTTTTATCTTTTAACATTTACACTTTATTATGGATTGACAATGTTTACAAACATCATTTTTTTTTAAAGCAAAGGCGGTAAGCCTATATATTTATATATTAATATAATAAGAGTGAATATACATAGTATTGCAAAATCTACTAAATTGTGAGGCTTGTGTTATCTTCATTTAGATCCCTAGATGGTCATGAATAAATGTCTCAAAGTATTGCTTTGGTTCATATCCATGTCTGAGAAACTGAACTAGTGTGCAAATATAAATCTATACCATAAGAATCAACTAGCAAATAATTGATGTTTAGAATTTAGTTGTGTTGATCTTCTAATATTTGAACCTCAATATAGATAGAAAGTGTTTAGTAACATTTTAGGGAATGTGCTAAATTGTGAGGATTTTTTTCTCCTCAATTAGAGCCCTAACCAAACCAATTCCATGACATAGGAATAATGATTAGAGACATGATGATATATGTTATGAGAAAATGTTATTACATTTCTCTCAATGAAAATGTTCTTTTGATAAATCCTCATTATCCTAATAATCTTTGATCATTTTAAATGCTTAAATGATTTTTTTTAAGTAAAATACAACATGCAAACCAAGATAAACATGCATTAGGTAAGCTCACAATGATTAGTGGGAGGGTACTATCAAGATTTAAATTGAATTTAAATTTTAAATGTGTAGGGTTGATAATTACTACGTCAAGTTTGCACTAGTAGATCTTATGCAAGGTAGGGTAATGTCATGAGATTAATTCACACAAGAATATCCCACTTGTAGACTTCTTATTGAACAAAGGACAATCTATTCAAAGTTTACCAAAAATAGTAATGAAAAAGGGCATGAATATATATTTTTTCTCTAAGATTGATGTGCATGTGAACTTCTATTATGGTGTATGTTAAAGTAAACAAGATATCAATGAGGAAACTATTTAAGTAATTTTAAATACTAAAAGATATAGATTTACTTAAAATATATAGTTTACAATTATATTCTCCTTCCAATAGTAACTCCACTAAAAGCATACAAAATTTAAAAAATATGTAATGAATAACATATATCAAACATTTAAAATAAATATGAGAATTTCTTTGTTTAGTTGTGTATTTGTATCAATTTATATATATATAGATATATTATTACTAAATTCTAGATAGATTCTTATTTTCTCAGTATTTGGAGATCATTATTTAGTTCCTTTTTTTTTCCCTCAATTTCCTTATATAATATTACACCTCTTTCAATGCAAAAGAGTCCATATCTAATCACTTGCTCAACCTAGATTTCATAGGCTTTTCCAAATGACTTATATTTGTTAAACCTTTCAACCACACAATTATCAATACATAATTTCTCTAAATCATCAAAAACCAAAGGTCCATCTAATGCATGTGTTAAAATATTTAAATTATTTTTAATATAAGAAGTTAATATTTGCTAAAAAAATTAATTGATAGGATCTTGCTAAAAAAATTCTCTGCTATCAATTGAAAAATAGGATTCCAATGTTACCAACTCAAGGTCCCTATTCCAGGTTGTGTAGAAAAAAGAGCCTTTGATGGAAGGAGATCAAAGAATTGCTTCAATAAGATTTTATCTCCATCTAATCTCAAGTGCATGAGTCTTTGAATGAGGAGTTGGTGAGATTCAAGCATAATTTGAGAAA
>VDFB02373365.1:47745993-47890947 GCA_007258455.2 Sequoia sempervirens | reverse complement strand
CAATGGTGCTAACCCTCCTTTACACCAAGGATTGATTTGTGCCATATGCAAATATTTCCTCTCTACCACTCCACAAAGAATTTTTTTCCACAATTTGATTGAGAACCCTACTCCTAAGAGCTTTGTGAAAATTAAACTAATTGAGAGTCGACCTCACTCCCCAGTAAATGAACCTACGGAAGCGTCACCTAATACTAACAACCCTACTTGGTCAACTCTTCTTAAGATATCCCCCAAAAAAAGAAGGGCCTCCCCCTTTTCTCCTATTATGAATTAAAAAAGGAAGACACTGATTCATGAGCTAGGTGCTAGCCCTAACACAATAACCATTTTGAATGATAATGAAAATAGTCCTGAATATGAGTCCACTACCCTAGTGGGTCACAGATCCACTCGTCTTGATTTGGCTATGTCCAAGGGGTCAGATAATAGTAAAAAATCAAAAATTTTGGAGGATAAGAGTTTGGAAGAGGATAAAAAGGGGAAGAAGGTTGCTAAGGAGGAAAAAGATTCCTCCTCCAAAGAATGTGTGCCGAATAGCCTAAGTGGTGCTAAATCTCTAGAGGAAGAGGAGTCGAGATTGGAGGAGGTGGATGGTTCAAGTTAGGAAGAGGAGGATTTTTTCAATCAACAAGAGGAGGTGTAGGAAATTGAGGATAATGAAATGATTAAGGATAAAGGAACAACTACAATGGAACCAAAGAGCTCAAAGGATTATCAAATGGGCCTAGAATTAACCATAGTGCAAAGGCTCAAGGAAAGATTGGTGATCATAGAGAAGATGGTACAAAATGAGGATAATGCTCATAGGTTTCAGGCTCTTGAGAATGCTCTGTGAAATATGTGCAGGGTTGTGGATGCAGTTATGAAAAAAGCTATTATGGTGACCATCTTGGGACATGGAAAAATCAAGCAAAAAAGAAAGAAAGAAGGAGAATAAGGATGATGCCAATTTGTTAGGAAAGATGGAGGTCAAAGATAGTTTTGAAGATTCGGTTGAGGACTTGATGAAGGCATGGAGCCTAATTAAGGATGCCTAGTCCTCGACTCTTATTTTTCTTTCATTTTGTTGCTTGTTGTGATCAAGTCTTTTTGTTTTGTTAAGTGGTATTTTAGTGGTAATGGCCTTAGAGGCCAATATTGTATTAAGTTAACTTTTATTTATGTTTGGAACTTTAGAAACTTGTTGGGTACTCATTATAGGTTATGCTTATATAACCTTTTTTTGTGGATGGTTGATATTATAGACTAGTTATATCATTTTTTGACACTTGATAGATATATTATGTTTGGTGCTATTGGTATAGGTTGATGTGGTTTTTGGTTGGTTGGGTTTGGGGGTAGTGGTTCCCCTCTTGTTCTACTCCCCTATATTTGTTGTTTTGTCCAGTGGCTTTTTGTTGGGTTGATGTACTACTTTTACTAGGGATCAGGGCCCTTTACCTACTTAATCAATAAAAAACAAATAAATTGAATTCAAATTATGGAGTTATTTTAATTTTGAATATCAATAAAAGTGTATTCATATGATAATTCAAAAAAAGAAATGGATTTTTCTTTCTTTTTGGTGTAGATTGGAATTGAGATTAAGTTGTCAAATGAAATTATCAATGTAACCTATTTCTTAGCTATAGTAGAGTATTTGTCCATCTAGTTTGATATTTTTTTGTGGTGATTCAAAAGAGGGACTTTTTGTTTGCATCAAATGGTATCAAAGCCAAAGGTTCTAAGTGCATAGGAAGATCACCAAACATGAGGTAGTCTATGCTAGGATCCACGAGTGGAGAGTGAAATTAGAAGATAGGTAGAGAACTGAATGTGAGGTAGCCTATAGTGGAAGCATAATGAAGAAGTGGATGAGTGAGAGGAAGAAGATGAGACAGGCCATGAGGATACTTATGAGAATTTCATTCTAGGAACAATATTGGGAAGAGGTGGAAAATAAAAGGTTTGAAGAGATGGGAAATATATTTAGTGAAGAATTGGGGAAGATCTAGGCCATGATAGAGGTATTGGAAAATAATATTGAAAAGGATGAGACAAGATGAGAATCTAGAAGAATGAGGATAGTGAAAATAAAAGTAGAGGAAAAGAATGTTGTAGCCTAATATGAAATAATAAATATGTGAGAGAAGCCCTTACAGATGTACATGAATCAGAAAAGAAGAGAGGAATTGAAGAACATAAGATTATAGAGTTGGAGAGTCTTAAATTTGATGAGAAGATTGGTGAAGATAAGGATGATCTCTTATTGAGAGAAGAGATGAGAATGATTAATAAATTATTTGAAAGTCAAATATATGTTGAAAGTGATTTAAGAAGATGAATAAAAATGAAGTGAGCAGCGAAGAGAAGATAACAGGAAATCTAATAAAGATGTAGTTGTGGTTGCAATGATAGAGCTTGAAGATGTTATAGTAGATGATGATGAGGGAAAATTGTAACAATGAAAGAAGAGATTTTTTTTTTAATTTAGTGATGAGGAAGTTGATATGAAATTGCATATTGTTGAGGTGAATAAGGAGCTAGTGCAAATAGATAGAAAGATAGATCATGTAGTTGTAGATTGGTGTATGAATAATATCTAATTGTGCATATAGAAGTTGTAGAGGATATTGTAGGTGACACTTGGTGGAGGTGGTTAATTTGTGGTGAGTTGGATCCCATGAAGGGGAGAGGAGAGTAGGGAGTATTTGGTAGAGGTGGATGAAACATGGTTGATGTAAGTCCACAAGAGGAGAGAAACATGGGGTACAAAGTTGGAGGAGGGTGAAGCTTGTTCCAGTGAGATGTTGGAAGAAGAGGAAGAAGAAATGGCTTTGTGTACTTTTCCCAACGATGGAGTTTGTTGTAGGTTGGTTGCAACATAGAAGAGTAGTTGGAATACTCAACTCCACCTTTGTGAATCTATACTCAAAAAATTCCTACCTGACATGTCTGATTCAAGAGCATCCCACGTGAACAATAATCAACATCGACAATTTTTTTCTCTATTTTGTTTTATGATCATTGCCCATTTTTTGTTTCGGTGGTCAATTTGATAGAGATTGGTAGACATTATTAATATTGGTTGTCAAAATGTCACACATCAGTTTTAATTCTAAGCAAGAATTGTTTCACAACATTTAATGGATTTAATCTATTCAATTTTGACTAGATATTTTGATACCTATTTTTCAGATGATTTCTCCATGATTTTTATTTCAAATTCACAAAGGAAGGTATGTGGTTAATGACAATTATTAAATATAAAAAAAAATCAATTCATGGTGTTGATTAACCTCCAAGTAAAAATTGTGAGGTAATTGATATTTAGTGTGGAAGAAACAAGAGAGAGAATGCAATATGAAGAGGTCAGGACATTTAGGGAAAAATAAAATTTTAAATAAAATATTAATATCATTTAAAATCAAAGACTATGCAATAGTTTGATGGGGAAGGAAGGTGTGGTATAGAGAGATGAATAAAAGTTTTAAAAAACCCAAACAAAAAGAAATGAGAATAAGAAAGGATAGGTCGTAGCCCATAGAAGATCACAAAAGAAATATAAAAAATCCAAAATGAATGCAAAAGAAGAGGGATCACTTGGCATAGACAGAAAATAGAACTGTAGGGGGTGGGGCATAAGAAGAAGCTTTTGTTGTTGTTTGATGTGGGTAGAGCCATAGCTAAGTGGGTATGTGTAGGATCATGATGGGCCAAAAAGTGGCAATATTATGGGTATTTGTAGGGATGTGGCTGACGAATTTTCTTTTATCCAAAATTGATGAAACAAAAAGGGTTTTTAGAGGAGATTCTCAGCTTTCCACCAATATAAATAATGCTTTAATTTGAATTTAATAAATAATTATTATTTATTTTCTATTAGAATTACAACTAAAGTCCTCATCAATAGGCTAATTGAAAAACATCTATAACTTTAAAACGGTATCTCATTTTTTGAATCCAAATATCGTCACATTCTATACTTCACATACTATATGATTAAAAAGAAAAATTAAATTTTGGTGCGAGCCAAGTTAAAGGAATTAGTCCTTTGCTCTGATTTTTATATTTTTTTTTTTTAAAAAAATTAATAAAAATTAATAATTAATTATTTACTTGGAAACAAATTACAAAAATATGCATCACATCTGAACATGAGTCCTCTACTTATATATAAAAATATTATAAAAAAATGTTATCATTTATTATGGTTAGGGTGAGTAAGATAGACACCTACTTTTATTTTTTCTGAAATTTAAGTACTCTTGCATTGAAATTTCAAATTTTCACCAAATAGATTTTATTTATTTTTAAATAAACCTAGTAGTTTAGAAACTACATTCAATTTTCTACAGATTCTATTCTTACATATTTTTGAAATAATATAGACAACTTATTCAAATTTTTACGTCAAGTTGCCTAACACTGATGTTTTTGAATTTTTTGACACTTAAGGGCTTGTTTTTTCCATGATGATCCTGCACATACCCAAGTGGAATATTGAATGAAAATTTGAGTGTACGCAGGGAACAAATTCCCAAGTCACATGACAAGGAAGAGAGATTGGTGTGTAGAAATAGAGAGAAGAAGGACTATGTGGAGTGAGCAAAATGGGAATGATAGAGGAGCTACACAATTTTTAATGGCATCTTAAAATTTAAAAATGCAAACATGTAGTAAAGGTGAGGGGTTGCATAAGTAAGGGATTGAAGCCACACAAATAAGAAATACAGGCACATAAAAATAAAATACATAATGAGAGTAGGTGCAGATGGAAACAAAGGGAGATGAGGAGTGAATAAGTAGAGTAAAGGAATTTTTAAATTTGTAAAATGTATAAGGTAGAATTAGAAAACAAATAAATTGAATTCAAATTGTGGAGTTATTGTAACTATAAATATAAAAAAAATTATTCCTATGATAATTTTAAAATGAAATATAATTTTCTTTCTCTTTGGTGTAGATTGGAATTGAGATAAATTGGCAAATCAAATTGTCAATATAAACTATTTCTTGGCTATAACAGAGTATTTGTCCGTGCAGGTTAAACTTTTATTGTGGTGATTTAGCAAAGGGAGCTTTCATTTGCATCATCTTAGTAATCAAGTCAATCCAAAATTACAAAATGTAATAAAACTACACTAAAAAGTAAGAAGGATGCATGATTGCATGTTGATATTTCTATACAATAGATTCTTAAGGAAAAATGTTTTATTGGTGATAAAAATAGGTAAAAGTAGTTGGAGAATGAAAATTTTCATTAAAAAATATTTATGGTGTGCATATGAGAAAATCCATAATGTATGAAATGTTCTTGAATTAGCTAAGAATATTTTAGTAATTAGTAAGATTATTGATATCGAAATATCAACATAACTTGATAGCAACACTTTTATTTTAACAATGAAAAGAAAAATGTGATTATAAAAGACATTTAAGAGGGAAATTTGTGCATAATATTTGTAGAAAATATAAAACTAGCAATTATGGAAACAACTGATGATTATAAATATAATTTAGTAGATGCTAGAATACATACTCTTCTGATGTTTTGAGAAAAGATAAACTTGTAAAATATTTAGATCTTCAATTGTAATTCAATTTGGGAATATGTTAAGGTTGTAGGGTAAATTTTCAAATTGTGTCACATTATTATAAAGAAAATGGTCAACACAAACAAAACTTTTCAATGCGTAATATCTAAAAGTGACATTTATTTTTTGAATTTAAAAACCACATAAACCAATAAAATATTAAACTCTTTATATAGTTTATGTTTATAATTTAAAAAAAATAAAACTAATTAGATATATTTTTTTATCAATTTAAAAGAAGGATTCTAATTGTTATTTTTTTTAAAAAGTGACATCAATGGAACATCACATAAAATGAGAAAAAAAATTCTTTAATTTTTCTCAATATATAAGTTGAAAATCTATTGCATGGAATAATATATATATTTTATTAATATTTAGTTCTAATAATTTTTTAAAATTCAAAATTAATCAAAGAAACATAGTTTTCATGGGACATCATCTTTTATCTATATTTTTTTATCATTACAAAAATTATACCCTCTTAGAGAAGATTGTCTCCTCTAGTGCACTATATATTTTTTAAATATTTTTAATTTCAAATGAACCTCATGTTTGATTATAATAACCTACTTGAAATGATTTTTAAAAATTATAGTAAAGGTGATCAAAATATTTTTAAAAATGAAGAAGTGGATTCTAAACTTTGAGCTCTACAAAAAGGTATTTTCATATTTCTATGAAAGTATCTTTGGTTGGAGAAATCTAAAATTGGAGATGATTTTTTGTTGAAATTCTCTCAAAAGAAAGGTTAAGCTACCACATATATAATTTCAAGTGAAAATATTTTAATTATAAGCCTTTCACCCAAAAATATTTTAGTTGAAATATTACATGCAAATTCAACTTGGTTTGAGTTTTAAAAATAAGATATTTCTATTTAATAGTTTTGAGTGAATTGTTTTTATTGAAACTCTTTGTGTCATGTAGGTAGCAAGTAGTTTCAAGGAAAACTAGGGAAGAGGGGCCTATAGTGGAGCACCCTAACTTTGCATTTCTCAAAATCCTACATGGAAATTTCAAATCATTGCCAATTTTGTACAATAGTTTATTTGGCAACTCACATGCTTCTATAATTCGTTATATAGCCACATCATCAAATATGATGCCACATTAGCATGCTTTTTGTTGAGGCATCCAAAAAGCCCCCCCCAATAAAGTGAGACCAATAGTGGTGCACTGATGTGGCATCACATGATTTGTTAGTTTGTGTACTTTATGGATAAAAAGTGTTTTGCAATTAGATATTAAGTTGCTCCACTATGGGACCCACTAAGGACTACTTCTATCTCCACTATTAGACCCCACTCCACTATGGGCCTCTCTCCCCTATTTCATCTGAAATTATTTAGAGAAAAACTATTTTTCTTAAAAGCCCTTTGTTGATCAAAAAGTTTTACCTTGTAGCTTAGTTAAGCAACACAAAATTCCATTATAAAAAGGGAAACAAGAGTAAAAAAGCTATTGTAATTAGTTCAATTTAGAGATATGTGAACTAATTAAAACTACCACATAAAGAATAAAGATAGTTGGAGAGGTCATGAAAGAAACCAAAGTGTGATAATAGAGGTAAATATACATGTGATGCAAAAGAAGGGATCAAGATAGAATATATTGTCCCTTACTCACAATAAAAATGACATAGAAAAAAAGGAGAATTGAAATATAGTTGAGAGTACAAGATGCATGACTAGGGGTAGCGATTACCAAGTTCTTTTTGGGATGATGCAATTTATACATCATTGTATATCTAAAATAAAGCACCCATTGTTGCATTGTCTTAGATACTTGATATTGTTTGGTAAAAGGCATATGCACATATATGATATCATTGTAAGAAGGATGAATTCAAGCTAGTGGTTAAAATAATTGTACTTAATGGATGAATTCAAGCTAGTGGACTATCAAATAGAATATGTTAAAAACTTAGCATTGTAAATATTTTTGAAGATACGAGGAGAAGAAGATTACATGAAAGAAATTCATTATTATAATATTAAAGGAAGACGAATGTATACAATGGTTTATAAAAGAACTGACATAGCAGATGCAGTAAGGATTGCAAGTCAATTTTCAAGAAACTTTGGACCCAAACATTGGGCAAGAATAAATAGAAAATTATGATATTTATAAGGAAAAATAAGATTGGGATTACGCTTAGTGTGAATTTAAAAAATCCTTTGAACTTATGGTATATTTAGATGTAGATTAGTGAGGGAATGTAGAAGATTATAAATTAACATTAATTAACTATTTTATTATGAGTGGTGGCATAATTTTTTGGATGGGCAAGAAATAACAAACAATTTAACTTTCTAGTGTTAAAAGTAGTATAATAGCTCTAGTCAAACCATAAATAAAATAGTTTTCTTAAGGAAATGATTGAAGTATAATGAGCTCACAAAAATTTAGTTCACAATTATAAAATGTGATAGTCAGAATTGCATTACAACGAAAAAAATCTCCAAATTTTATAGTAGATCAAACTATATTGAAATGTGATATCATTTTCTTCATGAACAATAAAGATACATAATCTGTGATAGAGTTTCAATGGTCTATAAATGTGCTAATAAAGACATTGTTGAAAGACAAGTTTAAGTTATGTAGGAGAGAATTTAATCCTCAAGAAATCAACTAAGAGATATATGTTTAAGTGGTAGTATTAAAAAATCATATAGTTAAATATCTCTAGTTACATAGAGCATGCAATTAACATGTATTTAGACTTAGAAAATAGTTTTTTTCCATAAATTCTAATCTTTATGTAAACTCATAACCTTGAGTGAAACTACAACTATATGCAACAATATTGAATAATTTATTAATGACTTTTGCATTTTATATACTATGGAAGTTCCAAATCCATTTAATATTTTAATAAATTTAATTCTATGATAAGAGTTATTCTTGATGGTAATTTCATTTTATCTTTTTAATCCTTGGATTTTTATTGATCAAATTGTCTTAAAAAATTGTAAATTCAATTATTAAAAAATAATAATATTTTTTTAATATATAATTAAAACAAAGATTAGATCTAAATCATTTTATTTATTAAACTTAATTACTTACAATTACATATTTAAAATGTGTATATATAGTTTTTTTTTATATTAATCTTGAAATTCTAAAGACTTTTAAAATAATATATATATATATAATCATTTACATTATTAATGTGATTTTCTTTTAATTTTATAATTATTTTACTTTAATGTGTGAATTTATGTTAATTAGTTATCATGCATTAAATTCTTGACCATAGAATAAGATACTCAATTAGTGAAGATAGTTGATAAGCATACTGACATTTATAATTATTGTATTTATTAGAAATATATTAGAATTATTTATTAATCAAATGTTAAAAAAATAATACAAATGATTTATCTTTGCAAATGCTTTGAGTTTTGTTGATTTTTCTTGGCTTTCTATATTTTTTATTCCAAGGCTCTTAGTACTGAAACATAGAAAAAGAGGGAGTGTACCCAAATGGGCTTAATCAAATGGATACACCTACTTTTTGTGTGCTTGATGTTTCATTCAATTATGAGAGGTAAAATGCATAAATAACAATCATAAATCAAATCTAATTATTATAACAACAAATTGGAAGGTTTTTAGATGCTGAAATAATGTGTACCTTTTTGAAAAAAGTGTTGTTTTGGGCCTCATTGAGGACTCATTCACCTAGTGGTGAATGGGTCCTTGTTAGGGTTGTAGAAAATAAGTTTCAAAATCCTATTCTTCAATGTCTACACTCCTAGATCCTAGGTGTTCAGCTCCCGAAAGTTAGAAATAAATCATGTAGAGTACTTTCTATGATCTTGCAAGAAAGATGACAATATTTGCAACTTTACAACTTTGAAAATTTTTCTCTCCACTTGATCTTCAATCTAAAACTTGCAATAACAAATCAAAGAGGAGAACAATTGTTGATTGTTAGGGGATAGGGGTTTTCCTTGGTCAAACCTTGTTTTGGTAATTAAACCTTGAATTGAAACAATGCATAAAATTAAATATGAATGGACAACAATATGTAACAACTCACCAATCCTCAATTGAACCTTGGAGTACAAATTGACAACCTTGCATGAAGTGGCCTCAATGTATGTAGATCTTGATCACAAAAATTTTAGAAACAAAACCTTGAATATGCTTAAATTGGATCTTCAATACTACATCAACATGATAGCTCAACAACATGCATGGTGCACTATGCCTTTGACATGATGATATGACCTTTGATTGTTGCAATAAAAATCTAATAATCTTCCCTTGAATGCCTTCTTGAATGATCTTGAATGCTCTATAATGCTCTTGTGAAAGTACTCTTGATTGCTTATGAAGATCTAGTTATGAAACTATGTGAAATAACCTTATATTTATACATAACTTAAGATTAAATCCCAAAATTCAAATAACACAAGCTGAAATTAGATCTAGGATTTGAAATCACTAAAATCCATCCAAGAATATGCTCAAAAAGGGGTGTCCTAAGTTAAGGAGGACACATTCACCATAAGGTGAATGGGTCCTAACATACTTAACTAGGACATGTTTCAGGGATTGTGAAATAACATTCCAAAAGAGGGTCCTAGGACATAATGAGGACCCATTCACCAAGTGGCGAATGGGTCCCAGATCACTATCCTAGGACACAAACCTTACAAAATTAAGTGTTGTGAAATATTATTAATGAGTCTCAGCCTTTATCCCTCAAAAAATGCAATAAGTAAGGCTTGGATTTGAATTTAAGGGGAAAATTAAGCTCAATTAACCTCATTTAATTAATTAAATCCCTAGATTAGTGTGAAATTATAAGGAAACACTTTACAACACCTTAAGTAAGGCACCATTAAGTCCATTTTATCAGAAAGGGTCCTAGACTTAATGTGAATTTGTAAAACACATTACAACACTAAATCAAGGCAACATTAGGCTCATTTATTGTTAATTATTTCTAAATTAAGGAAAAGGGATACTTTTTCCATTAATACAAGTACATGGGGGGCACTTCCCTTCTAGTTTTTTGAAAGATGTTATGTTAGCTATTAATATGATTCATTGGTTCATTAGAAGGAAATGTATGTATCTATAATTGTAAAGTTAGTAATAAGAAGGTGGATCTCCCAGGTAGTCCATCTACAATTTGTATACCTACTTCAAAAAGTTCTCTAGATATTAATTTTAATCTAGAAGAGTTTATGAAGAATGTGTATACATTTCAAGTGTAAATTTTTTTTCTAGATTCTTTGGTTTTAGCTATCCCTAGAGGAGGATCTTTTGGGAAATAAAAACTCAAGGGGATTATGAAATATAATCTTCTAATAAAGGGTATTTCATAGAAAAATTTGATAATGAATCTAATAAGATAGAGTTTTTAGTGGATGTTGTTATTCATTTAGAAATGTGGGTCTCATTATAAATTATTAAATTTATTTTTAAACAATTTATAAGATATATCAATGATGGATCTAGTTTGGATATAAATGTGTGCCCTTCATCAATATTTTTTGTCTACCTATGTCATTAAGATAATTGTTAATTCTTAGGGGAAAATTGGATAGCTATTTCACAACCTTTCCATGGACATGGTCAATCTACTTATGCTAGAATTTGAGTGGAATTGGATGCATCTCCTCCTCTTCCCAAAAGTATTACTCTACATGTGAGTGATTTTGAATGGTCTCAAGATCTTGATATGAACTTTTCCCTTTACATGTAGAGGTTGCCTTGAATATCAATTTATTTAGGATTTCCATTCCTTTTGAAGTATTCCTTATAAGGAAAAGAAAAGAAAAAGGGGGATGAAAAAGGTTTCATGATCCAAAATAGATAAAAATATAAAAAATAAAACCATACTCTCAAAGAGTTCAAAATAATGTCAAACTATATTTAGATTCTTGGAAGGAAGAAGGTCATAATAAATTAGATCTTTCAAATGAAGGAAAAATCACTAAATGTGTGTTTGATGATTATGAATTTAAAAATTATTTAAAAATAATTTTGAATGAGAAAGAGCCCATAGATCTACAAAATAATTCTCTAGATAATAAAGGTAGATCCCATAATTTCACTCTTTCAAAAAAAGAACCAAGATCATGATAAGATCATTCTAGTAGCTTTAGAGGATTCTAGTTATTAAAATGAAATTCTAGGTAGACAAATTCCTCTCAAAATTATAGGTAAAGGAAAGGATTTTTTTATTAAAAAAAATGTTAGAGAGAACTAATTGATACTCTATATTATAGAATGAAACAATAGTTAAGGTTGTAGGGGGTAATTAATGCTAGTTGGAGATAGTTCTGGTGGACACCAAGAAAACTAAGTTTGACCAATGAAGGTGCTTTCATGGTATGTAAGGGGACTAAAATCCCCTTATAAGAATCTTAATCTTTGGAGACTATTGGAAAATTATAACCTAAATATCGTATTGTTTCAAGAAATAAAGTGTAAGAGTATACATAATTTCAACTCTTTCTTTAGGGCACTAAGAAAATGGGTATTTCTATAAAGGAAGCTAAATGACCATATTAAGGGTTAGCAATAATAAGAAATTTTATATTGATCTATTTTTCTAATATCTTATCTTCTAATTCTTGGATGGTTTTTTAGGTTAATTATTTAAACCCTATGTTTTTTTTCTCTCTTAGTAATATTTATGGTCCTTAATCCTCTTAGGATAAGGAAAAATATGGGATTCAAATTTTATCTCTCATGAGGGTTAATTTGGGTGAATGATGCATTATGGTTGGTAACATAAATGATATACTTGAATCTTTTAAAAAGATCTGGAATATCAAGATCCTAAAGAAAACATTAAATTAGCTTCTTTTTAGGAGACTCATAATTATGGGATGTTAAACCTTATAGTAGAAGGTTTACCTAGTCTAATAGAAAAACGTCTAATATATTATCTTGGCTAGGCTAAATAAGTTTCCAACATCTACTTTCTAGCTCTAAAATGATATACTAATAAAGTATGAGGTTTTGATGTAAGTAACATTTTAAATTGAATAGTATTAACTAACCCACCAAACATTTGTTAGAAAATAATGCTAATATTGTTGTTGTTATTGCTAGAGTGGTTCTACAAGTGTGCGTGACTATTTATTTGAATTTATGGTCTGGTTAACATGTTTGGATCTCCTTGGTTAAATTTTCAAGAATTTGAATTGAGGTTTTTACATCTACTTCATGTTCCTTGATCTCTCTTGTTCATAGTTTGAGGTAGTTCCTTTTGGAGGGTTTCAATTCATGTGCTTTTTCTTCCTTTTTTGAAATTTCTAAGATTACTTTTGGTGAGTTTTGGTCAATGCACCCTATAGTGGGGGGCCTAAGTGAGGCCTATTTGGGGTCCTATTGATTCCTCCTAAACATATTTTTAGCCCTATTGTGGTGGAAATAACCTCCTTTTTTAATGGGGAAGACCTTGTTTATTTTATGGAAAAAACTAATTAGATCAAGGTCTCATCTTCTTGGCTCATGATTTGGACCCTAAGTCTCTAGATATGATGAATTTATAGCCATTGATATGTTAGAAAACCTTAATGAGATGCTAGTGGAGATGGACAACCACTTCATTGGTAAATTCCTTGCCTTTAAGATAAATTTGAACCAAGTTAAGAAATGAGTTCTAATGTTTTTGATACTTAAAAAGGTAGTGTCACCATTAGTGCTATGGTGGATTTCCTTTTTATCTAAGTTTGTGAACAAGGAATATTTTATTAAAGTTTTTATTTGGGGCTCTTGGGTCTTTGATAATTTTTTAAAAAGATACCGAGCTCTTTATGTAAATGGAAACAGAGTTTTGACCTGACAAAAGATCTTGGATTCATTGCTCTTACCTAAGTTCATTTACTATGATTATATGTGGAATTTCTAAAAGGGATCCAAATTTTGTGTGATCATAATTAAATCTAAGTTTTGAAAGTATTGTGATAATTTTGTTAAATTTTTTTATATGATTAATCATTAAAATAAAAAGGTCAATACAATTTAGTTGATCTAAAAAGAATAGGATTTAATTAGGGCTAGGGTACATTAATGTTCAAATAGGGTTAGAAATTAATGAGAGTTAAGATTAGGATTAGAGTACAATTAGGGTTAGATCTAGTGTTAGGATTAGGGTTAAGATTAGGTTTAGGGTTAGGGCTCAATTAGGGTTATGATTAGGGTTAGGATGAGGATTCAATTATAGTTAGGGTTAGGGTTGCAATTATCATTAGGGTTCAATTAGGGTTAGAGTTAGGGTTTTAATTACAATGATAATTTAATTAATGTCTTACATGTTACAAATGTAGGTGCTACTAGCATATAAATATCTTTATTGGGTATGTGTAGGATCATCATGGAAAAAATAGGCCTTTAAGTGGCAAAACATTTAGAAAAATTAGAGTTAGGCAACTTGATGTAAAAATTTGAATAAGTTATCTATATTATTTCAAAAATATGCAAGAATACAATTTTTAGAAAATTGAATGTAGTTTCTAAACTACCAGGTTTATTTAAAAAAAAAATATTTGGTGAAAATTTGAAATTTCAATATAGTAGTACTTCAATTTGAGGGAAAAAATAAGTAGTGTAGTACCCTAACCACAATAAAATGATAATATTTTTTTATAAGATTTTAGATATAAGTAGAGGACTCATGTTTCAATGTGATGCATATTTTTTTGAATTTTTTTCCAAGTAAATAATTAATTATGAATTTTTATTACAACTTTTAAAAATATAAAAACTCATTATGTTTGACCACCTTAACTTGGTAAAAATTCATGAATTTTTTTTTTTTTTTTTTTTAATCCTATAGTATGCAAAACATAGAATGTGACACATGTTTTAGATTAAAAAAATGTGATATCATTTAAAGCTATATATGTTTTCAATCAACCTATTAATTAGGTCTTTAGTCATAATTCAAATAGAAAATGAATAATTATTTATTAAATTCAAAGTAAAGAATAATTTATATTGGAGGAAAGTTGAGAATCTCCTTTAAAAACCCTTTTCGTTTCATCAATTTTGGGTAAAAAAGTCGTCAGCCACATGGGCCATCATATCACTTACATATCACTTTTTGGCCCATCATGATCCTGCACATACCCTATTAAATGATATAAAATATGTTGAGAGATATCCTTCTCAAGATTCCTATTTTTTAATCAATTTCTCACATAAAATTACAATATACACTTAACCATAATTCCATATCTATCTATAACACTAAACTTAACCATAAATCTAACCCTAACCCTAAATCTAACCCTAATTCTATCTCTAGCTATAGCCCAAACTTGAATCTTAACCTTAACCCTAGTCTTAACTCTAAACCTAACCTTACCCTAATCCTAACCCTAACCATAACCCTAATCCTCACCCTAACCTTAACCTTGGCCACAATTATAATTCTAAACCTAACCCTGATTCTATCTATAATTGTAACCCTAACCTTAACATAACTATAACCAATAAACCTAACCTTACCCTAACATTAACCTTAAACCTAACCTTAATTATATCTCTAACCATAATCCTAACCCTAACCATAATATTAACCTAAACATAACCCTAACCATAACCTTAACCCTAATCATAAGCCTAACCCTTAACCTAACCATAATTCTATATCTAACTATAATCCTAAACTTAACTCTAAACCCAACTCTAATGCTAATGTTAACCCTAACCCTCATTCTATCTCTAACTATAACCCAAATCCCAATCATAATCATAGCACTAACCTCAACCTTAATCATAATCCTAAGCTCCCTAACCTTAATCCTAATTTAATCTCTAATTATAACCCTAATCCTAACCTTATCCCTAATTGTAACCCTTACCATACTTAGTGCTTTCATCACAAAAAAATATGTTTCTGCCATCCATAAGGTCAAGATATCCTTTTACCACCATACCGCTACCATACTTGATCACCCCATATACCCCTTACTTCTTACCTCCTTACCATAGCCTCTTACAAAGTGAGTTGTGATAGCATGGTAAGAAGGATAATACTATACTCTATTACCACTATACTGTGGAGGGTAATAACCTAGCTTGTGGTAGAGCAGGGTCATGATCAATATTGACAATGGGGACTACTATACCGTGGGGAGTTGGAATGTAACCCGCAGTAGAGCAGTGAGACAAAGAAAAAATAAAAAAGGGAACCACTATACTCGGAGGGTTAGAATGAAACTTGTAGTAAAGCGATATATGAAGTAAAGCACTAAGGAGACACCATGGTACTGTAAAGGAGACTAAAGGAATGCGCGATAGAGTGATATGATAAGACACACCAACACTATGTACCATGGTACCATGGGAGCATGAAGGGTGATGCGAGGTAATGTGGTAATAAGCCATTGGAGCATTTAATGCATGCCAGTCACATCAATCAACTTCAAAATATGAAATTCGGCTCAATGTGAAAGATTTGGATGATGGAGAATTTATGATTTGGGAATTAATGTGATATTTCATGAAAATAAACAAGGAAAATTAAGAATTTGTTCATTCATGATAGCAAAAGCTGAGTATAGGTGAGCTCAAGGTGTGATAGTGAAATGATTCTTTCAAGGCAAGTGATATTCCAAGTAAGATTTTTCACTACTCATTGAATTTTAACAATGACACCAAAGAAAACAAAAGTAAGAGCTAAGAAAGAAGAAAAATCAAGTAAAGTTTCATTATAGTCACCATTGCTTTCTTTGTTCCTAGGTTTAGTTGATAATGGTCCTAAAAGGGTCTTCAAGGTTTTAGCTTAGGGGTGTAGGGATCCTATAATTCCTCAGTTTGGTTGGAACTTGTATTGGTACTTTTATAGAAATAGAGACGAAAGGGTCCTGGTATCAAACCCATGGACTTTTGACATGGAAAAATTAATAGTTCCTAACATTTTTATTGATGTCAAGCTAATTAAAGCCCTGACTAGTAGATATCATGCCCCACCAAAGATCGTCAGACTTCTAGATGGTCAATGTTTGGTAGATGTCTCGAAAGAAGCAATTATTAGGTGTTTTAACCTAAACAAACAAGTTGTCATTGAAGTAGATTTGGGGAAGCTAGAACAAGACTACAAGAGATTAAAAAGAACTTATAGGAGTAATGAACTTCCCTTGCACATGGAGAGGGGTGAAAAAAATAGAGTCCTTCCCATTCCCTCTTCAAAAGTTGAACCTTTTCCAGTTTCTGATTTTTAGACTTACTTCAAAAACACACATTATGCATTATGTCAGATTCTTGGAATAGATGTTGAAGACAACATGTCATTTAGGCTAATGAGGATGGCTATGATCATCTAGCATCTAGAATCAAATGTTGAATTTGATTTTTCTTCTATCATAGAAGAAGAAATCCATGAAGTCTTGTTGCAGGCCAAGGAAGCTAAGGCCCCCATAACTTTCAAAAAATATTATTTATTGTGTCATTTGATTTTATTTCAAAATGAAAAAAAGTGGAAAAAAAGGATGAAATTTAGCACACATGAGAATGAAGTTATGCTCCAAGTGCAGAATTGGTGCTACATTTGAGATAGTAAGTGCACTAAATGTGACTTTGTTGTGTTTAGGAATGATTTTTTCATTAGAATAATTGCTCCCCTTGGTATTTCAACACTAAGATTGTTACTGTCTTTAATGGATGTCATGAGACCAATGCAATACAAACTAGACTGAGGTTTCACACACAATTATGTTGATTGGTTCTTAATGCCTCAACATACTATCATCAGGGTGTATGGTTGTGATCAGGAACCTCGTGTTTTGCCAAAATTTGTGCCTACTAGAGTGTACTTTTTGGAGTTTATGTGGCAAATGCTCTGTATGGAGCATGATCTGATGAAAAACCAAAGAAAAGGCACATTCTTGCCTGAATTAGTAGTATTTGAAGAGTTTCCAGTTGGCTCAAACATGTTAGAAGAATTGTAGAGATTTATGAAGGTTAGTTTTTCTCTCAAATCTAGAAAAGGAAGAATATGTGATCCAGAGGGTCACATTAACAATATCAGAAGGACCCTACTTACAAAGAGGGAAATATCACATGCATTTGATCCTGAAGATGTGATAAGGAACTCGGTATATCTTGTAGATGTATTTGAGACTAGAAAGAGATGTTTGATGATGATGAGATGGGAGGATAAAAAGAAGGAAAAGGATAAGAGTTTCAAGGGGTTCTTTGTTGAGGAACCTAATCTACTAAAAAGGATACAATTGTTCCTTAGTAAATTTGATGAACTATATAAAAAGGCCCAAGATGAGAAATCAGTCCCACCTCCTACACCCCAACAACCATCATCCATAGCATCCACATCTCATTCACCACCTCCATCACCAGTTCATCCATCCCCTCCATCTCCAACACATGAGCCTCCAAACAAAAAATAGAAAGTGGAGTCACTAGTTGATTATGCATCAAGTGATGAGGAGCAAGAAGTAGTCCTGAATCTAACTGAGATGAAGGAAGTAGCAGAGTAGAAAAATATTCTAGAGCCTCATAATCCAAAGATCAAAATATCAAAGGAGGTTGTTGATGAAATACAAGATGATGAGAGAATAATTACTTCCCTACAGTTCATGGAGGATGGAAATTTAATTCATACTAGAGAATTCAAATATTTTTGGATCAAAATAAAGATGAAACAATTTGTTGATAGGTTAAACATTAATCTCATTAGAGCTGATGATTCAAAACATGTTGAAATTCAGGCCCAAACAATGGTAGAGTTAGATATTGACAATATCAATGTTACCCCCCAAGAAGTAAGGGAATTGGTGTTGAAGAGTAAAATGTTGATCATAATAGGAATGGAACTCTCCAATGTGTTTCTTTTGGATCAAATCAGAGCTCAGGATGATCCGATGTTGATTGTAGAATTTGACTCAGAAGAGGGAGTTTCAAGAACAGGCTACAATCCAACCACCGAGACCCTTGCCATGTGGACAAAATAGAAAAGCACAAGGAAGCCTAGGATTTTAGATGTGGTACATGAGATGAGAGAGTTTTCTATGGTCATGAAAATAAAAGAAACCACTCCAATAGAATTTTCAACCATAACTATGCATTCAACAATGTTTACAAAAGATGTGGTGGAAAACATGGAGAAGAAAATAACTGAGTATGAGAAAAGATTCAAATTTTCAAATGATGAAATAAATAAGATGTTTATTGAAAATTTCAAGTTGAAGCAACAATTGTAGCAAGCTATAGATGTGAAGGGAGATGAAATAATGTTTTATCACCCACCTGCCCAAACTGAAGACCCATAGATTCAACACATGAAGTGAGAGATTGAAAGATTAAAGAAACACAATATGGATGATGTCAAGCATCACATTTTGGATACCTTGAATGAAATATTGAAGCAAAATATTGAAGTATTAAAAGAAAATATAAATGGAGTTCATGAAGGTTTTAGTCATCTAGTGAAAGCTCTAGAACAAATAAATACTAATTCTCCTATCTTAGAGGAATTGAAAAAAAGGTGGCAGCCCACTTATCATATTCTAAATGCTCTATGCAAAGCAACACAAAGGGATCTAGATGCACCTCCTAGACTCAAGCCTACTCAATAAATGGTGAAGGGGGTTATTGATGAGCACAAGTACTTAATTGACATGAAAAAGAAATTAGAGAATAGAAGGAATGTATTTGATTTGATAAAACACAGTTGCAGCCCTTTAATCATTAAAGGTGATGGTCAACTAAAGGATGTGGATGAATGGAAGGATGAGTTTGATCAAATGGTTCCTCATTGCTTGAAAGAAATATAGGGTGATGATGATATTAGTCTTGAGAGGTTTCATACTCTGCTCAATTGAATTGTAATGGTAAACAATGGATACACAATTTTTTTTGTGGATGTCAGAAACATGCTCGATAGCAGATGGAAAATCCACTTTACAAATTTCACTGTTGCATAGGGATTCAAGTGGTCAAATGATTTGACAATAAGAAAATGGAAAGAGAAATATCTAGATTCAGATGAAGATTAATCATCATCAAGAAATGTTCATCATAAAGTAAAAGCTTTGCATAGTTCTTCAGTGATTACAGGATTTTTACTTGAAGATTAATAGATTGGCACATGTTAGTTGTTAGTTGTTTCTAATAAATTTTATCTTATAATTAATTTTTGTTATCAAAATTCATGTCCTTTGGTCTAAATCTTGTTGCCTCTCATATAAATAAGAGAGACCAAGACCAAAAGAGATATAGATAGAGATAGATAAGAGAATATTAGAATAGATAAAAGAAAATAGGCGAATAGGGATTTCTACAATGTTTACATCATAAAGGACCAAGACAAATGTGTAAATTTTGAAGATGTTAATGGAAAATATTTGATTCGGTGGCTCTATGTTGGTATCAATTGTTTGTTAAATTATTTGAAGATATTATCATGTTGTCTCCATATTTGATATTTCTCTATTATTTAAATTGATATATCAAGCATATACTCAATTTATCAATGCACATTTGTTGTATTTTTGTGGCATGATTGATTGGTTCTTTCAAGAAAAGATTAAATCCTATTAGTCATTCATAGTAAATTAGAAGTATTATTTTGGATTCTTAAGATGAATTCGATAATTACATTCCTGCCTGTTTATACAAGTTATAAACATAGAAGTGCCAAACAGTTAGAATTATTGCTAGACACAAGCCACTTATCTCAAGACTTCCATTTGATTCCATCTACCCAACATAGTACTAGTTCCACACATTTCATCATTTAGTTTCACTTCATTTTGAAATCCTCACATCTGTTAACTCAACATATTTCTTTGATATTGCTTATACAATTTATACCAAATTAGGCTTGCATTTGTTCACCTTTAATTGCCATTGTGGATAGATTGCTTTAGTAGGAATCATATAGTTTAAGTCTACCTCATTCACATAGGTAACCTCTTGAGGTATTCTTACCTGCATTTTTGAGAGCTAATAGTTTGGTGACTCTACTGGGGAGAACTTGAAGAAATCTAGTAGAAAACCATTATGCCTTATAGAGTCATAAAGCCATTTTGTATCTTTTTCATCTCACTTAACTGAGTAAAGTGATTCCGTTGGGGATAAAATCAAGAATAATTTCATTTTTCTCACTTTTAAGAAAGTGAGTGGTGACTCTAGTAAAAAACTTGATGAAGAATACTTGGAACAATACAATTTCTAATAAAAATGGGCAATCTTCGAAGTGTAAAAGGCCTTGTTTTCCCAACCCACAATCTCAATAACCTACATACCACAATCCAACCTATATTCATTGTTGAAATTTGCACCTGATGTGGAACCTACTATCCATCTTCAAAAGATAAGCCATAGTCTTTTAAAAGAATTTTATGGCATAAGGAAACACAAAAAGTAATCTGGAAACTCTCTCTTCAATGAAATGGTGAATATCTATGTACAAATACCTATTAATTACTAGCCCAACACATCCATGTTTATTGAGTAGTTCATGAAATTATGTTGGCCTGAGTCAATTAAACAAGTCACTTTTGACCAAGTAGATGTGCCAATTGATATCATAAATAAGAAGTAGGTTAGGATAGTTGGATAGGCTGAATAGTTGCTGAAAAGAACATTATGTTGTATATTGTAAAATATTTTAGAATAATTTAATGGAAAAGAATGCATAAATTTGGTGATCCAATTATGTTGTCAAATTTTTGTTGAATTTGTTTGAAAATATTATCTGGTTTTCTCAAGGTTGTCATTTCTTTATTATTTAAATTGATATATCAAGGGTATTTTCAATTTATCGAAGGACATTTGCTGCTCTTGTGTGGTTCAATTAACTGGTTCCTGCAAGATAGGATTAAATTCTTTTAATTAATCACAGTAATCTGGAAAATGACATTTGGATCACTAAGAACTTGATAATTACACTCTTGCACGTTTACACAAGGTGTAAATAGTCACAAGTTCCAAGCAATTTGAATTATAACCATTAAGTAAGTCACATATCATTTACATCTTAACTCCATTAGCCCAAAAGGAGTAGGCATTGGTCATACCATTCCATTTTAGAATTTCATAAAATCTAATTAAAACATCCACATTTCAAATTCAATACTAGGAGTAGGAGTAACCAGAAAGCTTTCATCTATTACACTTTGTGCCATCGTAATAGATCCGTCAAATCAATCAAGTCATACAAATTTAAGTCTTCCTCATTCACATAGGTATACCTACCTAGGTCTAGAAATACTTGAAGAGAAGAAGGTTCAAACCATTTGGCCTTGTTCATTACCCTGAAACATATCAAGAGCTTGACAACCTCTTGTGGTTTTAAACCAACATTTTTGAGAGCTAATAGTCCTAACACTAATTTTATCTTTAACCCTTAATACAATCCTAACACTATTTTTTTATCAATTTCTCACATAAAAGTACAATAGATACCTCAAAAAGGATATCTCTCAACATACATACATACATACATACATACAAACATACATACATACATATCTAGAATAATATTTCAATGATAAATTAGTAAATGATAACTATGGATTTAAAAATCCCTTGAGCTCCCTTTAGATTGATGTATTGTTTTGCTTGGTCCCAGACTGTGCCTCATGTATTGGAATACCTCTGGGCCACTTTTGTGATGAGCATCACTCACTTTCTCCATGTGTTTTCCACCCACTCCTTGGAAATATTTCCTCCCTTGATTCTTTATTGAGCCCCTCCATGCTTCCACGTGTCAATAACATGTGCTTTTGAGAGCCTACCCCCCTTTTGTTCTCTATCAAGCTTTGCCTACATGCCACATAGCATCATTTTGCGAGCACCTTTTGGCAGACCCCATAGTTAGCGCTTATAACAAAGACTCCTCCACATTTCTTCTCCATGGGGGATTTCATCACAAGGAAGGGAAGAAAAAATGATGGGCCCCATCCTATTGCTACATGTCCTAACCAACTTTTTGGGTGAGTGACATGTGTCTGCATGGGAACTTTGCTGCTTCTACATGGGCTAGTCATCTTTTGCAGGGGATGTATCTAGTTCGAGAGCTACTACATTTCATGTTTCAGAATCTTTTCTATTGCAACAACCTTGGGAAATCATTGTGATAGAAATCATTTCTCATGCCAAAAAATATTTTATGTTACTCAGGCAATAAATGATTTTCTATATATACTACAACTTTCCGAAAATGTGTTCGGAAAACACATAGAAAAATTATGGAAAGACACCAGGCCTGGCCTTTTTATTGTTTTAGATTATTGCATTAAGACTCACATATTGTGCCATTTTCATTTGAACTCTCTATTTCTTAGCTAGCAGAAAAAACATTATACTATGTTGTTATTGTACTGAGTAGTTTATTTGTAGAACTTCTATATAATTTCAATATAAGTTTGTTGATTTAGACCATGTCTTGGACTCTTATTTTTAGTAAATGTGCACAAAATTTATTTTATGTTATTTAATAAATTTCTTGGTCTTTTCATCTGTACTTTCTGTTATTCTGGGACATACAAATTGATGAACGAGCCCTTAAATCCCATCTGAAAGGGAGATTTACCATGCCCACACCTACATCTTGGCACATCACCTTAGATTAGATCTTTATTTTATATATTTTCTTTTGTTTCCCATATGAAAACCCCCAATTATAGAAGGAGTCGGCTTCTTTAAAAACCTATAGGTCACTCAACTTAGCACAATTAGTCCCCCCATTAACTAAGTTTCCCATAAGGCTATTGCTTGGAATTTTTAGGCATCAATAGTTCTTTTTTTGGCACACCTAGTGGGACTTGTTTTTAATGTATCTAAATTCAAAGTGGGTGTATGAGCCATAGGCCTGTTACTAGATCCCAAATAGCGAACAACCCCAGTATACTAGTGCCACTACTAGTAATAGTACAAATAAGAACCCATCTAGTAAATGTCTTGATCCCTCCACCAACCATGTTGCCAATTGCTAACAAAAATTTTGTGGTA
The DNA here is from genome assembly GCA_007258455.2 of Sequoia sempervirens. Classification (NCBI taxonomy): domain Eukaryota; kingdom Viridiplantae; phylum Streptophyta; class Pinopsida; order Cupressales; family Cupressaceae; genus Sequoia; species Sequoia sempervirens. Next base: position 47,867,407 of record VDFB02373365.1, on the reverse strand, counting down.
GGGGATGTCAGAAGTCCTCTCATAAAAAACTTAGTGATGCTTTGTTAGGTACCATTTGTGATACCATGGCTTTTGGGTCTATTTTATTTGATACCACTCTAAATATCTTTGTCAACCTTAGAGATGAGAATCTCAATGATGTGTTAACCTATAAATTTTGCACTATGAATCTTAATATGAAATATGGATCTATAGACCATACCCTACATTCCCTTGTCCATTTTAGAACACTACTATGCCTTTTTATGATAGATCTTAGACAAAATTTTCCACCCAATGAACAATATAGTACTATCTGGTCTTCTACAAGCAATTCTGCTGAATTAAGAGCACCAAAGAATGTCAAATGGAAAGATATCAAGCTGCCAAAGAAATGGGAGCTTGAGTTATCTCAAGATGGATTTGCTGAGGAAAAACCATCTCAGCTTAGAGGGTTATAAATTCGGGAAGAGGGAAATCAAGCTATAATTGACTTTAGTAAACCTAACTCTTCATTCAAAAAGAGTTTTTCTAGCGAATGTTCTAATAATCAGATTGAATGTCCATCCTTTGCTAGAACTTAGTCATTAAGGATTACTAAACCTTTCATTAATTATTTTTGACACAATATTCCCAACCATTTATGTCAACTCTACCCTCAAACTTCCAAACCAAAATAGTATACTAAATGCCATGCAGTTACCAAAGGTCCTTGTGTTCATGGGCTATTACCTACAAATTGTTCCCACTATGTTACTCCAAGGGATATGTGTGTTCATGGGGAACTCATTACTAAATGTATAGTTTGTCTACCATCTGAAAATACAACCCCACCTCCTTCCATGGCCAACATCCACCATTTCACCTCAATGCAACCATGTGCATTACTCTAAGATTGATACAGGGGTTATGAAATGTGATAATTGTCCATACACTTTCACCTTGGAAAAGTGTGGAATGTATTCTTGTAAAATGATGTCAGTCATAGTGTTCCCTGAGCCAGATCATTTGGAAGAATTTGATCTAGAAGTTACTACTCCATAAGGCTTGCATGGCACTCCTGGCATGATTCCTAGATTTCGTGACTTTATGTAATATGATCCCACAAAGAAATACTAGATTCAGTTTTGGCCACAACATGTTAGTGCTCTAGGAAACAATGATGTTCCTTCTAGTTCTAAGCTCTTGAATTTGTCAAATCTTTGTCATTGTAAGAAACTCCTCTTACTAAAATACCAAATCTATTAGGCTAAGCAAGCTGAAATTAGTCATTAGAAGTTCCAAGCTATTCAACTCTAGAACTCTCATGACCTCTTCGCTCAATTGACTAGGCTTGAAAATAAAATCACCCATGTCTTTCAACAGACTATTCGGCCTGAGATAGTTGCCTTGTGCAAATGTTTTGAGGCTTTCAAAACTCATACAGAAGTGTGGTGGGATAACTAACAACAATCGCTTCAAATTGTTCAACATAATACTCTAATTCTTCAAGAATCTATAATGACTACTACAGAATATGTCACACTGATCTAGCAAAATCAAGATTCTTATCAAGATACTTTGCTTCAAAATATTGATCATGTAGAACAATGACTCCCTACTCCTACCCCTAAGGTTCTTAATTTTCCAATCAACCATACTAGCTTCCAAAACATTCAAGCTAGATCTAAAGGAATACTAGACCCAAATTTGAAAGAGCCTAAGATTGAGAAGTCATGGGATCCCTCAAGAGGTCAATATAGAAGGATTAAAGGAAAAATTCATATGGAAAATTGGAATCCACCTCCTTTTGGACCCTCTAATCCTTTCAATCATCTTCAAACTCTTAGAGCTGAAATGCCTCCTTGGACAAATTTTGATACATTTGATCCAATCACTAATCTAAGGAGTATTGAAGCAATGAGGGCATGGATTCAAAATTATATCAGCACTTCTTCTAGAATTGATCAAATAAATGTGATATTACAAGCCTTGAATGCCATGACTCGAATAGGCCAACAGACTTGGGATTGCCTTGATGCCCAATATAGAGAAGACCTTGTTAATGCAGGTCTTGAAACAGTATGCAACCAATTGATCATAATTTTTGTAGGCCACACAGATGCTATAGAAAGAATGTCTTATCATAGGTTTACTCACAAAAAATGTTGTGATCTGAGTAAACTAGATAAGTACTTTTATGAGCAATATTTCAATATCTACTATAGTGGGCATGGGCAAGATTATGAAGGAATGTATTATAAATTTCTTAAAATTTTCTCACCTATTGGAGATTATTATTTGAATAGAGTCATGGAAACTCTAGTTAGGATAGGAAAGGAATTATAGGAAATATCCTTTCCTCAGATGTGTTCCTTCATAAAAGAAGTCAATGAAGAGATTTATGAATCCGATAGAAATAGGAAAATGGTTAAACAAGTTAAGCCCATTCTTTCTATTACTATTTGTAAACAACTTTCATAGGATTTTGGCTACAGTAGCCTACCAAAGAAATCAAGAAAAGATAAAAAACATAGATGTTTTGAATGCAATTTGTAGACACCTAAAAGACATTTTAATAAAAAGAAAAAACCATTCTGAAAATTTGGTAAAGGGTTTTTTAGAAACAAGAAATGACAAAAAAAGAAAAATGATTGGAAGCCAACTTGTTACATTTGCAAAGGGGAACACTATGCACATAAATGTCCTGATAGGAAAAGTGTCAAAGGAGAAACTAAAGTTAGAGCAGTCAAAGAATTGGGGATAACAAAAGAAGAATATGATTATATTTATGATTATCCTACTGATGATGATGATGTTCATCTTTCATCCACGAAGGATGATATTTATACAAAAGAGGATGAAGAAGCAGATGAATTAAAAATTGAATTAGGTTATTCTGATAGCACCCATTATTTTGATGCTTCAAAAATTTCCTTCATGTGTAGAATGATGAAACATCAAAATTTCTTTAGATCATTGCCCTTTCACAAGGGCATCAATCAAAGTCTTTTCATCTAGAGAAAAGATCACAAAAAATGATGATGGGGTAAGGAACTTGGAAAAAGAAAACAACATAACAAGAAACTCCACCAATATATTTGGAAAAATAAAAAATTGAGGAAGAAATTTCTAACCAAGTTAAGAAAGAGCATAAAAAAGCTCTAGAAATCCACCCACTTTTATCAAGCCTATGTTCTCACAAAATCATTTTCTTGACAGATGCCCATATTATCAGTTTGAGCTTATTGAGCCAACAATCCAACCAATTCTCCCATCTGCAAGACAAGTAGCTTGCAGAATCTAGAGATAGGAATGGTTAGACTTCCTTGACAAAGTGGTTGCACAAGCTCAAAAAGAAATTGAATAATTACAAGCTAAGGAATGTTCTGATCAAGCCATTGAAGTGAAACATTAGGCAAGACAACTTGAAAGGTTTATAGCTTAGTTACAAATTACTCCTGATCCACCAAAGGGACATGAAATCACCATTGTTCCTATTTGTTTGGAAACCTCTAAAGACCATTGTTCTGCCTAGGAACCAATCAAGAATTCGTCATCAATGGAAAGGTGGCTTTCCCTCGCGAGAAGATATTGACCAATCAAGTTCTTACAACATGATGAAGAAACTGATTGCCAAGGGTATTAGATGCTGCATGTCATTTTTAAGGTAAAAATGTTAATACATTTTAGATTGGCTTACCGGAGCGGAATTCGCAAACGTTGCGAAGATAGAATTATTTCGCTTTGCGTCCGATTTAGCATCTTGATACTAAAATTCTTTAGAAAAATATACATTATTCTTCTTTAGCATGTTTTTGCTTTTCCAGTAAGGTTTTGTGGATGTTAAAGAAATGATTTCCGATTTATTTCCCAACCATAAAATAATGGATACTCAGAGTATTGATATTTAGGATTCCCTCTTTACAAAATGGGAACTAAAGTGACAATCAGCTCCTAGATTTACTTTTCAATCAGGAGAACCCCTTCAAATACCTTACCTCAAAGAAACTGAGTTCAGCAGAAATGGGGGCTTCGAGGAGAAGAGCCTATAAAGTAAGGGCAATCCATATTTTCTTGCTAAAAACTGATCAGAAACCAAATTCAACAGCTAGGAGATTAGAGGCACTTCAAAGAGATTTCGCCGCGATAGAAATGTCAAAGACCTTACCTAAAGTGTTATCTGGGTCGCGCAACAAAAGGCTTCCGCTGAAAGAAATTTTAGATGTAATATAGAATATGGTTGCCTAAAGGTCTGGCCCCGCTCAGGTGTACGCTAAAGTAAAAAGAGAAAAAGCAAAAATTGGCGAGGTTTGTCAAAGTATTTACGATCTTCTTGCGAAATGAAGTGACACCAACAAATAGCCTATTCATCCTTTTTGTTGCTTGCGTACTATGTATGTTCCAAAAAAGGATGAAAATGGTAATGAGTGAGCCTTGAGAAAAGACTTGTTGTCAACTACAAACCATTAAATGTTTTCCTTGAATCCAATCAACACCCTCTTCCATCCAAAGACCACATTTGGAAAACCATCCAAGGAGATAATATTTATTCCAAATTTGATCTGACCGAGGGTTTTTGGAAAATGTCAATTGATCCTTCTGATCGGCCTAAAATAGCCTTTTGAGTGCCACAAGGTCTCTACCAATGGAATTTACTTCCATTTGGCACCAAGACAACCCCCTCCATTTTTCAGCAACATATGGATACCATATTCCACCAATCTTCCAAGTTCATTCTTCCCTACATAGATGACATTTTTGTATTTAGTCAATGGCCTTGCACTGACCTTGAGCATCTCCATCAATTCCTCTCTTTGCATCCAACATGGTTTATTGCTCAACCCAGATAAATGCCATTTTTCCAAAGAAATTATTTTTGTTGGTATCAAGCTTATTTCTTAGGGGCGAATGGAGGCACAAAATCATATTTTAACTAGAATCCACACTGTACCTATCATTAATCACAAGGAACTTCGAAGGTTTTTTGGTTTGGTTAATTATATTGTAGGATTTTATCAGAATATAGCTGAGGATAGGATAGTCTTGAAAAAACTCCTCAAAAAAAATCCTCCTACATGGGTAGAAGTTCATAATGTTGCTATTCAAAGGATGAAAGATAAATGTTCTCAACTACCACCATTGCGACTACTAGGATCTAGTTGCAAGATAGTAGAAATAAATGCTAGTGAGCACAACTGGGGAGGAGTCCTAAAAGAAATTGTTGACAATCATGAAGAAGTGGTACGTTATGTTTCTGGCAGCTTCAAAGGAAGTGAACTCAACTATCATAGTACTCACAAAGAAATTCTTGTTGTGGTCAATGTATTAAAAGAATTTTATTTATCATAGCTTATTAGCCATTCTTGTTGAGAGTGGATTTGCAAAATTTTCTAGGCTTCTTCAAATGAGAATCTAAGGATAAATTCAAAAGAGGAAGATTGTTACAATGGGCACAATTTTTGGACACCTTTTATTTCCAAATAGAACATCTTCCCAGTCACAAGAATGTATTTGTAGATTTCCTTTCTTGGGAGGGAAATGTCAGAGTTATTCACATAAGAGAAGAAATATGGTTTGAAGCCAGTTGTGAGGAGTTCAACTCAAATCCTTACCATTGTATAGATAGGAGGAAGAAAATATCAAATGATTATCTTCATGATAGATGAAGGATATTTGAAGCTATGAGAATTCTCACTAGAACAAATCTATGGCATTGTGAGAGTATTGTTAAAACCTTCCTTACTGAAAATGTGGATAGAGAACTTGCTACATATCTTGATGTTCCTCCTACCTACCCATAGTGGCCTTTTTAGTTTATAAATCCTCCAATCTTAAGACTAGATAGGTGGCTAAATGAAGAATGTGGTCATCAAAGATTACTTGATTTCTTCCAAGGACCAGAAAATAAGCCAAATCTTAATTTCTCTTTTAATGGTTATGAAGGTAAGTTATGGAAGCTAACTTTTCAATCTCTAGAAGATAACTTGATTAACAAAGAAGTTTTCTCGCACTATGGTCCATGAGGAGAAGGAAGTCAGTTTCAACACTATACATTGGGTGATAGAATTCAACATTTTTACAATACTTAGAGTCCTATCTGGATTCAAAAAACCACCTATCGAGAAGAGATGGGACATCCACAAGAAAGAGTAGTAAATATCAGTGGAAGCTGTAAAACTAAGGTACACCATGTCATGTGGAAAGAAGTAAATGAAAATTCTATGAGACAATCAAGCCCACCACAATATCATCCTTGCTAAGGATGGGAACCACATGATGACAATAATTGTCTTCAATGTGTTCACTTTACTTTTCCTTTATAAAAGTAAAGATGAGATGACAACTCATGATCAAATCCATAAGCCCACCATGAAAAAGTGGACATAAGTATTTGCTCATGATCAAAGGAATCTTAGTCATATCTACTTTTGGCTGTAAAGTAGTTTGTCCTCTTTAGTGGTGTTATTCCTTATTTGGAATCTCTGTAATAAGTGGCATCTACTGCCACGTGTAGGGTGGTGATCATTTTATCAAGACTCTTCTCTTGATTTTGCATCTATATAAGGAAGCTAAGTCACACCATTTGATCATCAAGTCTTAGAATATCATCTAGCTAAGAGAGTCTTTGACTCTTAAGTGTGTCTAAGTGAAGAGTGTGCTTTTCTCCTGTGCTTAGTGTGATATGGAGAATCAAAAAATTACTTATAGGATAAGTTGTGTTACTATCTATGCTATCAAGATTAAATCATGTAATATAATAACAAACATTATTTTTAGCTATTCAAAAATTGGTATTAGAGCCTATGTACTATCTGTAAATTTCAATGGATTTAATGACATATATCTATTTCTTCTATCTTGTTGTTGTCTTACTACTAATCTAGATACTAGGTCAATTTTTGTAAGAGACTATTATTCCTACATTATTCTGAAGTGAGTAACATGGTCCTGGTAGTAAGTCCCATTTTATGAAGGAGAGGCAGTAAAACCATTGGTCAGCGTGTAGTAGTAGGAGCAATCATGGAAAAATCAGTCTTCAAGGGAGTTGGTTCCAGTCTTATAGATCCATTACTTTCAACATAGCAAGATTTCAACAAAGATCATGATGAACGAGTAAGATTCTTTGATTATATTAGTTAAAATGATAATATGTTTGGTCCATTAGATAAAGTTGAATCTGCAAGCAATAATGTTATTTAGGAAAATATGAATCCCTTTGAAAGAGTTAAAGTTCCATATAAACATCCCAGTGAAATATATCTTGATGTCCAAGGTCTAAAGGATATTATGCATTATAAACCTAAGAAGTTGGGTAAAGTTGCTGAATTAAAACACAAAGTCAAGGATGGTTCCAAGGGTACATTGTAGTTATTCTCTGCTATAGAAATTAGGAAATGTAGAGAAATGGCTATATCAGATCCAAAATCTTACCATTACATGCATCTGTCTTGGGTTCATATAGGAATTGAAGGACATTATAGAATGGGTACAAGTAGACCTTCAAGAGGGGTACAAGTGTACCAATGCAAATGATAAAGGATGACACCCCCAAGATCCAAGATCCTAAGTCAAACCAACATAAGCACAAAGGGAAACACACGAGGTGGATGATGTGCAACAAAACAAGATATGTAATCATGCAATGTCAAGAACTTAAAAAAAAATGAATGACATGGATCAAAGATGTGCTCACTCTGGGGCCATGGAACATCAGGTCATCCGTGGGGTGAGTTGTCCCAATGAAGTGGTTTAGTGAGAAAGTCATGCCAGTGTGTTGGCTTCCCATCATACTAACCATACCAAAGTTATCCTCCTGATAACTTTGATAAAGGCACCACAATTTAATGCTTTTTGTAAATGTTTTTGATTATCATGTATAGATTTTGTTAAAGGGGATTTCGCTTTGTTTGTGTAAGGCATTCTTCTTAGGGAGAATTGTTCCTAATGTCTCCAAGAGAAGACAAGTCAAGGTTTCAGATCATTTCCCATGAGATGCCTCATTTGCATCATGCCATGTTAGTAGATTTTACACTCTTGGATGACATCAAACCCAATCACACCACCAAGAAGAGGACACATCACAAGAAAATACCATACCTATGAAATTTTAAGCAAGGATATCATCAAGTATGCTCACTTAAGATACACTATTACTTATGAGTAATTGTTAGTGTAGAGACATGAGAGCTGCTTAGAAAGCTCCTATGCCAAGTCACTGAATCCATTATAGCCAAGTATGTAAATAGAGTCAACTAAGGCATGTCGCCCACATCCCAAGCTTGCTCTCTCTTTATATGTTCATGAAAGGTTAATGAATTAGCCAAAAAAGAGACAATGAAAAGTGACATATAGGGATAAGACTTCCTAACCCTTTGCTCCCACTTAGTGTAGGATAAGGGTGAGCCGAGAAGGGATGATGATATGCTGCTCCTTGCAATGAATGTAAAACATGCAACTATGGCAAGGAGCAACAACTAATTCTATTTATTATGATGAGTAAACAAAGTTTCTACTTGATACATAATAACATATCTATTAGTTTAGATGTACCTTGCTGCTGTTGTCTTGGAAGAATCTTTACAATAGCATCAAGGGATCCTACAATATTGGTTTACAATTCTATGAAAGTATCTTGATTTCTTTTTGTTGAAACTGTATATTTTAAAAAAAATATAATGGCCTTGAAAACCCATTAAAGGATCTTAATTGGAAGAGGGGTTTGACTGAACCACCTTAGATCAAAAACCACTTTGGATAGAAACCCCTACTAGTTTTAAACCATACCTATAATAGAGTTCTTTAGAGACGACATTAAAATGTTGATATGAAATCCATCTTTTACTTAATTTTAGATCAATAACGAAGGAAATTTATTTTGTAATTATAGTTCTTTATATATCTTTTCCCTAGAGAGCATTTTAAATAAATTTATTTTCTTAGAATAGGTTTTAACTAAAATTGCTTTCTTCATTCTGCAATGGAAAAAGAGTAGATTGTCAAAAAAAAATGAAAAATATCAGTGCACTATATATTGAAGTCCTTGATCCAACAAAAAAAAAAAAGAATTTTGATACATACAAAAAAATTTATGTTGTCTACAATCCACTTATGTCTGAATTGTAATTGGTTTGACTTCGAAACTTGATTAGGGAAAAAATATTTATTAAAACACTATGAAACCAAATGAAAGTGCTAGATGTCGTAGTTACAAGTCTAAACTCAAAAAAAAAACATTTTTATCCTTCATGGAAAAAAATTATGTTGTATATGGTGACCGTCACTCCTTAACAATGGTGTTTACTAAAGAAAACTATTTTTTGAAGGAGATGGAAAAGAAGTGAAATTTTATTCTAAAAATTTTGAAAAAAATATATTTACAATCTATAGACAAAATTTCAAAAATCATTAGTTTGCATTATCTTCAAATTCCTCATGGTTTACCCACTATAGGTGCCCGAAAGTGAAGATTTAGTTAGAAAAAATTAGTTCAGTGTCCAATTTGGCCAAAAATTGTAAACTAGTATTGTGGGATCTCTCATATTGGATGAAGGAGTTTTGTTTGAAGGAAAATAACCAAGATCATTAGGATTTATAGCATCACATCCTTTTCTAGGTTGCTTCAGAAGTTCAAAACATCTTTCAAAAAAAAAAATCACATTTGTTGGATTTGGTGGTTGTTCGATTGCCTCAAAGTTTATCTTGGATGTTGTCTTTGCTTTTAAGGTGGTTGAAGTGGATGTTTTTGAAATTACCTATTTTCCTCTTCCCTATTTAGATTCTTTTGTTATGATCATGTATTCCCCCATGGATGTAGAAATGAAATCAAAGGTTTTTGAAGCCTCTTCCAATAACTTTGTGGCTTCTTCAATTTTCTTTTGTCTTTCTATATTGTTTGGCTTGGTACTGATCATAGCACATGTAATCTTTTTTTTGGAGGTGAAGAGGGTGACTTATCATAAACTCTGAATATTTGCTTCAAGGATTGATCCATATCAAGAAATTTAGGGTGCTTTATAATGAGGTTGATTTTTGTTTGCACATGATAGTGTTGATGTTTGCTTGAACCATGATACCTTCCCTATTAGGAGAGTTTTTAGGAGAACTAAAACCTATATGTTCATGACATTTAATGTTTGGTTCTTCAATATTGACTTCATCACAAGTAAGGGAATGATCCAGGGTTGGATTTTCTTGCTTGGAAATGATGGTGTTTCTTTGTTCAATAATGTTTTACTCATGATTCTCAATGATGGGATCTTATTACACAATAATATATTCTTCACTAATAGGAGAGATATTAGGAGAGGGGGATATTTTATTGTTGCGATTGTCGATGATTTCATTCTTTTTCACTAAGGTCTCATTCTCTTGCGCCATAATATATATCCTAGTAGGATAGCTTTTAGGAAAGTGACAAACAATAGGTTCATCACATTTCATGGTTGAATTTGGTAAATTAGCTTCATTTCTCATAGGAGAGGCATCAAGAGATGGATAACTAGGAGGTTCATGGTTACCAATGATTTGAATTTTTTGTTTAAATAGGTCTTCCCAAATGGTAGGGACATTAGAAAAGGGAGGAATAAGATTCTCATGAGTCTCAATAAGGATATCTTCTAACAAAAAATATCTTCTTCATATCTAGAGAAGATATTAGGAGAAGAAAAGGTTTGATTTTCTGATTATCTACATTTACATTCCCATGTCCTATAATTTCTTCTTGAGTGGGAGAGGTAGGATTTTCATAGCTCTCAAATATCAACATATCCTCCACACAAGTGTGTTTTTCATGATCATTCACAATTGTATCCTTATTCACTAAAGCATTTTTATAAGTAGGGGAAATGTTGGGAGTAGTGGCCATGATGTGAAATTCATGTGTCATGTCTTTCTAAGGGGGAGGACAAGGATGAAAAGAAAGAATTTCATGATCTTCAATAATTGTATCTTCTTTCACCAAGATACCTTCGTCACCAATGGGAGAGATATCAGGAGAAGAACAATTATGATTATCATGATTGTCAATGCTTGCATCCTCTTGTATCAAACCTTTAGTGGATGATCCTAGTGAGAGGAAGTCCTTAAGGGCTTCATCTAACATGTCTAAGTCATCACTAATAAAGGTCTTGGATGATATGTTTTTCTAAATGTAAGTGTTTTTTGAATTGTTTGTTTTGATGTTTTTAGTTTTTAGTTTTCATTTTCTAATGAATCTGATCTAAATGAACTAGGAACTAATGCTAAGAATGAAAATTGCAAAAATCTAATTGTATAGGAGTGAATTTTCACCCCTTACAAAAATTCCCCTTTTACACTTCCTCACCTTAGAAAACCAAATTTGAAGGAAAAATTCCACATCAGCAAGCTGCCTTTGTTCCACTTGGCATTCATTTGTTGAGTCAGTAAAAGAATATTTATCAGGGATGCCTATGTGATGCGCAAACATTAGTGTGATGTTCTTACATCCATAATGGATTCCTACATCTAAAGTTGGTAGAGGTGTTACACTTCCTATTGGGAACACTTTGTAACATCCCTCTTTGACCAATCGACCAAAAAATTCATAATTCTTGCTCATTCTTCCTTCAAATTGATCCATTTTCACTTCATTTCATCCTCTAGCAATCTCTAATCATTCAATCAAGCACTTCACTCTCAATAAACACTTTGGAACTCCATAACAACAGCAAAAACACTCCATCAACTTCACAAAGGAAGTGTGCAACAAGCCATTGTAGCAGGGGTTTGAGGTTTTGCAACACTTGCCTTCATCACAGTTAAGGCTGTGGTGATTGTTCAACCCTTATTTTTCCTCCATTGGCTAGTGAGATTTCAGTGGAGGTGGTAACATTTCACTCCTCTCCTTTGTTATTTGGTTGAGTAGCTCTTTAGTATTTTGTAGTGTTATTTGAATTTCTACATTCTTTACTTCTTTATCATACTTTTCTCCATTGTTGCTATCTAACTATCTATGGAGGTGAAAACACCAAAACGAAGGTCTGACTAAGGTAGACCCCTATATAGCCCCCAACAATTTTCCCTCCTTATTTTGTGGAGGTGAGAGAATGTTTGGAGCTAGTTGGCGAATATGAAATTTTGTGAGATCATCTATGTCACCCTAGCCTTCATATTTACTTTATCATATTCATTTGTATCTTTCCTACTTCCTAATTCTATTTTGTTCCTTTAGAAGTAACTAGCTAGGCCTTCAATTTTTTTCCTGGTGGTTCATACTGTGCTCTTGGTCCTTTGGTTGTACAAACACCAACGCACCTGAGAGATGCTAGTGCATTGTGTTGTCTTCCCAGAACTACGCTTTGCTACCTAAGGTATAGTACCAAATCTGAAAATTGGTTTTCCTAGCCCCAATTTATATTTTAGGTTTGAAGAGTGTTTGAAGGACCTTATATTCCTCATCATTCTTGTCCCTCATTTCAAAAAATCCCTTTAGAGTGAGGTAAGTTAGGACAACCTTTCACTATTGGCTCTCCATGACCTGGGGCCTTGATGTGGTCGGTCCTCCTCTCACATTTTTTGGAGAACCTGCCGTGAACCAATGTTTTTTCATTCATTGGTGTTAAGGCTTTTCCCTTGTACCTCATGATTGTAGTTTCCCTAAGTGTTGTGAAGGTTTATGAGTATCACAACCCAGTCGATGGCCTCCAGGTATATTGTTAGGAGAAGTATACAACACCTTTTGATGGATAGGATGAAGGTCACTACTAGTTTCTCTACAAGCCTTTTTGCTAGGTTCGTTGTTGGTCTTGCTACATAGGATCAATTGTTGAGGGGCGAAGTAGGGATTTCTGATGAGATTGGCCACGTCCCCACTCCTCCTGTGTCTCCAAAAACATCGTCGGTGGATGAGTATGAGGCCATTCACATTCCTTCAGAGTATATTTCTCCTATTAGAAAGGGACTTGGTGACTTGGAGAATCACTTAGAAAAGGGCTTGAAGATGGCTAGGGCCACTATTATCAATGAAATAAAGCATATGGATGGAAAAGATCAAATAGGCATAGAACTCTTGGCTAGTCTCTCTAGTCTAGCTAAATCATGTGCCCCTCCAAACAATCTTAACATTGTACAAGGGGCCACTTTTTAAGATCATGAGAGATAGCTAGGAATGTCAATGCCTTCCACATCTGTGTACATGGCTAATGTTGTAACCTCGATTAGCATCCCCTCTACCTCTGAGAGATCCAAAACTATCAAAGTGAATAGGATCCCCTTGGGTTTCTACTTCACCCCTCCTGTCACCTCTAGTAGTGGAGGTTTTGGTGGGATGAGTGGTGGAGGATTTGGTAGCGGTGGTGGCTTTGGCAGTGGAGCTACCTTCGGTAGAGGCCCTACTAGTGGCAGTGGCCTTTCCAGTGGTTCCAACGGTGGTCACATCAATGATTCTAGTGTTGGCTCTAGTGGTGGTTCTAGAGGAGGTTCCTTTGGACCTATGTCTTCTAATGACCCTATTATGAACACTCTTCTCTAGAATATGGGTAAGATGTAGAGCCAGTTGGTGAGTCTCTCCCAAGCCTCTGCCTAGCCTATCTTTCAACCCTTCTTTTGGAATAGCTCATTGCTGGTTACAATTTTGAATACTCCCTTCCCTCAAGGAAAGGAGATTCCCAAATTTCAAAAATATGGTGGTGAAGAGGACCCACAAATGCATGTATCTACCTTTAATGCCTTGTGCACATATTTCTATCATCATGATGTGGTGATGGAAAAAATATTCCCTTTATCTCTCAAGGATGCAACACTTGAATGGTATTTTTCCTTGCCCAATAATTCCATTTTCTCATTTGACCAAATTGTAAACCAATTTCTCTGATAGTTTCAAGCCAACATTGGACCGAAGATGACCTTTTCAGACCTCATCTAGTGCAAACAAGGTGATAATGAAAAGATTATTGATTTTATAGTGTGATACCAAGTGCTCTTTTCATAAATATCATATTCATTGCTCAATTCTGACATGTAGAAGGTGTTCATATGGAACTTGCAAAGAACTTGGTAGGAAAAGTTTTCCCTTATGAAATACCATTCTTTCATGCATTTTTGGGCAGCTCCATGAGAGTATCAATAGGTGGTAGTTCAGTTCTTCCTCGTGCTCCCATTTAGAAGGAAAGTCCATTGTATCAATCACTGGGAAAGGAAAGGTTGTTGCGAATGTAGTAGCCGGTACAGATGATAATGGTTTCAGATGCAACTAAACATTCATAAAGTTATTATAATCTTATTCTTCCATATTGCAAAATTTTTTGAAAGATAAGTTCATAACCTAGAAAAACCCTAAACCTCTTAAGGAACCTTACCCCAATTGGTATGATGCAAATACCTACTATCAATACCATCGAGTTAATGAAAATGATACTGAACGTTGTATGCACCAGTGTCATGAGATACAAGACTGCATCAAGGATAGTACTATTCATCTCGATGGGAGTAAGGAAAATAAAAATAAATTGGTGATGAAAGTGAATAGTGAATTGTAGATATAAATAGACCCATTTATGTTGCATTTTTTTAATATGATTATTGATCCCTTTGATTTTTTCACTCAGCCTGAGGCCTATGTTAACATGGTCACAGTTACTCCTACTACACAACTTGTTCTTGGTTCCTCAGATGTGAAATTCACGTCGAAGGAGTTACCCTTGAACAACAAGCCCTCTCCCCTCTACATTATCACTCACCTCAATGGAAACATTGTGATAGGGGTCTTAGCTATCCCTACGAGCTGAGTGAATGTCATTATGGAAGTGACATTGTGGCTTAATTCATTACATAGAAAGGAGTATGAAAAAACAAAATCTACCATCCATACACACGATGGTATTTTTCTAAAGGCATATGGATCAATAACTTTGTCCATCCTAGTTGGACTAGGGTTGTAGACACATTTTCAATGTTATTCTAGAGTTAGATCTATTTAGGATGAAGTTAGGAATACCTTGGCTAACTTCCATGAATGGTATTTCCTCTGTTAGTCATAAGTGTTTGAAGTTCTCCCAAGAAGATATTGTGCATGTAGTGCATGACACTGGATACTAGCCTCTGGTGTCCCATGGGGGATATTCATTGGATCACTTTTGGCCCACCCTAGTCGATTTTCTTCCTCCAAGGGTGGACCTACTTTACAAAAATTACATAAAGTATAAGACTGAGGGTAAGGGACAACCAAAACTAACCCTTCCCATGGCATAGTAGCCAGTTTCTTCCACTTCTTGAAAGGGAAAGGAGAAGCTTGCCTCTTCTTGGGATACCTCGTCTGCTCCCCTTTCCTGGGAGGAGTATTGGATGAGAAAGCTTGGCCTTTATTAGCTAAGTCCAATGATACCTTCTTGGTGTAGACCAAAGATCAGGATATTGGATCTTCCTACTAAGCCTCCCAGGCCTTGGTATTATTTGTACGACAAAAAGAAAGGTCCCCAAAGGGAAGTTTCTTCATGGCTTCCTACTATTCCTACTCCCAAAGCAATAAATGGGAAGAGGACCACTGTTGAGGCACTATAGCTGATTCCCTTTGTTGTTTCCCAACTTGCCCCTCCTGATCCCATTTAGGAGTCTATTCCTCCACCATAAATGGCTATGGTGGACACCCCCATGGTTGAGTAGGAGCCTTTTTTTCCTTTGTAGCCTCTGGCCCCTCCGATTTGAAGAGTCATAGAAATCACCTTGCATGCGAGCATAAGTATCAGTGAAAGCCTCTTGTAGCTAATAAATCTATCTTATAGAGGAAGGAAGAGGATATGACTGCCCCTATATCAGGGCCTCGTGTTGCATCCTCCTCTCTCCTCCCCTCTACTTCTATCCAATCTATTCCAACCTTGCTTCTAGCTTCCGCTGTGAGTACAAATTTTCCTGACCCCAAAAAGGTACAGGTGTTCATCGCCCCTTCAAGGGAGTAACCCTTGTTGATGTCCCTTTTGGATGTCCCTCCTTTCTCAAAACCTATGAATATTCCAAATACTTTGGTGGTATCTGCTACAATTTTCTCTTCCTCTTCTTCCTCTGCACCTCTTGCCTCATCTGTAGGGAGTTCAGATCCCCCGATGAAGTAAAAGGTAGAGGGTGGTACTTCCAGCAATGGAGGATGTAAGAGGAGCCCACCTTCTCCAAAAGGTGGTCCTGTGCTAGCTTGTCATGTCCTAGTGATGGAGTCAACCCTAGCTTCCCCTGTGTTCATCACTTCCCCTGAGTTTTTTGGTGTGCCTAGTGGTGAATCTTGGCTGCAACCTTCTCCATCCATTGAAGTTAAACATGGCACTCCTATAAAGTGAATTTTTAACTCTTGGGAAGAAGTTTTGGCATTGTCAATGATCTTCGTAAAGTCATTGACCCTAGCTCCACAATAGCTTTATGGAGAGGACCTTGTGGGGCCCTCTTCCTTAGGCCTTATTGCAAGAGGGTTGGAAACTCCTCCCCTTAATATTCCACCACTACAAGCCCATCCTCCTTTCCCCTATGATGATATAGAGTGGGAAGCAAATGACCTCTTGGTTGATCAGTGTTAGGGGATGAGCCTTCTTTATCTTTAGATTAGATGAGTGTGTGTACTGTGATGTGTTCCCCCATGATCGTGTTATGTGTTCCTAAATGATCCAAGTGTCACCCTTTTTGGTGCTTGGATATAGGTGTGGTTTTTGTGTCGTAAACCTTCTTCTATTTGTATCATCATTCATTCATGTTTTTGATTGATTTTTGAAAAATTGGGGATGATGCAAAGCATTGGGGAAATTTAGGCTTCCCTTCCATGTTGACCCATTTTTTAACTTTTACTTTATCTTCTTGTGCATTCTTCACATGGTCTGATATAGCAGGGGGTTGATGATAGTTCATTTTATATACTATTATTATACTTACATATCTATTTATGAGCATTTCTACCACTGCAATATCAGATCACCCCTATGCCCTTTGTTTTTGATGTCTTTGTCTCTTTTAGCTTTTCTTTTATCTTTCTCTCTTCTTTACTTGAGTTGTCCCTTTCATGTGTGATAGTGCCATTTCTATAACATTTGAATTTTTAGAAAATGCATTTGTTACCAATGAATCTTTTCTTGAGAATCTTCACAAATTTTTCAAAGAATTACATTCTCAAATTGAAACCCTAACGAAACGTGTTTCCTTCATCATGGGTTTGTAAAGAAAGAACTTGAGGACCTTTCCTTCGAGGTGGGAGCAGCTTTGACCTTCCCCTTGCAAGGGGCAATTTTCTTCCTTTCAAATTCCTTGATGATGAATCGATTTGAGAAAGGAACATCTCTTCCACACTTTCAAAAAGTTCATCCCTTGAGTGGACCCCTTCTTCACACCAAGTCCTTGAGAGACCCCTTTGAAATTTTTGCAACTTGTTGATGGTCTATGTGACTATCCGCTTACTTGCCTACATGGTCACTATTGGACATGTTCTATCTATGGGTAAATATGTCGCTTTATAGGTGTTCCTGTGAAGCTACTTTTTGACTTTGTAGAGACCCCTTCCTTGGGTTTCCTCCATGTGAGAGATCTTGGGGGATACCTCCTTACAAGTTTGCAAGCCTATAGGGAACTTCTTCTAAGCTTCCTCCGTGTGAGAGATCTTGGGGGTCGCTCCCCTACAGGTTTGCAAGTGTATGGGGTGTTTTTCCAAGTTTCCTTCATGTGAGAGATCTTGGAGGACACGTTCCTTGTAGGTCTATGGGTTTGTAAGGCACTTTCTAAGTTTCCTCGATGTGAGAGATCTTGGAAGACACCTTTTGTGTAGGCTTATATGTCTGTAAGGTACTTTTTCTAGGTTTCCTTCATGTGAGAGATCTTGGAGGACACCTTCCTTGTAGATCTGTGGGCCTGTGAGGTGCTTACTTCTCAGGGATTCCTTCATGTGAGAGATCTTGGGGGTCATCTAATTGTAGGTCTGCAAACCTTTAAGACACTTTAATTATGTAGCTTCATAGTTCTATGGAGCTATGGAGTCCTTTGCTTGCCCTGCACTTTTGAGTTCACCAGATTGCGGTCTTCTTGATAATTTAGGTACAAATTTCTAACCCTATTCACTCTTCGATCTAATTTACTAAAGAAATAATTAGTATTTGTGCTCGCTAAAGTAGGGGAAAATATATAGGAGCAACTTTTCACCCCTTACACAAATTCCCCTTTTAAAATTCCTCACCTTAGAAAACCAAATATGAAGGTGAAATTCCACATCAGTAGGTTGCCTTCATTCCACTTGGCATTCATCTATTGAGTCGGTAGAAGAATATTTCTCATGGATTCCCGCATAGCGTACAAATGTCCATGTGGTGTACTTATGTCCCTGATAGATTCTCATGTCTCAAGTTGGTAGAGGTGTTACACTTCCTATTGGGAATGCTTTGTAATGTCCTTCAACCAACTGACCCATAAATGACTTATTCTTGCTCATTCTTCCTTCAAATTGATCCATTATCACTTGATTTCATCCTCTAGCAATCTCTAAGAATTCATTCAAGCACTTCACTCTCAAGTAGCACTTTGGTATTCCATAACAATATCAACAACACTCCATCAACTCTGCAAAGCAAGTGTGGAACAAGCCATTACAACAGGGGTTTGAGGTTTTGCAACACCTCCCTTCATCGCAATTGAGGTTATGGTGATTGTTCAAGTCTTCTTTCTCCTCCATTAGCTAGTGTGATTTTGGTGGAGGCAGTAATTTTTCCGTCCTCTCCTTTGTGATTTGGTTGAGTAGCTCTTTACTATTTTACAGTGTTATTTGCATTTCTACTTTCTTTACTTCTTTATCATACTTTTCTCCATCATTGCTATATGGTTGTTTGCGGAAGTGGAAACACCAAAACGAAGGTCTAATTGAGGTAGACCCCTATACAACCCCCAACAATTTTCCACCTTTATTGTGTGCAGGTGAGAGAACGTTTGGAGCTAGCTGAAAAATGTGCAATTTTGTAAGATCATCTTTCCCACCCTAGCCTTCATATTTTTACTTTATCATATTCATTTGTATCTTTCCTACTTCCTTGTTCTATTTTTTTCCTTTAGAAGTAACTAGCTAGGCTGTCAACTTTTTTTCTAGTGGTTCGTAATCTATTCCTTGTCCTTTGGTCGTACAAATGCTAGGGCACTTGAGAGATGCCAAAGCACTGCATTGTCATCTTGGAACTATTCTTCCATCCTTAGGTAGAGAGCTACCTTAGGTACAATATTGAATCCAAAAAAAGGCTTGCCTAGCCCCAATTCAGATTTTGGGTCTAAAGAGTGATTGAAGGACCTTATAGTCCTCATCATTCTTGTCCCTCATTTCGAAACATCCCTTTAGAGTGAGGTAAGTTAGGACAACCTTCTACTCTTGGCTCTCCATGACTTGAGGCCTTGATGTGGTTGGCCCCCCTCTCTTACACTAATGTTATCCATAATTACCATGAATGTAAATAATCCAAGGTGGTGAATGAGTCCTAGTAGGGATTTTTTTCAGAATTTTCATATTTTTTTGGTTGGTTTTTTATGTTTCCTATGTTGCATAATGTCGACCTAAGATGTAAATACAAATTTTCAATGATTTTCAATAAATTCAAATGTAACAATGCAAACTATATGATCTTTTTACTAATGAATGTTTTGAAACCCTAGAATGCAAATTAAACAATGCAAAATGCAATGCAATGTTAATGTAAATGTACTCCAAATAAAAAATATGATGCTCTAAATGCAGGTTCACCAAAATTAACCAAATATTTTTGTATTTATGAGTCCTCTCTTACACTTCTAGGGTTTTGAACCTAAAAGGAGAGAGGTACAAGAATCTTAATGGCTCACTCAAGAATAAACCCTTGAGATTCCAATGCAAAATGTTTGAAAACATAACGTGAAATGCAAAAAGACCTAAAAAGATGAAAATAAATGCAAATAAAATGGAACAGGAAAGTAAAATAGAAAATGTTCATCTCAAAACTTGTAGAGGATGGAATGGAGACTAGAAATGTTTTTGATCCTAAAAATTTTACCTACTAGGATTCATTTTCCATTCTGGGTGAATCATCCTTAGATCTGAAAAATTGTATCAGAGCCTATTTTAGTCAAATGGGTATCCAAATCCATTAAAATATCTGAAAAATAGGTATAGTGGGACTCATTCACCACTAATGGTGACTAAGTCAACTTTTACTTTTCTAAAAACTCAAAAAGTGGAATCTATAGCTCTTGGTTTGCTCAATCTACACCCCCAAGTGTCTAAATCTGAAACCCTGATTTTTGGCACTGTAAGTGACTTTTTGTGAAGATTTTAACCTTTCCAATAGGGAGATGACTCCAAAAAAATTTCAACCTATTCTTCAATGATATCTAAGCCTTCAAATCACCTAGATCTAAAATCACACAAGGAGAGAGAAAATGTTGATTGTTAGGGAATTGGGGTGTTCCTTGGTCAAATCTTGTTTAGGTAATTAAATGAAATGATGAAGCATGAACATGAAATAATGAAATCAAAACCTTTCCATGGTGATGTATCTTGAATTCATTCAACAATGGATGAAGAATATGCCCTTGAATGCCTTAGAATTGATCTCGATTGCTATCTTGATGCCCTTGTGAAGACTTAAAATGCTAAACCTTGACTTGTTTGACTTGAGAGGAATAATGAATGAATGAAATAATGATTAGAAGTTATTTTTTATATAGGCAATCCACTCAAATGCTTGTTATTTTGATCCCTAAGGCCGACATTGAAGAAATTAAACTTAAAACCTATTTTTTCATGCTTAAACTTTGAAAATAGCTCAAATGGGACTCATTCACCATTATAGGTGAATGGGTCCCACTTGGATGGAACTCATTTTCCCAAAGTGGAGAATTGGTCCCACAAGGGCTATTTTTGCCAACTGGGATGTTGGGGAATGAAGAAATTAAGCTTTTATGTTGATTTTGTTGGGTTTTTATATCAAAATAAGCCTTAAGATGCACAATATGGGGTTATAGGGGCCTATTAATGATGATATAAAGGGTGATTAGGGCTAGGTACATAGATCTCAATGTGAACATGTGGTTAAACACACTTTACAATATTTAAAAGGAGGTCCACTTAGCCTAGAAAGGCACAATATCCAATGTGAATGTGTAAAACACATTACAACACTAGATTAAAACCAAGTTTAATTTACAAGCCTTCTAGATTAATGTGAGAATACAATTAAATACATTTTACAATATTGAATTAAGGGAAAAATAGGTCCATTAGACTTAAATGCTTAATAAAATTCTAGAAAAGTGTGAAAGTCATTTACAACACTTTACAACACCTTTACAAGACACTGATAAATTCATTTTATTTATTTTTCAAGGGCCCAAGACCTATTGTAGATGTGTAAAACACCTCACAACACTAGACCAAGGTGATATTAAGTCCAATTTATCATTAATTATTCCCAAATCAAGTGTGAAAATGTCTAGAGATCCATTTTTCTACGCTACAATTATAGTTGACTGTGTACACACACACATGTGTGTATACACATAGTTGGTCATGAAATATAGGTTTGCTACTACAATATCATTAAACAGTCAACACATATTTGAAATTTTTTTTTCTAGCTCTAGAATTTTGAGAATTATATTAATAGTATTTGAGGTTATGATAAGCTAAATTATAAAGGGTTTCTTGTAGCTATATTATGGTTGACTATGTATATATATATACATACATATGCATATATATGTGTGTGTGTGTGTGTGTGTACACACAATCAAGAAAACAATATATAATATCTGAAAATAATGTATGCAACTCACCCTAATAATGGTATCATACACCTATTATTTGGCCGACTGTGTGTATATATATACATACCATTTATGGGTTTCATATGGCAACTCTAAGGGTTTCATGCACCTATGGTTTGGAAAAATGTGTCCTCTACCTACCATGAACCCCTCACACAACATTACCTACTCCCCCGTCATCCTCTTTTCACTTTCAATACTATATTGGGCTCTATTGGTATGGTTGAATTTTTTTTTATCAATTTACATGCATTTATAGGATTTTAATTTGAAATTAGTAATAATTTGAGTTATCTAAATCTATATATTATATTAATATTTAATATGTGTTTGTGTGTAAATATGCATAACATACATACATATATATATATATATATATATATATATATATATATATATATATATATATATATATATATATATATATATATATATATATATATATATATGTTTTCATACATAGGTATGTATGTATGGAACACATACATACATACATATGTAGATATGTACATATGTATGCACACATACATATGTGTGTATGTATGTATGCCATGTAGGATAGATAGTATGTAGTGTTAAACTGTATATAGTGTTCAATTTATGCTTATTTTCATACATATATTGGTTTTTTTTAGTAAAATTTATATACATACATATCATTCCACCTATCATCCTTACTTTACAACTGATTTAAGAATGTGTAAATATCTATGCCATTTGCATACACACATACACATAGTTGGCCAAAAGAGGTGAATGAAACCCTCAACAATGGTCCAATATATGATAATATCCAATATTGTCAATTAAATATGGAAATTACAGACATACATATATATATCATAATGTTGTATCAGAAAAGGGTTATAAATATTTGTATTAGTTTTTATTTATTTCAAGATATATATAGCCCCTAAATTGATTATATCTATAGTAATAAATTAACATGATCACCTAAGAGTTGTGAGAGTTAGAATTTTGGATATGATAGTAGAACATGCATTGATGATAATGTATAATTGGGGATAGGAGTAGACAATTGGGGCTCCACTTAATAACAATATAAGACCCAACATTTTTTACAAATAGTTGTTTTAATATGAAAGGATAGGTACATGTATGAATATTTTGTTTCAATTTGTATCATACTGTTGTTTGAAGTTATATAGAAATATCATAATGTTGCTTCAAATTACATATACATTATGAACTAATTGTATTTGTTTATGTATGTGCATATGTATGTATACTAATGTTGGAGCATCTAGTGGTGTGAGGGAAATCTTGCATCACCCAAAAAAATGCTTTCCATTTTTGTTCCTTTTGTTTTCTTTTTGTAGATGTTTTTGCATTTCTGAATACCCTTTTTGTCGAATAAGAGTTTCCAACTTTCAAAATTGCTTTTCTGCTTTTTCTGCTCAACTGTTATTTTTAGCAGGTGTGAATTTTAAGGCATGGGAAGAAAAAAATTTATGGGAAAGTTCATGATGGAAAAATAAGCACTTTGACGAAAGAGTCAGGTCAAGATCATTCACGGTTTGAAAGTTATTCAAGTTCCAGTTTCCGCTTTTTTCCCTAAAAAACCTTCAAAGTCTAGTTTGAGGTACTAAACGGTCTCGTACAGGCCCAAAAGTCATAAAAAATGGAAGATATGATCCTTAGCGCATTCTTCACTTCGAGACCTTTCTGACAGTACAAACGGTTCAAAAAACAAAGTCTCGCATCAAAAGTTATGGCTTCCGAAAGTTGGCCAATTTTTGGAAAATTGCCAATTTTTGAGTTAGGACTCAGTTTCTGAATTTCAAATTGTACTTTTGGTGCCAAACCACCAAAAATATTATCTTGAATGTTGTGTTTGGCTCCAAATGAAAAAGGGGCTATTTATGGGCTAGTTTCTGATTTTTGGGTAACTTTTGGGGGAAAGAGTTTGCATGCTACGAAAAGGGGATTTTTTGTAATTTAATAATTTTTCTGAAACTTCTGTAATTTTGCATGTATCACAGAGCTCAAGGATTTGAGATCCTCTGCATGTAAGAGCTTCATATTTTTTTAATAAAATATTATTCTATATTTTTTGAGTGTTATTCTGTGTCTCAGGTTTGCTCCCTCGTCAGGTGGTATTAGAGTGGGTTTTCTTGAGCATGTGGACAGATCGTTGATCATGAGGTAGTTCACACCAGGACTGTGGTTGTGGGTTCAAGATCTCCAAGATACCTCCAAGAGTGATTCCTGGTAGGCATGGTGGTGCCAGAGGTGGCAAAAATGCTGGTGGAAGAGATCCATGGGCAGCTGAGGGTTCTAAAGCCCTCCAAAGAAAAATTGATGCATTGTAGGAACAAATGAGAAGAGGGTTAAACCCAGGAAGGAGAGGAGAAAGTGAGGATGAATAAGAGGTGGAAGATTCAGATGTAGAAGAGGAAGAAGAAGCTATTGATCAAGGTCAAATGTGGCTAATTAGGGCCATTTCGAAGATCGATAAAAGACCCAGAATAGAAGTCCCTAGTTATTCCAGAAGTCTGAACCCAGAAGAGTTGATCGACTAGATCAACAAGCTAGAAGAATATTTT
Source organism: Sequoia sempervirens (assembly GCA_007258455.2). Taxonomy (NCBI): domain Eukaryota; kingdom Viridiplantae; phylum Streptophyta; class Pinopsida; order Cupressales; family Cupressaceae; genus Sequoia; species Sequoia sempervirens. The sequence continues at coordinate 47,843,126 of VDFB02373365.1, read as the reverse complement.
GAGTATGAAGAAGTAGAGGACCTAGATCAGGTTAAGTTTGCAAAAATGAAGTTGAAGGGCCACGCTAATATTTGGTGGAAAGAGGTCTAGTTGGAGAGGAATCAAAGAGAAAAAGGAAAGATCAGTAGTTGGAATTGCATGGTGGAGAAACTGAAGAAGTAGTTCATACCAATGGACTACGAGTTAGATCTACAGAAGAAATTGAAAGGGTTGAAGCAAGGAAGTAGATTTGTGAAAGAATACATAGAATATTTTCACAAGATGATCATCAGAATGGGCCATGCAGAGGCCAACAAGGAGAAGGTAGCCCATTATCTTAATTGGTTATGACCGAGCATTCAAGAGGAGCTAAGCCTGGTCAGAATGACCACCATTGAGGATGCATACCAATTTTCTCTGAAAGTTGAAGAGAAGCTAAACAAAAGATTTGACAACAAGCAAAAAGGATGAGGAGGACAAAGCGTAAGGGGTAGTGGAAGATCTTCTAGAAGCCGAAATGAGGATGAAAGAAAAAATGAAGATGTGGGTACCAGTCGAAGCCAGAGGAATGATAACTTCTACTGCCCTCATGATCAAAACAGTGGTGATCAAAGAGGTAGAGGACGAGAAATATTTGGGCTAGGATCTAGAAGAGGTGGTTTTAGAGGAACTTGTTTCCATTGTGGTGAAGAATGGCATAAAGCCTATGAATGTCCACAACACCAAGGAAGGAAAAATAGAAGGCCAGAAGGTCATGGAAGGGTTGCACATGTATATGAGGAAGCTCAATCAGAGCATTCAGATGATGTAGAAAGGGGAGATGCCCTAGTGGTTAGAAGAGCCCTAGTGAATGAAGAGAAGGAGCCAAAACAGAGGAAGAATTTTCTCTGCAGAAGATGCAAGTGTGAAGAAAAATGTTGTGATGTCATTATTGACAGTGGGAGCACCGATAATCTGGTGTTAGAAGAAATGGTTAGAAAGTTGAAGCTGAAAATGGAAAAGCATCCACATCCATATCAGATTGCTTGGTTGTAGAAAGACCACAAAGTTTTGGTCAATGAGAAGTGCCTAGTGAAGTTCAAGATTGGAAGCTATCGTGATGAGGTACTCTATGATATCATCCCCATGGACACATGTCACATGTTGTTGGGGAGGTCGTGGCAGTTCGATAGGCGAGATGTACATGATGGTCATGCAAACAATTATTCCCTGATGAAGGATGGAGTCTGCCATAAGTTGAAACCCTTGAAGAAGGATCAAGAAAAGGTATGTAGTAGTGCTAGAATTTGTTTTGTTGATGGAAGGAAATTTTTAGAAGGCATGAAGCATGAGCATATGTGTTATGCATTGATTCCTAGAATGGATAAGGAAGATAGTGAGAAGGTGCTAGTAGAAGTTTTTGGACTATTGGATGAGTTTCAGGAGATTATTTCTAATAACATACCTAAGGGTTTACCACCAGTGAGGAAGATCAGTCATTAGATTGACAAGATCTTTGGAGCTAGTTTTCCAAATAAGGCAGCTCATAGAATGACTCCTGCAGAAAATGAGGAGTTGACTAGACAAGTTCATGAGTTGTTGAGAAAGGGTTTGATTTGAGAGAGTCTGAGCCCATGTGCAGTACTTGTAGTACTAGCACCGAAGAAAGATGGGGAGTGGAGGATGTGTACAGACTCCTGAGCAATAAATAAGATAGCAATCAAGTATAGATTTCCCCTGCCAAGGATGGATGACCTATTGGATTGTTTGAGTGGAGCTCAGTACTTCACAAAGATAGATCTAAAAAGTGGATATCACCAGATCTGGATTCAAGAGGGTGATGAGTGGAAGACTGCCTTCAAGACCAAGGAGGGCCTATACGAGTGGTTAGTCATTCCTTTTGGGCTAACCAATGCACTGAGCACATTCATGCGGCTCATGAATGAGGTACTGAAAGAGTTTCTGGGAAGTTTTGTCATTGTGTATTTAGATGATATTTTGATTTTTGGTAAGAACTTGGATGAGCATCTAATGCATATTCTTAGGGTTTTTGAGAACTTGAGAGAGGAGAAACTATTGATAAATTTGAAAAAGTGTAGTTTTGTTAAAAAGGAGTTAGTGTACTTGGGGTTTGTTGTCTCAACAGAGGGTTTAAAGATGGACCCAGAGAAGATGAAGGCTATTTTGGAATGGCCTACCCCAAGAACTGCTACTGAGGTGAGATCTTTCCATGGTTTGTCTAGTTTTTACAGAAAGTTCATTAGAAACTTTAGTAGTATTTGTGAACCCTTGACTGAAACAATGAGAGGGGATAGAAAAGAGTTCAAGTGGAGCACTAGAGCAGCAAAGAGTTTTGATCTGTTGAAGCATAAGATGATAGAGCAACCAGTTTTAACCCTCCTAGATTTCAATAAGGTATTTCAAGTGGATTGTGATGCTAGTGGTTGTGCCATTGGAGCAGTGTTGAGCCAAGAAGGTAAGCCCATTGCCTATTTTAGTGAAAAGTTAAATGGTGCAAAGAAAAAGTACTCTGTATATGATCAAGAATTTTATGCAATAGTTCAAGCATTAAAGAAATGGAGACATTATCTATTGCCAAAGGAGTTTGTTTTTTTTACTGATCATCAAGCATTACAGTACCTGAGTAGTCAGGGAAAATTAAACTAGAGGCATATGAAATGGGTAGAATTTTTGTAGAGTTATACCTTTGTTTTAAAGCATTGAAGTGGCAAGTCAAATAGGGTTGCAGATGCCTAAGTAGGAGGAAAAAATTGTTAACAAAGATACAAATTGAAGTGGTTGGGTTCAATGAACTCAAGATGTTGTACCCTGAAGATCCTAATTTTGCAGAGGCTTGGAAAGCTTGCAAGGAGCCTGTTACAGTTGATAGGACAAAGTGGTTGGATTTCATAATCCAGGATGACATGTTGTTTAAGGGAAGCCAATTGTGTATTCCGAGGAGTTTATGAGGGAGAACCTGATAAAGGAGAAGCATAGTGGAGGAATGGCATGACATTTTGGTCAGGATAAGACCATTTACATTATTAGTGAGCATTATTATTGGCCTCAATTATCACTAGATGTGAAGAAGTTTGTGCAGAATTGTAGGGTATGTCAAATGGCTAAAGGAGTAAGCCAGAATACTAGGTTATATCAGCCCTTACCTATACCAGATAGGCCATGGGAGGATATAGGTATGGATTTTGTTCTTGGTTTTCCAAGGACATAGAGAGGGAATGATTTAGTATTTGTGGTAGTTGACAGGTTTTCAAAGATGGCACATTTAATCCTATGCTAGAAGACCCATGATGCAGTCCATATTGCTAACTTGTTCTTTAGAGAAGTGGTGAGACTACATGGTCTGCCAAAGAGTATAGTCTGAGATCATGATACTAAGTTCGTGGGATACTTTTGGAGTACCTTGTGGAAGAAGTTGAAGACAGAGTTGAAGTTTAGTTCTACACACCATCCACAAACTGATGGGAAGATTGAGGTTGTGAACAAAATTATAGGTAACCTACTCAGATGCTTGGTAGGAGATAAACCCAAGCGATGGGACTTGATCTTACCCTAGGCAGAATTTGCTTACAACAATTCTGTCAATAGAAGAATTGGTAGATCACCATTCTAGATTGTGTATGGAGGTAGTCCTAGGACTGCTCCAGAATTAAGGAAGATGCACCAAGAGAAGAAGACAAGTGATGAAGCCAAAGAGTTTGTAGAGTACATCAAGAATATGCATGAGAAGGTAAGAAAATATATTAACTAGGTGAATATGCAGTATAAGGCTAAGGCAGATCAAAAGAGGAGGTATAAGGAGTTTCAAATTGGTGATGAAGTGATGGTATGCTTGAGGAAACAAAGGTTTCCAGTGGGAACCTATAACAAATTGAAGATTAAGAAGTTTGGTCCCTCTAAAATTATGAAGAGACATGAATCAAGGAATGCATATGAGGTAGATTTTTTAGATGGAGTCAATATTTCCCCTGTGTTTAATATTTTAGATTTGACAGAGTATCATGAAGGTGGCGCAGAGGAAGTACCAGCAATGGAACAGTGTGGCATTCCAACACCTACTTCAGAGAGGGGGGAGATTGAAGAAATTATGGATAGTTGTGTGGTAAGGAGTACCAGAAATAGGCAGTATGAAGAATATCTGGTGAAGTGAAGAGGAAGTCCTGTGGAAGATTCATCCTGGTTGTCTAAGGCAGAGGTTGACTGTTTGGGTTTTCCTCAACCATCTGAGATGTGACAAGGTCACTTCTCAAATTACTCTGGGTGTTTGATGCAGGAGCATCTAGTGGTGTGAGGGAAATATTGCATCACCCAAAAATATTCTTTCCATTTTTGTTCCTTTTTTTTTTGTAGATGTTTTTGTATTCTTGGATACCCTTTTTGTCAAATAAGAGTTTCCAACTTTTAGAACTACTTTTTTGCTTTTTCTGCTCAACTGCTATTTTTAGCAGGTGTGAATTTCAAGGCGGGAGAAGAAAAAAATTTATGGGAAGGTTCGTGATGGAAAAATAATCACTTTGGCGAAAGAATCAGGTCAAGATAATTCATGGTTTGAAAGTTATTCAAGTTCTAGTTTCTGCTTTTTGCCTTGAAAAACCTTCCAAGTCTAGTTTGAGGCACTAAACAGTCTAGTACATGCCTAGAAATCATTGGAACTAGCAGAGCTGGTTTTTAGCACATTCTTCACTTCGATACCCTTCCAACAGTGCAAACGGTTCAAAAAATGAATTCCCAGATCAAAAGTTATGGCTTCTGGAAGTTGGTCGATTTTTGGGAAATTGCCAATTTTTGAGTTAGGACTTAGTTTATGAATTTCAAATTGTACTTTTGGCGCCAAACCACCAAAAATCTTATCTCGAATTTTGTGTTTGGATTCAAATGGAGAAAGGGGCTATTTATGGGCTAGTTTCTGATTTTTTGGTAACTTTTGGGGGAAAGAGTTTGCATGCTGCAAAAAGGGGATTTTCTGTAATTCTGTAATTTTACATGTATCATAGAGCTCAAGGATTTGAGATCCTTTGCATGTAAGAGCTCCATATTTTTTTAATAAAATATTGTTCTCTATTTTGTGAGTGTTATTCTGTGTCTCGGGTTTGCTCCCTCGTCATATACATATATGTATGTATGTATGTATATATATTTTTTATGTGCATGCATACATGTATATAATAAATTCACCTGATCACCTAAGGGTTGTAAGAGTTAGAATTAGGAATATAACAGTATAACATGCATTGCTTGTTTCATTGCACACATATCCTTGTTCTTTTACATTCATCTGAATTATATGTATGGTTTTTTTATTCTTCAAATACACTCACTCTTACATGTATCAATATGTTGCTTCAATTTGTATCATATTATTGGTTTTAGTTATATAGAAATACCATAATACTACTTCAAGTTATGTATACATTGTGAATTGATTATATATGTGTATGTATGTATGTATTTATACATATATGTATATGTATGGATATAATTTTTTTATGTAAATACATACATATATATAATTAGTTAATATAATCAACTAAGTGTTGTAAGAGTTAGAATTGGGGATATGATAGTATAACATGCATTGCTTGTTTCTTTGTACACATAGCCTTATTCATTTACATTCATCTAAATTAGATGTATGGTTTGTTTTTTCTTCAATTACACTCACTCTTACATGTATGAATATGTTCATTTCAATTTTATCATACTATTGTTTGTAGTTATATAGAAATATCATAATGTTGCTTCAAGTTACATATACATTATGAACTAATTATATATGTGTATGTATGTATGTACAAATATATGTATGTATGTATATGGATATGTATGCATGTATATATATTTGCATATACATACATACATATATAATTTGTTAACATGATCACCTAAGGGTTATAGGAGGTAGAATTGGAGATATGATTGTATTACATGCATTTCTTGTTTTATTGTACACATAGCCTTGTTCGTTTACATTCATCTAAATTAGATGTATGGTTTGTTTGTTCTTTAATTACACTCACTCTTACATGTATGAATATTTTGTTTCAATTTGTATCATACTATTGTTTGAAATTATATAGAAATATCATATTGCTTCTTCAAGATACATATACGTTGTACAAATCGATTATATATGTGTATGTTTGTACATATGTATGTATGCACATATAAATAATAATATTTTTTATTTTTCACCATAATGTTGTTTTAGAAAAGGGTTCTAAACATTTGTATCATACTATTGTTTCAAGATATATATATATATATATATATATACATATACATGTATATATATGTATGTATGGTATGTATATATATATGTACATAAATGTATATATGTATGTATGTATATATATATGTATATAAATGTACATATGTATATATATTTACATATACATATATATACATACATACATACATATATATATATATATATATGTATATATATATACATATATATATGTATATATATATACATATATATATGTATATATATATATATACATATATATATATTACAAAGATAGATAGATATATATGTTTCTTACAACCTTATTCATTTACATTCAACTTAATTAGATGTATGGTTTATTTGTTCTTCAATTACAATGACTCTAACATGTAGGAATATGTTGCTTCTATTTATACCATACTATTGTTTCGAGTTAGAAACTTTAAAACAATCACAACAAAACTGTTCACAATCTTCCAATCAATTAGAAACATCAGTTACAAAATTACATCAGTTGGGATCCTTCAAAACAATCACAAAAAACCTATTTGCACTCTAACATTCCAATTAATTAAAGAAAAGTGGGAAAGTGAAATTTGATTATGGGAAGATATCTATTGATGTGTTGTTTGTAGCCTATGAATGAGTAGAATTGCAACTTGCAATTGGTTGGCTAATACTTGGGGTAGGGGATGGTGGATAATATTAGGGGCAATGAATTGACACAAAGTCTATTAATATTGCACGATGGTCAGGCAAGGGATTTAAAGGGTTGTTGAGCAGCCCTTCCTTTGTTGCCTCTTTTCTAGCATTCTCCATTTCTTTTTATTTTTTGTAACTTCTTGTTCAATCCTTTTCTATTCCCTTTTATGTTCCTTCTCCTTCTTTTGCATTTCTCTTTGAACCTCAAGTACTATTCATTGTTGTTATCTTTCTATTCTTATTTTTTCCTTGAGGTCCTTTGTTGCAATTCTTTCAATCTTTTGTTGTTCAATTTTCTTTCTCTTCCTATCTTTTAGTTGATGGATTTACTTTTTCCTCTCCCCTTGCTCATTTAGAAACTTCATGTAGTTGTCTATGGTGAGGAGTTGGGATCCTCTTGGAATTCAAATCCCATGATCAACTAGCTTATTGGAATTATCCTTCACTACATGAACATGTAACTTCAAAATTTGGGAGAGGTATAAAAATTTTTGGCCTCTGAATGGCTCTATGGAATCTTCTTCATTTGTAAACTACACCTCACTAGTTGTTTCCTCCACTTCCTTTCCTCCTCCTAATTGACCAAGTTCACTTTCTCCCCAATTAACATAAAAGGCACTAGGGTATTTGGGCCTATGATGTGTTGTGGAGATGTCATTGATAGAATTTTTTCTAAATTCACATTCCAATCAATTTCAATATTTGTAGGCCCCTCTAACAATCATTATTGCTACTTTGGTGCACTCAATAGAGAAAGAGAGATGTTTGCATACATATTTTGGTCACCCAAAATTGGTGTTCTTGGTGGACTATGTCAGTCACAAAAAACCTAGTGTTCCAATTGGAGATTTATGGTCTAAGAAACTAGTTATTTCAAGTGAACTATACTAGTCTACAAAATAAGTTTTTCCAATTATACATTCAACCTAAGTTTGTGGCACACCATCGACTGATAGAATTAGAATGTTTTCTACAACAAATGCTTCCTTGAGGGAAGAAAACTAGAATTTCTCACTTAGCCTCATGTCCTCCACCAATGCATCTAGATTTAGATTCCAAATACTTGTTCTTTCGAAGCCCACTTTTATTTCTCAATTGTTAATGATTTTTGAAAAGTAGTGCTACCAAGTGTTGCCAATTTCACCCTTATAATCTCTAAATCATAGTCCATGATACTCTTTCCTTTTTAAAATATGATTTGAAAGATGCAAAAATGCTAATATCAAGTGGTTGTAACCTGTGTGATGTGTGAGTTGGTCAGGTAAGCAAGGAAATTCCTAGAAACCTTCTTTATTAATGGTAGAAAATGCAACGTGGTTTCTATGACCATCAAAAATCAAGAGGTTTCTATTAGTGGGTGAGACACCCCTAGGAACAACACCAAAAAAATGGTGTAGCTCATAAATAGATCTTTCATCATCCATGCAAGAGGTTGAGCAACCATACATGTACTTGGCTCTAGTTAAGTATTTAGTTATTGAGGTGTTTTTTTCTCTTAAAAAAATAAAATTCGGGCATCTTCTATCCAATAAAGTTTTCATAACATAAAACAATGTTCCATTATCAGTTCTTGGGGATAATGTAGGATACACTTTTACTACCTTTTTAGCAAGCACTCTCATTGCACCATTTCATCCAACTTGGAGGCCAATCTCATCGTAGTTCAAAATCTTGATTGGACCATAAGGATTGGTTATGTATGCCTTTTCCAATGTTTCATAGAATGCAACAACAACCACAAGCCTGAGATTGAGTGCATGGTCTCTATGTTGGCCTTGTTTTTTTCTCAAAGTTAGATCAAGATGCCTTCTTCTGAAGCCCATCCACTAAGACTTACTAGCAAGTCCATCCTTGAATGGATTAGGCCTTGTCTAGCAGATTTATGCTATTTCAGATTTGAGATTGACAATTTCTAAACCATGGCCAACAACAACCATTTCCTTGTACCATTTGACAACCTTTGCCTCTTTGTCATCATTCAAGACTGATGAGGGCCCTTTCCTTTTGCTAGAGGTAACACCACTCAACCAATTAGACAATATGGTTGTTGGAAGACCCCCCTTCTTTGCTACCCCTCTTATTGATGTTATATTGTCTTCAACATCTTCCATGGAAGATTCCATGTCAATCCTGGTCTATTCCCACTACACTGCAACCTTTTTAGTTGTAATAGTTGCGTTCACTTGCACTACAAGTTTGATCAGTTATGGAATGGGAATTATTTCATCGTCACTATGTGACAACCTTAGACCTCTTTTGTGTGTAGGCAATGTTGTTCAAGCTTGCATGGTTCTTTTTGGCACATTATTTTCCATTTGCATTGAGAAAAATGTAAGAAAAATAAACATCATACACTTTCATAGAGTGTAACACCCCACCATTAAACCCCAAAGGACAACACATCTAACTAACAATTATGACTTTTTTTAAAAAGTGAATCAACATATGGGTATGTGCAGGATCATGGTATGCCAAAAAGTGGCAGTATTTGTAGGGTATGTGGCTGATGACTTTTTTTTCACCCAAAATTAATGAAACGAAAAGGGTTTTTAGAGGAGATTCTCAGCTTTCCAAAAATATAAATTACGATTTAATTTGAATTTAATAAATAGTTATTATTCATTTTCTATTAGAATTACGACTAAAGTCCTGATCGATAGGCTGATTGAAAAACATCTATAACTTTCAAACGGTACCATATTTTTTGAATCCAAAACATGCATCACATTCTATGCTTTACATACTATATGATTAAAAAAAAAAAATAAATTTCATGAATTTTTGACCAAGTTAAGGTGGTCAGACAGACGAGTTTTTATATTTTCTAAAAGTTGTAATAAAAAATTCATAATTAATTATTTACTTGGAAAAAAAATTACAAAAAATATGCATCACATCCGACATGAGTCCTCTACTTACATATAAAATCTTACAAAAATATTATCATTTTATTATGGTTAGGGTGGTGCAACACCTACTTATTTTTTCCTAAAATTTAAGTACTCTTGCATTGAAATTTCAAATTTTCACCAAATAGATTTTATTTATTTTTAAATAAACCTAGTATTTTAGAAACTACATTCAATTTTATACAAATTCTATTCTTACATATTTTTGAAATAATATAGATAACTTATTCAAATATTTACGTCAAGTTGCCTAACACTGATTTTTCTGATTTTTTTGCCACTTAAGGGCCTGTTTGGCATACCATGATCCTGCACATGCCCATATAGATCATACTATTAAGTAACATAGAATGTAAAATACACATACATAATCTCTAACTATGTCCTTTAGGGTATCATGAATGCATTATGCGCATACATTCTTAACATGTTCTAATCCAACATCTAAGATTAACCAACCCACAAAAGTTAATTATATATCCTTTGCATTAAGTAAATGACCATCATACTTCCATACATCATAATAAATGAATAACCACCAATGATCAAATGTTAAACCCAAGGACTGCATACATCACTTTTATTATCGAAAAGGTACATCATTTCATGATTACATCAATACTTGCCAACATACAATGAGAAGGGTACATAAAATATATGATAAGATACAACTGAAATGATTACATTAAAAAACATCAACACTATCTCAAGTTTGGTACAAGATCTGGAATCTTTGCATAAGTTACAACATCCAAGCTCACAAACATCAATGGGGAACCCAATGGAGTGCATAACATTTTCCACCTAACCATGTGGAACCCTAAGGTCCACCCCTTGTGCTAGGAGATGACAATAAGGACCCACTACACAAATAGTCAAGAAAACATAGGCTAACATGACTCCAACATACAAGAGTAATAAAAAAAATATAAAGAAACAACCGCTCTTGGAGTCACATGAACAAGGGGAAAACAATAAGTCATAATGGTTTTCTATAGGGAAAAGTGTCATCGCATAGTTTGATATGAGTTACCCAATGCAAATCTTCCTAGGTCCTGACCCACATCCTGGGTTACCCTGGCAACCTCAACCGATCCTCGATCCCCATTCCTACTCATGTAGAATCAACATACCTTTCATGAAGACAAGGCAATTGATCTTTCCATTCTAGGCCTTCCCACTCATCTCAAGCCTAAATGAGCACTTGAGCCATGAGTGAGACATATCATTATATTGATTAATGTGAACTACCCAACCCCCATTGAGAGCCACTCCCCCTACTTGCAACTAGAAGACCCAACACATCAAATAGGGCAATGCCATCTTGCACATTGAACGAAACCACAAGAAAAAAAACCCACAACATGGAATGAACCATCTTGCTCACAAATTCCAACCATAATTACAAGAAAATAGTGCAAGGCTAAATACCCTCATGAACACAATCCAAGCACAAAATAAATCTACCTTCAAAAAGACAAAAAAAAAATGAAACCAAAACTCAAGCTATTTAGCCCCAAGCCTCTGTAAGTCTCACAATAACCATTTGGCACAAAAAAAACCTCCCTCCATAAAACAATGACCAAAATCACCTTAATACAAAATCAACTGCAATAATCAAATTCTTCTCAATTTCACTAATTCAACCTCATTAATCTAAATGAGAAAACAAATAAACATAACAACCATGAATGACTCCATATATATAAACATCACCTTCACATTTTAAATATCCCATTTCACTTAACAAGACACAATGTATACTATAGTCAAAGCATTATTTCAACTTCCTTAACAATCACTTGTCTAACAATACACAAAATAGCAATTGGACTATTTTAAAATATCAACTAGAAGACCCCCATTGAGAGCCACTCCCCCTACTTGCAACTAGAAGACCCAACACATCAAATAGGGCAATGCCATCTTGCACGTTGAACGAAAGCACAAGAAAAAAAAAAACCCACAACATGGAATGAACTATCTTGCTCACAAATTCCAACCATAATTACAAGAAAATAGTGCAAGGCTAAATATCCTCATGAACACAATCCAAGCACAAAATCAATCTACCTTCAAAAAGATAAAAAACATGAAACCAAAACTCAAGCTATTTAACCCCAAGCCTCTATAAGTCTCACAATAACCATTTGGCACAAAAAAAACCTCCCTCCATAAAACAATGACCAAAATCACCTTAATACAAAATCAACCGCAATAATCAAAATCTTCTCAATTTCACTAATTCAACCTCATTAATCTAAATGAGCAAACAAATAAACATAACAACCATGAATGACTCCATATATATAAACATCACCTTCACATTTTAAATATCCCATTTCACTTAACAAGACACAATGTATACTATAGTTAAAGTATTATTTCAACTTCCTTAACAATCACTTTTCTAACAATACACAAAATAGCAATTGGACTATTTTAAAATATTACCATTATAACCTCAATCATTTAAACAATCAATTCCTGAATTTGTACCCTTAGTGTTATCTAGAGTCAATAAGATACTTATTCTAACATGCTTTTCCCATTTAGATTTATTTAAAACTAAATAACATATCCATTCCACACTTTCCCCATATTTCACTAATACCTAAAATACTATATGCATAGATAGATTTATACACTCATATATACAAACATACCTATATATTACATATATAAAAGGTCCAAAGAATCATCTAACAAATTATAACTAACTTTCCATTTTCTTTGAATTACCTATTTAAGAAATTGCTAATTCCCTTAATTGAATACACTAAATAATAACCACTTACCCAAAGCTAATTATTTTATTAAATAACACTTTAAACTTTTCTTTTCTATTTATTTTTAATTCACCTATCTAAAGAAAATTAATTAATCTCAAGGAAAAGTAATCTTTTCTAAAACATTTATTCTTTAATCTTTAACCCTAATATAATATATCTATATGCATATATTCATTGAATACCACATAAAGCATTTTCATTAAACAATTTAAGGATTGAGCCTTAAGAAATGGAATCATTTTTCCTTGCTCCAAATATTAATATATCAATTTTGATGAGACTAATTCCTAAGCATTGATAATGAGATTTGATTAAGATCAAAACACATATCTGTATTGCAATTATGTATATATTATTAACCAAGTAGAATTTTCACTACAAAATATAACAATTATAATGTGGAATATATATTTATATACACATGCATATATATAAAAGTGAATGCCAATTATATAATGCATTTATCGACTGCTAAATATATATGATATACATTACAGTACCAAGTATTAATTGTATGATTGCAGCCAATAAAAAGGCATAGTAAATAGTATAATAGTTTATATTGAGATTTACATATACTTATTTTCCTATGCACACACACACACACACACACACACACACACACACACACACACACACACACACACACACACACACACACACACACACATATATATAAAACTAAAAATTGAATTGCAATGTATGTTACATCCATTGAAGGAACACACAGAGGAAGATATCGAATGCTTACCATTTACTATGCCCATCTGTTGAGAATTGTGTCTCAACCTTGCAAGCTTTTTCTGGAAAATTCTAGAATTTGTTTGTGGTAGTTCTCCACATGTTTATGTGTTGGAAAAAGGTGTATAAGTTGTTAAAAATGTGCCTTGTCCCTAGTAGAATATAGGAGGGCTATTTTTAGAGTATAAACAACTCATTGTATGACTTTTATGGGGGTCTAAACTAGAGGAAAAAATTATGGACGAAAATGCTATTTTAACTTGGTTGTTTTCCCATCTTGGAGTTACAAATGACAAGTGGGTAACATGTGGCATGGTTGTTTTACCCATGGTTTTAGACCATGGTTTTGTAAAACCACAAATGGTTTCCAGGTTGTAAATCACTATAAAAGGAGGGCTTGGGGAGGTGTTTGTATCATCAAGTTTAGTTTGCAAGACTGGGTGCTAGAAGGAGTCTCTCTAAGTATGAGTTCGAGTTGTGGTGATGCGCTCCTGTAAGAACTTGTATTGCAAGTGTATTGTAATCTTTTTGATTTGATAATACATTGTGTGGGTTTTGGAGGGTAGGGTTTTTCTCCCATAAGGGTTTCCCCATGGTAATTACTGTGTTATGTGTTTATTGTGATATTTTATTTATGCATGTTTATTTGTCCATTGAAATCTCTATAATAGTTAGTTGAATTTGCATAATCGTCCTCTCAAGATTAGCGTAGGAAGTGATTCCGCACACCTTTGCTTCCTTACAAGTGGTATCAGAGCCTGGCTAGTTTTGGTTCTATTTGTTGGGTACAGGGGTTTTTGAGCTAATCAAGGTTTGAGTGGGAGCTTATGTAGAGGTTTTCATTTCTATATTATAGGATTGCAAAGATGGAAAGCACGTCGGGGAGAATTGATGTAGAGAATTTTTTTGGCACAAACTTTGAAATGTGGAAGCTGAAGATGGAAGATCTGTTGATTGATTGGGAACTATGGGATGTGATTGATGAGAACAAGATAAGACCTACAGATCTGACTTTAGCTGCACAATATGATGTGATTGATAGAAAAGATAAAGGTCTCATCAAATTGTGTCTTGTAGGCTCAATTCTGATTAATTTCCATGAAGAACCTACTGTGAAGAAGCTTTGGAAGAAGCTAAGTGAGATCTATCAAGCGAAATCACTTGTGAATAATATTTTCTTGAGGAAGAAGTTGTATTCCTTGAGAATGGAAGAAGATGGACAAATTTTTGAGCATCTTGAAAGTTCTAATATGTTGGTGACTCAATTGACCTCCATTGGGGTGTTGATGGATGGAGAAGAAAGGTGCAAAATCTTGCTATGTTCGTTGCTAGACTCATGGGACAACCTTGTCATGGCCATAGGGAGCCCTTCAGTTGTCTTGAAGATGGAGGACATTGTTGGTTCTCTACTTTCTGAGGAGATGAGAAGGAAATTCTCTCTGAATGCCAAAGAGGCTTTGAGTGTTTGAGGAAGACCAAAATAAAGAAGCAAGAACAAAAAGCAGCATGGCCATTCTAAGTCCAAGAATAAGGGGAGATCAAAATCTCCTGGTAAGTCCAAGGCAATCTATTGGAATTGTGGCAAACCTGGACACTTTCGAAAGGACTGCAAAGAGGAGGAGAAGAAGAAGAAGAAGCAAGAAGCAAGATTTTGATTCTGAGTCTGAGAAGGAAGATGGAGATGCTTTCATCATAGCCTTGTCAACTCATGTAGGTGAAAATGCATGGTTGATAGACTCAAGTGAATCTTTCCCCATGACTCCTAATAGAAACTAGTTTAGTAAGTATGAAAAGTTTGATGGTGGTAAGCTGTATTTGGGTGATAACTCAGTTCTTGATATTGTTGGTTGTGGAAGTATTCGTGTGAAATTTTTTGATGGTAGAATTAGAAGATTTGATGGTGTCTTGCATATCCCGGGACTAGCAAGAAATTTACTACCTGTTAGCAAACTAATAGATGCAGGTGTGCTTGTATAGTTTTATGAAGCAAGTGTGAAAATGGTGAGAGGTGCTATGGTAATAGCAAGAGGAATTATATTGGGTACATTTTACCAGATTGATGCATGCATGGTTGAGTGCAATAGTACTTCTAATAATATTGTGAAAAGGACTACTCTGTCAGAGAAGGAGAGGGTTTCTCTTTCAACAGATGGTCATGGTTTTTGGCTACCCAAGGGTGCTCTATCTACTGAATCAAATTTTCCTATAGAGAAGACCATGTTATGGCATCAAAGACTTGGCCACATAGGTGAGAAGGGTCTACAGACCTTGAAAAATAAAAACCTTGTTGATGGGTTGAATGACTACAATCTTGAGTTCAATTTTTGTGAGCATTGTATCTATGGTAAACAAAATCATATTTAGTTTTAGTCGAGTTCTCATAAGTCTTCATGTATTTTGGATCTTATCCATTCAAATGTATTTGGTCCAGTTGATGTTTCTTCTATTGGTAGATCAATTTATTATGTTTCTTTCATTGATGATTTCAGTAGAACATGGGTTTATTTTCTTAGGAGTAAAGCTGAAGTTTTTAGTTGTTTCAAAGAATTTAAAGCAATTGTTGAGTTGCAGACTGGAAAGAAGATAAAGTGTTTGAGAACTAATAATGGCGGTGAATATTTCTCTAATGATTTTGACACATTTTGTAAAGATTGTGGTATTAAAAGAGAGAAGATGACTTTGTATTCTCCACAGCAGAATGGAGTTGCAGAAAGAATGAACAGGACCTTGATGGAGAAGGCTAGGAGTATGTTGAGTGGTGCTAGACTAGAACAAAACTTTTGGGCCGAAGTTATAGCCATTTCCTGCTACCTAATAAACAGGTATTCTACATCAGCTCTTGTTGATAAGACACCAATGGAAGCATGGTCAGGCCACAAGCCTTCACTTAGACATCTGAGAGTGTTTGGTTGCAAGGCATATGCTCATGTGCCAAAGGAGAAGCAAACAAAATTGGACAACAAAGTTGTCAAATGTATCTTCATCGGATATAGTTATGGTGTGAAAGGATACAAGCTTTGCGATCCTATTGCACAAAAGGTATTTTATTCCAAAAGTGTTATTTATAGAGAAACTAAGCCTTCTTCTGTTATAGTGTAGCCAAAATAGATGGAAGAAAAGAAATATGTGATTCAACTGCCTACTACACATGAGAAATTTGAATCGAGGCCCTTAGAAAGACAAGATGTTGAGGAGAGCTCTATGAGTTCTAAATCATCAGAGGAAGAGGGAGAACCTGAACCTGAACCAAATCTTGTTTGAAGGTCTAGTAGACAGAGGAAAGCACCAAAAAGGTATGGATATTCTCCTAATGATTGGAGGTGTATATTTTCTTTGAATGCTAATATTGATGAACTGAGATCTATAGAAGAGGCTCTTGGTATGAATGATTTAGAGTCCTGGAAAATAGCCATGGAAGAAGAGATGGAAGCTCTTAAGAAGAATGACACATGGGACCTTGTACCGTTTCCTGAAGGACGGAATCCTGTTGGTTGTAAATGGGTGTTCAAAAAGAAGATGGGTTCAGATGGAAGCATTGAGAATTATAAAGCACGTTTGGTTGCAAAAGGTTACTCCCAGGTTGTAGGAGTTGATTATGGTGAAATTTTTTCTTCTGTAGCAAAAATGACATCCATTCAATTTTTACTTTCTATTGTAGCTGCTTATGATCTAGAGGTTGAGCAGATGGATGTGAAAACAACTTTCCTTCATGGAGATTTGGAGGAAGAAATTTATATGACATAGCCATAGCACTTCGTGGTGAAAGGTAAAAGTCATTTGGTCTGTAAGTTGAAGAAATCCTTGTATGGTTTAAAAAAAAGTCCTAGGATGTGGTACCAAAATTTTGATACATATGTTTTGATTTTAGGATTTGTGCAATCTAAATTTGATCATTGTATATATTACAAGTCTGATGGTGATTATTTCCTAGTTATTGCCTTCTATGTTGATGAAATGTTGTTTATTAGCAAAGGAAAAGGTTTGATTGCAGAATTAAAATCTCAGCTCTTAGCAAAGTTTGAAATGAAAGATCTTGGTGCAGCAAGGCATATTCTGGTGTTGGAATATTTGCCTCAATCGATACTGACATGTAACTCCTAGAAGGAAAAGTCATTGTGACATTATTCATGTCTGGCCAACTAACTGTTCTAAATCAATTTGAAATGTTCATGTCGCTGAGATAGAGTTGATGTCTTGCCGAATGAAGTCTATCGTTGTGACAAGAAACATTCATTGTGACCTTCTATCGAATGGAGACCTCTGGCCAATAGTATGTTCTTATCGGGCATTGGGGAAACACAAGGGTCTCGGGGAGAAGTCCTAGTGACTGGTGAAAGTCTCACTGATAGCTTGTGGCTATCAGGGTAACACAAGGGTCACGGGGAGAAGTCCCAACGACTAAAGAATGTCTCATTGATAGCATGTGATCATTGGGATAACACAAGGATATTAGGGAGATCTCTTAGCAACTATGTGAAGTCTCACCGATGGTGGAGGTTCCGGTAAGATGTCCCAATGATCAATGAAAGTCAGGTCAACGGGGATACAATTGAAGTCATCAGAGTAGCACAAGGCGATCGATATGAAGTCTTGGTGAAGGTCAAATGTCTTACCAACTCGGTAAGACATGGGGTGCTCGATGTAAGGTCTCGATGAAAGACATAATTCTTGCCAACTCGGTAAGACTTGGCTTGCTCAGAGTGAAGTCCTGGCGAAATCGATGAGTCTCGTCGACTGGTGGATGCACTTGGAGTAACACATGAAGGCTTGGCATGATGTCTTGGTGAGAGCAGTATGTCTTGCCGACTGTATAACATTTCGATGTGACTTTGATATTGATATGTGGTCTCGCCAAAGAGTGATAGTCTCACCAAATGGAAAACTCATATTGGGATGACTTGAAGACTTCGGTATGAGGTCTTGGCGATCTACAGTAGTCTTGTCGATGGCATTTTTGAGATCGATATGACTTGTGGCATTCGGTATGAGTCTTGCCAATGAGGAAAACTCTTGCCGATAGGAATGGAATGATTATCGGTGGATTCAGGATGACTCACGACATTCATTATAACGTCTTTCTAACTCATGGAAGCTATGACAATATCGAATTCTGGCTGTGTTGGTATTAGGGAGACACTATTAGTGTCTTACCGACATGCCAACACAGGTTGAATGCTCTTGACCATTTGACCATCCTATGTGGAGCCTCATGGACCAATCAGAGGAAGTGAAATTCAAATGGCTAACAGTTAGATTTTTGCAATAGTTGTGACGTTGGAGCTGAACTGCATGCAAGGAAAAATCAATTGCTTGAAAGAAAATTTTCTATGATTGGTAATGGTGGATAAGGATGAACAAAGGACAAAAATTAGAATGTGATAAGATAAAATTAGATCAATTCTGAGTTGAAAAGGTATGAGATGAGTATCAGATTCTACAGAGCATTTTCTGTAACTGGATGAATAGAGAATGAAACTACTGTGAATTAACATCAGAGAGTTGCATCTCTGATTTGTATGTAATTTGTTGTTACTATAATACAAAGAGATTCGGCTTGGTGTGGTGGGTTTTTTCCTGATAGGGTTTTCCTACGTAAATCTATTGTTCATTTTTCTTTGTGTATTTGTTATGCTTCTGTAAATCTTTCATGTGTGTCTTAATTAGATTGTAATTTGAAAATTAAAAGCTCTGTCTACATTCTTCCATGTGGTTTTGACGTTAGGAAAGTTTTTCCACACCTCTGCTTTCCTTACAAGTGGTATCAGAGCCTAGCGAGTTGTGCTATCCTTGTGAGTGGGTTGGATTTTTTGTGTCAATCCTTTTCCAGTGGGAGTTTGGTAGAGGTCTGATAATTTAATTACAAATTAAGATGGCAAGCACATTTGGAAAGATGGAAATAAAAAAATTCAATGGTAGCAATTTTGGGCTGTGGAAACTCAAAATGGAAGATCTGTTAGTGGACTAAGATCTTTGGAATGTTGTGTCTAGAACGAAACCTCGGGCCATGAAGCAAGAAGATTGGGACCTAGCCGATAGAAGATCAAAAGGGATGATAAGGCTCTGTTTAGTAGACTTTGTTCTTCTGAATGTGCATGAAGAAAAGACTGCAGCCTCTTAGTGGACAAGACTGGCAGCTGTTTATCAGGGCAAGTCCTTGGTGAACAAGCTATTCTTGAGGAAGAAGTTGTACTCTCTAAGAATGTAGGAGGGAGGATCTTTTGCTGATCACTTGAATGCTTTCAACATGCTGATTGTACAGTTAACATCTGTTGGTGTGAAGATTGAAGCTGAAGATTGTTGTATGCTCTTATTGTGTTCTTTGCCTGATTCTTGGGATCATCTGGTGATGGCTATTGGGATTACAACATCCACATTCAAGATGGAAGATGTCGTTGCTTCTCTGTTATCAAAATAAATGAAAGAAATCTTCTGAGATGACAAAGGAGGCTCTTGCTATCAAAGGTAGATCGAAGGAGAAAGGAAAGAAGAAGGATGAGAAATCCAGATCGAAATCGGAAGGGAGATCAAAGTATCCTGGCAAGAAGTCAAAGGTGAAGTGCTGAAATTGTGGGCAACCTAGTCATGTCTGAAAGGATTGCAAGGAGGAAAAAAAGAAGAAGAAGAACTCTTCAGGAAATGATTCTCCTTAGAGTGATGTAGACGCCTTCATTGCAGCTTTGGCTACACGCGCATCAGATGATGTCTAGCTGATTGATTCTGGAGCATCTTTCCACATGACATCTCATCGAGACTGGTTCATGAAGTTTGAAGAATATGATGGTGGAAAGGTGTATTTGGCAAGTGATTCATCTTTGGAAATTTTTGGTTGTGGAAGAGTCAGAATCCAATTCCCTAATGGAAGAGTGAAGGGAATCAATGATGTGATACATATACTAGGTCTGGCTCATAATTTAGTTTCTGTAAATAAGCCAAATGATAGTGGAGTGTAGGTCACATTCTCTGGAAATAGCTGCAAGATGACTAGAGGCTCTATGGTGCTAGTTAGGGGTGCTCGAATTGGTACCTTGTACAAGATGGATGTGTTGGCTGTCCAATGCAATAGTGTCTCTGCAAAGTCACTAAAAGCTACTCATGGAGAAAAGAAGGAAAACATTCTTGATGGTATAAACTCCATGGAGGTTAAACTTCCAGTAGATAAGACTATGCTCTAGCATCATAGGCTTGGCCACATTGGTAAGAAAGGTTTAAAAACCTTGAAAAATAAAAACCTGGTAGAAGGGCTTGAAGATTGTAACCTTGAATTCAAATTTTGTGAACATTACATATATGGAAAGCATCATCGTGTTCCATTTTATTCTAGTCCTCACAAATCTTCTGGTTTGCTTGATTATATTCATTTTGATGTTTTTTGGTCCAATAAATGTTCCTTCTTTGTCTAAATCAAGATACTGTGTTGTTTATTGATGATTATTCAAGAAGAGCATTTTATATTTTTTAAAAAGAAAATTAGAAGTGTTCAGTCAGTTTAAGGAATTTAAAAACCTTGTTGAAAATTAGACTGGTAGGAAAATAAAATGTTTAAGGACTGATAATGGCGGTGAGTTCTGTTCAGATGAATTCGAAACATACTATAAAGATCATAGGATTAAAAGACATAAGACTACACCTTATACTCCACAGCAAAATGGAATTGTTGAAAGGTTCAACAAGATAGTAATGGAAAGAGCACGAAGTATGCTAAGAAGTGCTAGCTTGGAGGAGAAGTTCTCGGCTGAAGCAGTCTCTATAGCATGTTACTTGGTAAATCATTCTCCTAACTCTGCTCTTGTTGAGAAGACACCTTTGGAAGCATTGTTTGGAAAGAATCCCTCTTTGAGACATATTCGAGTCTTTGGCTATGAGGCATATGCATATGTGCCATTTGAGAAAAGATCTAAGTTGGAAAATAAAGCTGTAAAGTGTATTTTTATTGGCTATAGTGCTGAAATAAAAGGATACAAGCTTTGGAATCCTAAGACTGAGAAGGTTTTGTACAACAGAAGGGTTATCTTTCATGAGTTGAAGCCTTCTCCATTGGATTCATAGTCAAAGAAGAAATCAGAAAATGAAAATGATGTAGCAAAAATTCCTCTAACACCAGATAAAGAGGAATTGAAAAATCAAAATGTATCTGATACTGAGGAGATCTCAAGTAGTTTTGAAATTTTTGAAGAAGATGAAGAACCACCTCAACCTTAGCTTGTGAGGAGGTCAACTCGTGAAAGAAAGAAACCTGACAAGTATGGGTTTTCTATGATAGAGTCTACTTGTGCCTATTCTTTAATTTCTAGTACTGATGAACCTAGGACTGTGAAAGATGCATTTAAAATGTCTGATTCAAATTATTGGTTGGAAGCCATGAATGAAGAAATGACATCATTAGAAAAGAATGATACCTAGAGTTTGGTGCCATTTCCTAAAGGTAGAAAAGCTATGGGCTACAAATGGGTGTTTAAAAAGAAAATAGGTCTAGACGGCAATGTGGAAAAATATAAATCAAGGCTGGTTGCGAAAGGTTATTCCCAGGTAGAGGGAATTGATTATGGAGAAAGATTTTCTCCTATAGCTAAGTTGACATCTATTAGATTTCTTTTGTCACTTGCAACAACGTATGACTTAGAAATTGAACAGATAGATGTGAAAACAACGTTTCTTCATGGTGATCTTGAAGAAGAAATTTATATGTCCTAGCTGGAGCACTTTGTGGAAAAGGTAAAGAAAGACTGGTTTGCAAGTTGAAAAAATCTCTATATGGGTTAAAGCAGTCCTGTAGAATGTGGTACCAAAAGTTTGACATGTTTTTTTTGTCATTGGGATTTGTAAGATCAAAATCTAATCACTGTGTGTATTACAAAGCTGGAAGTGATCAAGTCCTTATTATTTCTCTCTATGTTGATGATATGTTGTTCATGGGAAATAGTAAGCTAATGATTTCTGATCTTAAGTCTCAGTTGTCTGCAAAGTTTGAAATGAAAGATCTTGGTGTAGCAAGGTATATTCTGGGAATGGAAATAACCAGGGACAGAAAGAATAGAAAGCTTTGGCTCAGTCAGAGTAAGTATATCATGACTCTTCTAGAGAGATTTTGTATGAATGAGTGCAAGCAGCTAGCTATTCCAGTTATGCAGGGAACAAAGTTATTTGTTGAGGATTGTCCAAAATCTCCTTCTGAGATGGAGGACATGACCAGTGTGCCTTATGCAAGTGCAGTTGGCAGTCTCATGTATGCAATGGTTCTTAGTTGGTTTATGGCTAATCCTGGAAGAACACATTGGGATGCTATGAAGAGAGTGTTCAGATATCTGAAGGGTACTTCAGACTATGCTTTGTGTTACCATGGCAACTTGGTTGAATCACAGAGGAATCTTAGCATTCAAGTTTATGTGGATTTTGATTGGGCAGGGGACATTGACAGCAGAAGATCCACCAGTGGATATGCTTTCATGATGAATGGTGGTGCAGTGAGTTGGATGAGCAAGCGGCAGGATGTATTCACTTTGTCCACTACAAAGTTAGAATACATGGCAGCAACACATGCTTGTAAAGAAGCAATCTGGTTGAAACGTTTGTGTTCTAACATTGGCTTTGATGCAAGAAAAATTCCTATTTACTGTGACAGTCATAGTGCTATATGTTTGGCAAAGAATCCTACTTTCCATGCCAGGACAAAACATATAGATGTATAGTATCACTTTGTATGAGATATGGTGGAGGATGGGAAGGTCTCTTTGGAGAAAGTGGATACTCTGGAAAATGTTACATATGCATTGATGAAGCCTGTGAGCACAAACAAATACAGGTGGTGTGACAGTTCAATGGGCCTCTTGGCCCATGAATTTCAGTAGTTGTATTATGCCATGGAGTTGTTAGTAAGGTCTTTGTCAAGTGGGAGATTGTTGGAATATTTTCCTCAATCCATACTGACATGTAACTCCTAGAAGGCAAAGTCGCTGTGACATTATTCATGTCTAACCGACTAACAATTCTAAATCTATTTGAAATGTTCATGTCACCGAGACAGAGTTGATGTCTTGTCGAATGAAGTCTATCATTGTGACAAGAAGCATTCACTGTGACATTCTATCGAGTGGAGACCTCTAGATGACAATATTTTCTTATTGGGCATTGGGGAAACACAAGGGTCTCAGGGAGAAGTCCTAGCGACTGGTGAAAGTATCACCGATAGCTTATGGCTATCGAGGTAACACAAGGGTTGTGGGGAGAAGTCCCAGTGATTAAAGAATGTCTCACCAATAGCATGTGGTCATCAAGCTAACACAAGGATATTAGGGAGATCTCTCAGCGACTATGTGAACTCTCACCGACAATGGAGGTTTCAGTAAGATGTCCTAGTGATCAATGAAGGTCACCCCAATGGGGATACAACTGAAGTCATCAGAGTAGCATAAGGTGATCAGTATGAAGTCTTGGCGAAGGTCAAATGTCTTGCCGACTCAGTAAGACATGGGGTGCTTGATGTAAGGTCTCGGCGAGAGACATAAGTCTTGCCGACTCAGTAAGACTTGGCTTGCTTGGAGTGAAGTCCTGGCGAAAGCAATGAGTCTCGCCGACTGGTGGATGCACTTGGAGTAACACATGAAGGCTCGTCATGATGTCTTGGTGAGAATGGTATGTCTTGCTGACTATATAACATTTCGATGTGACTTTGATATCGATATGTGGTCTCGCCGAAGAGTGATAGTCTCACCGAATGAAAAACTCACATCGACATGACTTGAAGACTTCAGTATGAGGTCTTGGTGATCTACGGTAGTCTTGTCGATGGAATTTTTGAGATCGATATGACTTGTGGTATTTGGTATGAGTCTTGTTGATAGGAATGAAATGGTTATTGGTGGATTTGGTATGACTCATGGTGTTCATTATAATGTCTTGCTGACTCATCGAAGCTATGACAATATCAAATGCTAGTTGTGTTGGCATCGGGGAGACACTATTAGTGTCTCACCGACATGCCAACATAGGTTGAACGCTCTTGACCATTTGATCATCCTATGTGGAGCCTCGTGGAACAATCAGAGGAAGCGAAATTCAAATAGCTGACAGTTATATTTTTGTAACAGTTGCGATGCTGGAGCTGAATTGCATGCAAGGAAAAATCAATTGCTCGAAAGAAAATTTTCTATGATTGGTAATGGCGGATAATGATGAATAGAGGACAAAAATCAGAATGTGATAAGATAAAAGTAGATCAATTCTGAGTTGAAAAGGTATGAGATGAGTATCGGATTCTACACAACATTTTCTGTAACTGGATGAATAGAGAATGAAACTACTGTGAATTAACACCAGAGAGTTGCATCTTTGATTTGTATGTAATTTTTTGTTACTATAATATAAAGAGATTCAGCTTGGTGTGGTGGGTTTTTTCCCGATAGGGTTTTCCCACATAAATCTATTGTTCATTTGTCTTTGTGTATTTTTTTTGTTTCTATAAATATTTCATGTGTGTCTTAATTAGATTGTAATTTGAAAATTAAAAGCCCTGTCTGCATTCTTCCCTGTGGTTTTTACGTTAGGAAAGTGTTTCCACACCTCTGCTTTCCTTACATCTGGGAATGGAGATTATAAGAGATAGGAAAAACAAAAAACTTTGGCTAGGCTAGAGTAAGTATGTTGGTACTATTTTGAGAAGATTCAATATGTAGGATTCCAGACCATTGAGTGTTCCTATTACTATGGGAACAAAGCTTTCTAGCTCACAATTTCTTACATCCCCATTGGAGATGGAAGAGATGAGTCAAGTACCATATCAGAGTGTTGTTGGAGTTTGATGTATGCTATGGTCTATACAAGACCAGACATTGCCCAAGTAGTGGGAGTACTTTCCCGTTACATGTCTAATCTAGGAAGAGCACATTGGGATGCAGTAAAAAGAGTTTTTAGATACTTGCGAGGTACCTTAGAGTACTCTATATGTTTCCATGGAATAGGAAACGAGCATTCCTTGGATATTTAAGACTACATGGATTTAGACTGGTCCAATGATGTTGATAGAAGAAGATCCACCAGCGCATATGTGTTTACATTATTCGATGGTGCAATTAGTTGGATGAGCGACAAGATGTGGTTGCTTTTTCCACTACAGAGGTAGATTATATGGAAGCTACTCATGCATGCAAGGAAGCCATCTGGCTAAAGAGATTATGTTCAGATATAGATTTCAAACAAGGTGCAGTGACAATTTATAGTGACAATCAAAGTGCAATCTACCTAGCGAAGAACCCAACATTTCATGCTAGGTCCAAACACATTGATGTACAATATCATTTTTTGAGAGATATGGTCGAGGATGGCAAGGTGAAGCTGGAGAAGGTGGAGACTTTGGTGAATGTTGTTGATGCATTAACTAAGCCCATGAGCACAGAGAAATTCAGATGGTGTTCAGAGTCTATGGGGCTCTTGGCCCCTAGAAATTAAGTCCATGACACTTTGGATCCCCTGACTCTTGCAAGGTGTTTGACAAGTGGGAGAATGTTGAGAATTGTGTCTCAACCTTGCAAGCTTTTTCTGGAAAATTCTAGAATTTGTTTGTGGTAGTTCTCCACATGTTTATGTGTTGGAAAAAGGTGTATGAGTTGTTAAAAATGTGCCTTGTCCCTAGTAGAATATAGGAGGGCTATTTTTAGAGTATAAACAACTCATTGTATGACTTTTATGGGGGTCTAAACTAGAGGACAAAATTATGGACGAAAATGCTATTTTAACTTGGTTGTTTTCCCATCTTGGAGTTACAAATGACAAGTGGGTAACATGTGGCACGACTGTTTTGCCCATGGTTTTGGACCATGGTTTTGTAAAACCACAAACGGTTTCTAGGTTGTAAATCACTATAAAAGGAGGGCTTGGGGAGGTGTTTGTATCATCAAGTTCAATTTGCAAGACTGGGTACTAGAAGGAGTCTCTCCGAGTCTGAGTTTGAGTTGTGGTGATGCGCTCCTATAAGAACTTGTATTGCAAGTGTATTGTAATCTTCTTGATTTGATAATACATTGTATGGGTTTTGGAGGGTGGGGTTTTTCTCCTAGAAGGGTTTCCCCATGGTAATTATTGTGTTATGTGTTTATTGTGATATTTTATTTATGCATGTTTATTTCTCCATTGAAATCTCTATAATAGTTAGTTAAATTTGCATAATCGTCCTTTGAAGATTACTGTAGGAAGCGATTCTAGGCACCTTTAATTCCTTGCACCATCAAGAGGGAAACACAATACCAAGTATTGCAACAACTAAATCATATAAATATCAATAGTCAAGCATATAAAAATTGGAGTTTCAAGGTATCGTATATTATCATACAACATACCTATCAGTGTAGAATATTTTAAGAAGATATCAAATGCAATACAGGGTATCCATTGTAAAATAAAATATAGTAAATAAAATCGAATGTCATAAGGAAAGATATCATTATGAATCAAAATTTTCCATAAGGAATAGAATTGTGTGGGGAGAAGGAAAACATTCAGGCTTGCACAATGATGCTACGAGCAGTGAATATCAACATTATATAAATAAGCATCAAACCTCAGGAAAAATAATCAAGAAAGGTTAGATTGATGAAAGGTAGAGGAATTAAAGAGATACCTAGATGTAGTTTGATTGAAGGCCTGATAAAGGATGAAAGAAGTAAGATGTTTCAATAGAGTTCAATAAAGCTTGGTTCAGTAATATGGTTCACAAATTGGTTTAAGTAGTAGGTTGTCAGCCTCATACCCATTCTTTTCTTCTCCTTAATTGTTGTTGCCTGAAAAACTCTTAAACTTCTACTTTTCCATGCATATTGCTAAGTTTATATGTTAGATAGTATAATTACAATGGTATCAATAGACTTGCATGCAAAAAAAAATCAGCCCTAAGGTGTGTGTTAAAAAAATGGCTTGCAGGAGGGTGAGGACACTAAAAGAACAAGCAAGAGAAGTAACCACCAATTGCAGTGATCACAACAAAGGAAATCAAAACTGAAACATAGCTAAGGTAGCAAGTCCATTGTGAAGAGGGTGGGAAAACACAAATGGCCAGTCAGTCATGACTAGCTGATGCCTTAACCAATTTCCAATAAGGCATGAATGCCATGTCTACATGATACACATTAAGAAAATTTTTTCCCTAGTCAGTTTTGTAGTAGATTTATTTAATGCAAGATGTTGATGGTGAAGACAAGGAATTTGAACTATTAGATAGTATGCCGCAAGGAAACGTGGTCGCATGGAATGCCATCCATATCAATCAATCATCAAATAATATTAAATATGCTAAAAAACTAATACCTATCAAAGAGATTGAAGCGCCATGCAAAATAGCTATCAAAACATAAATCAAAGTACTCAATGATAGAGTGAAACATGGGAAGAGATACGCAGGAATAAAGTGTTGCATGGAACAAAATACACAAGGGGATTGGAACACATAGAATACATTTACTTTATCTATCTTAGTAGGGAAAGTGCACAAGAGAAGGCCACAACTATTTTGGCATGCGCTTGTATTGACGAAAGATGCTACATAGGTTTACAAAAGTTTATTCATTGCAGGTTAAATCTTTTAGCTTTAGCGACCACCAACACTAGCTTATCGTGGAGCTCAAGAAGGAGAGTCAATAACTAGTTTTCTTATAAGCCTAGATAAAATTCAAACTTTAGTTCAAGGAGCCAAAGGAATACAGTAACAATGAAGCCCTCAAATAATGGATGATAGGTAGAATGAAGAAAGAAGAATATATGAAATTCTTGCATAAACTATAACCACACTTCATATTTTTGTCTAAAGGACCCACAAGTTTGAAGGCTCAATACAAGAAATAAATACTATTCAATAGTTTAAGCCTGAAATAATTAAATTCATACCTTGAAAGTTAAAATATGATGTTACCCTATCCTCAAGATGGTGTGCCATACCCAACCCATGGGGTAAATGGGCTGTTCTCTCTAGAAATAAGTAGTTGAAATGATCCAATCTTAACAGCCAGCCCAATTGACATTGCTCGTTAGAGGTTCTCACAAATTGGTGTGTTGACCTTTCTTATAGTATAACAATGATTCTCCCCAAAGCCCCCCCAAGACATTTATAGGAAGAGGATAAAGTTTATTGCATGAAAAAATTCCCCCAAGTTGAATGATATGATGTGATTCTTTGCCATCTATGTTTCTCCCTTCTCAGACTCAATGATGATGAATGAAGTTTTCTTCTAAAAAAAAATCATAAAAAATACACAATTCTATAGAATAATTTCTTCAGACGAGGTTCTCATTCAAAAACTAAGGACCAAAGATGATAACCCAAAGTCTCTACCAAAATTATATTTTAATAACTAAGGAAAGCTTGTTTATTTTTGAAAACAAAAAGCGGATAGAAATCTCGTACATAAGATCATATTATCAACTAACATAGAATGTAAACTACAGGTACATAAGCTCTAACTATTTCCTTTAGGGTATCATGACTACATTACACACATACATTCCTAACATGTTCAAATCGAGCATATAAGATTAACCAACCCACAAAAGTTAATTATAAATCCTTTGCATTAAGTAAATGAACATCATACTTCCATACATCATAATAAATAAATAATCATCAATGATCTAATGTTAAACCCAAGGAATACATCCATTACTTTTATTACATAAAGGTATATCATTTCATGATTACATCAATACTTCCCAACATACAATGGGAAGGATACATTAGATACATGATAAGATACAACTGAAATGATTACATTACAAAACATCAACACTATCTCAAGTTTGGTACAATATTTGGAATCTATGGATAAGGTACAACATCCAAGCTCATGAACATTAATAGGGAACCCAATGGAGTGCATAACACATTACACTTGACCATGTGGAACCCTAAGGTCCACCCTCCATGCTAGGAGATGACAATAAGGACTCACTACACAAATAGTCAAGCAGACATAGTCTAACATGACTCCAACATACAAGGGCAACAAACAAAACATAAAGAAACTATTGCTTCCAGAATTACATGAATAAGGGGAAAACAATATGGCATACTATGTTTCTATAGGGAAGAGTGTCATCGCATAGCTTGATATGGATTATGCAATGTGGATCTTCCTAGGTCACGACCCCCATCCTAGGTTACCCTAGCAACCTCAACTGATCCCCAGTCCCCATTCTAACTCATACAAAATCAACATACCTTTCATGAAGACAAGGAAGTTGATCTTGCCATTCTAGGCTTTCCCACTCATCTCAAACCTAAACAAGCACTTGAGCCATGAGTGAGGTGTATCATTATCTTGATTAATGTGAACTACCTGAGCCCCTAATTCATTTTTAAGTTATCACTAGATTAAAGAAACTATCAATGAATTACTTTGGGCACCACTTTGGATCCCGACGCCCACTGAGAGCCACTCCCCCTACTTGCAACTAGAAGACACAACACATCAAATAGGGTAAAGCCATCTTGCATGCTGAACAAAACCACAAGAAAAACATATTCAAAGCATGGCATGAACCATCTCGCTCACAAATTCCAACCATAATTACAAGAAAATAGTGCAAGTCTAAATACCCTCATGAACACATTCCAAGCACAAAATCAATCTACCTTCAAAAATACAACAAAACATGAAACCAAAACTCAAGCTATTTTTCCCCAAGCCTCTGGAAGTCTCACAATAACCATTTGGCACAAAAAAAAAACCTCCCTCCATAAAACAATGACCAAAATCACCTTAATACAAAATCAACCGCAATAATTAAAATCTTCTCAATTTCACTAATTCAACACCTCATTCTAAATGAGCAAACAAATAAACATTACAACCATGAACAACTCCATATATATAAACATCACTTCCACAATTCAAATAGCCCATTTCACTTAACAAGACATAATATCTACTACAGTCAAAGCATTATTTCAACTTCCTTAACAATCACTTGTCTAACAATACATAAAATAACAATTGGACTATTTTAAAATATCACCATTATAACCTCAATCATTTAAAAAATCAATTACTAAATTTGCACCCTTAGTATTATCTAGAGTCAATAAGATACTTATTCTAACATGCTTTACTCATTTAGATTTATTTAACTAAATAACATATACATTCCACACTTTTCCTGATATTTCACTATACCTAAAACACTATATGCACAGATAGATTTACACACTCATATATACAAACATACCTATATATTACTTATATAAAAGGCCTAAAGACTCTTCCAACAAATTATAACTAACTTTCCATTCTCTCTGAATTACCTATTTAAGAAATAGCTAATTCTCTTAATTGAATACACTAACTAATAACCACTTACCCAAGGCTAACTATTTTATTAAATAACATTTTAACCTTTTCTTTTCTATTTATTTTGAATTCACCTATCTAAAGAAAATTAATTAATCTCAAGGAAAAATAATCTTTTCTAAAACATTTCTTGTTTAATCTTTAACCCTAATATAATATATCTATATATCTATATGTATATATTCATTGAATACCACAAAGAATTTTCATCAAATAATTTAAAGATTGAGCCTTAAGAAATGAAATCATTTTTCCTTGTTCCAAATATCAGGATACCAATTTTGATGAGACTAATTCCTAAGAATTGATAATGAGATTTTATTAAAATCAAAACACATATCTGTATATACAATTGTGCATATGTTATTAACCAAGTATAATTTTCACTACAAAATATAACAATTATAATGTGGAATACATATATATATATATAAATATATATATATATATATATACATATATATATATATATAAATATATATATATATATACATATATATATATAAATATATATATATATATATATATACATTTATTTATATACCTATATATATACAGTTATTTATATACCTATATATATACATACACACACATATATAAAAGTGAATGTCAATTATATAATGCATTTATCAAATGCTAAACATATATGATATACATCACAGTACCAAGTATCGATTGTACAATTGCAACCAATAATTTAACCGCATAGTAAGTTTCCAATACAGTATAACAGTTTATATTGAGATTTACATATATTTATTTTCCTATATATATACATACATATATATAAGTAAAAATCAAATAGCAACATACGTTGCATCATTGAAGGAATGCACAGAGGAAGCTATTGAATGCTTACCATTTACTATGCCCAAGAATAGGGAAACACAATACCAATTACGACAACTAAATCATATAAATATCGATAGTCAAGCATATAAAATCTGGAGTTTGAAGGTATTGTATATTATCATACAACATACTATTGACAATGATTTCACTCACATGAAAATAGGGTGAATAAAACCTTCACAGATAGACCACAAAGAGCCTATTCTTCTTGAAAGATATGAAACAAAGACAACCTAAAATGGGATTTTGCTTTAATAAGGAAAGATTGACTTCAGTTTAATCCCAAGTCTTCGATAACCAAGTCATGGTTGTACTAGGGTCACTCTCGGGTTTGATGTGATAAGGTTTTTAATCTCAAAGGGAATATGGTAATTCTTAATTTTGTTAAGAATCAGTAGCTTTTTACACAAAATTTCCATTTCATTCACAAAATAACATCATGAAATCAAAATTTAAAATATTATTACATGAATATCATCAAATTCTTTGCTATCACTTAAGTAGATTTAGCATTAAGCATTCAATAATTTCATAGAAAATGAAATATTTTCAATAAAATTCATCCATTCATTTAATTTTTGGAAAATTTTCAAGAATTTAAACATCTACTCTAAAATAAAGCATAAAAAGACAAAATTAAAAATTTCTCCTGATTATTCTCCATGCATGCCCCAAAGAATCAACTAAAATAGAGCAAGCCACTTTATAGTTCATGAGAATTGTTCACAACTACATATAAAATGATGCAAGCTTTTGAAGAGAGGGGAATTGTTTAGACACTGAGTAGGTTCTGTATGCACCCTTAAATGACAGCATAAATTCTTGTTCGACTAACCTAACAAAACTAGCTAGAAAATATTCATGAGATTGGTAGCTATCTAATTAGCTCTGATATTAATCAATTTCTACGTGCATACAAAGTTTTACGCCAGAATAATTCAAAAAATAGGAAAAAGAACAAAACTCAGAAAAGTTTTAAGCTCTTCCAAAATCCAAAAATTCTGAAAATGAAAATAAAGCATGAAACGACCTTTAATAGGAACAAGGCCCCAAGATTTCAACTTAAAAGTCTATCAAGAGAATTTGAAATAACAAATTAAAATGCAACACGTGGAAAATGCCAAATGTCATTAGAATTTTTGACAACGATTTCACTCACAGGTGAATAGGGTGAATAATAACTTTAGAGGCAAGACCACGAAGAGGACTATTCTTCTTGAAAGATATGAAACAAGGAAATCTAAAAGATATTCTGCTTTAACAAAAAAAGATTGACTTTAGTTTAATCCCAAGTCTTTGATAACTAGTCATGGTTGCATTAGGGTCGCTCTTGGGTTTGATTTGATATTGTTGTTAATCTCAAAGGGACTATGACAACCTTTAATTCTTTGCTAAGAATCATAAGCATTTCACAAATAATTTCTACTTCATTCACAAAATAACATCATGAAATCAAAAGATTTAAAATAATATTTCATTAATATCATCAAATTATTTTTCTATCACTTAAGTAGATTTAGCATTAAGGATTCAACAATTTCATAGAAAACTTAAAGATTTTTCAATAAAATTCCATCCATTCATTTTTTTTCAATATTTTCCAGAATTTAAACATCCATTATAAAATAAAGTATAAAAATACTAAAAATTAAAAGGTTCTCCCGGTTATTCTCCATGCATGCCCCAAAGAATCAACTAAAATAGAGAAAACCACTTTATACTTCACCAAAAAATTTCATAGCTACATATAAAATAGTGTGAGCTTTTGAAGAGAGGGAAATTGTTTGGAGACTGAGTAGGTTTTGTATGCACCCTTAAACGGTGCAACATATAGTATTGTTTGGATGAACTAACAAAATGAGCTACAAAAGATACTGAGATAGGTAGCTATCTAATAAGCTATGATATTGCTCAATATCTATGTGCATACAAAGTTTTATTCCAGAATAATTCAGAAAACATGAATAAAGAAAAAAACTTAGAGAAGTTTTATGCTCTTTTAGAATCCAAATATTTTGAACTTAAAATGAAAGTAAAACATGAAGTGGCCTTTTATAGAAACAAGACCCCAAGATTTCAACTTAAAAGTCTATCAAGAGAATCAGAAATAACAAATTAAAATGTAGCACGTGGCAAACACCAACTATCATCAAAATATTCTAGATAAAGTCAAATCTTTGACTTCATCAGCAACAACACTTTTCACTTCATACTCCAGCATGCCAGACTCCACATCTATCAAGGCTATCAGCTTCTTTCAAAATACCAAAATGAGGAACCTCTACCAAGACCAAGATCAACCTGTAAACTCAAAACTTCAAACAAAACTTCTGCCATCACCTCTGTTGTCCGATATCCAGTTCATCATTTCATCTTTCAGGACTCGGGCT
Source organism: Sequoia sempervirens (assembly GCA_007258455.2). NCBI lineage: Eukaryota > Viridiplantae > Streptophyta > Pinopsida > Cupressales > Cupressaceae > Sequoia > Sequoia sempervirens. The sequence goes on along the minus strand of VDFB02373365.1, from coordinate 47,809,211 downwards.
CTACAATGTTTTCTTCACTTCTCTTTGACCGGTACTCTCAGAAAGTATTTAATACCTGATGCATGTTTTCCTTTGAAATTCCTTGTACTCTCTTCCAAGTAAGCTTGACCTTGATGTAATCTTTCGATACCTAGAGTATAATACTTTCTCTTTGCACTTTATCTACTTCATACTTAGCTATAGTGTTTTTGTACACTATGATTTCATCAATGACCTCCTGCGTTAAAATTTGAATAGGATCTCTATTTATTCTCTCAATCCATTCTTTAAATGCTTTAGCTTCTTTGTTCTCTTGTCCTAAAATCTGGGGATCATATCCTTGATGTGCTAGCATTTCAATAAATCCTTGATTTCCATCAATCAATTTTCTACATTTTGATGGAACCTTTTCAAATCCTTCAATACATTGTATTAACATGTCACCTTCCCATTTCAATTACTTCTTCCACTTTTCTAACAATGGAAGTTCTTTTTCTTACATTATATTTTCTTGTATTAATTCTTGGATATTTGCTTGCATGAGAATCTCAATATTTCGCCTTTCTTCAATAACTTGCCCCTGGAAAAATTTAAATTCATTTTCATATATTTGTGATTTCTCAAACTGGTGATATAATTCCTTGTTCTTCCCTATTGAGTCAATAATAAATTCTTCCCCCTATTTTACCCAGTATTCAATCCATTCCTCAAATATATTCATCTTGTGGCGAACTGATGTGTTTGCATCCACCTACTCTTGTGACATCAATACTAGATGTTGGGGAAATTCACCTTGTGTTTGACCAGATAGGGTTAATGACTTAATAAAATGCTCCAAGGTAGCAACCCATTCTTTCAATTCTCTATTCTTATTTTTATAATTTTGCACCCTAGCAACAGTAGCATCCAAACTTACCTTTATTTCATCTAACTCTTGCTTCCAGAATGAGTGTCCAAGATTAATATTTGCTATCTTGTATTCCTTAGGCGTTATTTCATGTTTTTCTTTATCAACTATTGGAGTAGCTATATGGATGGCTCTGTTACCATCTACATTTCTTTGCATAACATGTTTTTCTCTTGCTTTGTGCCTAGGTTTTGGAGTACTTGTTTCCTATATAAAACTATTAATATTCAAAGGAAATACTTCTACTTCCATTGGGGAAGTTGATTCCTTAATTAACCAATGAGGTGCATCATCATCTTGTTGTACCTTTATAACATTTATTTGTTCCTGATTTCCACTTGACTCTAGAACTTCCTCTCTGATTTCTTCAACTTTATCATATACGTCCTCTAAAATGGGAATTTATTCAATAATTTTTTGCTTAGATTCAGGATTTCTAGGGTTTGGCATTGCCTCCTCTACTTAAAGACTTACATTTTCCTATCTATTCAGATGTTCAATATCATCTCCCTGGATGCTACCTTCTTCATTCTCTGCTACATTATGATTTTCCTCATCTTCAATTCTAACACCTGTAACCCATGTAGAATCTTCATTTTTAGTTTCAACTTCAACTTCAATATGGCATTTCTCAAATTCTCCAAAGACCTATGATTGTTCATTAACATCTAAAAGATTATTGAGAAAATTTTGGGAATCAAAAGTATCTTCAACAATTATTTCATCAAGAGGGTCTTGTTTCTCAATCTCCCTTGTTTCCATCCCAAGGATATTAGGGTTTCCCACTTCTGAAATGAGTGTTCCTTGTATAAATTCTTCTTCTTGAATGTTTATAGGATTGAACCCTGTATCCTGAGTTTCTTCTATCACTAGTTGTACCATAGGTTTATCTTTAGACTTCTTTTCTTTCACTTTCTCCCACATACCACCCCATTTGTCCATGTGTTCTTAAATTCTAGCTTCATCTTCTTCAGAAATTTCCTCCACAACCACATGAGTTCCTCCTAGTGTTTGTTTCATACTAGCCATGTTTATAGAAGGAGAAGAAGTAAATAATGTTTCAACCCTTTGAGATGGAAACCTGGTCTATATACCAATATTCTCTGTAACTCCTTCATCATCAATAATCACTTTAGTTCTTGGTTTATTTGTAGAGGAAGATGCACCTTTAGGTCTATCCTTTGATTTATCTTTACTTGTCTTAGCATCTTTCCTTTTATTAGATGGATTTATTGGAACTTCTTGTCTTGTAGTTTTAGGGGTTCTTTCTTCAATTCTAATACCTGGAGCTGCCTTACTAGTTTTCCTTCTCTTCTTAGTAGGATCTACACTCTCGAATGTTGTTTCATTTATTTGTTTTCTCCTTTTATCTTCTAAATATGTGGCCACAATTCCCTTTTCTCTCAAAGCTTTACAAAAATCATCAATCCAATGTTGATTATACACTAAGACTAGTATGGTGAGCTCATCAATTGATGCCATATCTTCATCATCAAATCCTAGGTCTAGGATGGGTTCATCATATACCCTATCTTCATTATAGAACTTATTCAAAACTTCACCATCATCCTCTTCCAACAGGTCTATAATTTCATGAAGCTTGAGAATCCAGGAAGATTCTAGAGACACTCTTTCATATTTTCTTCTCCTTAATATGTTCTCATCTTCACAATTAAGCCAATTATATTCTAAATGTGGCAAATGAGCATGGTAATCAGCTATATTCTTGGAAATATTTCCTTCAATATCATAATATATTCTTTGGAGTGGGAACTCTTCAAAATGGTATGTTCTCAATTCTTCTTCACACAAGTCATCCACTCTAATTGCATTACACTTATAATTTCCTATTGCAATGGGAAATTTAAAAGAGGCCTTCTTGCGAGCATGGCTATAAAGATCTTGAGATGGTTTCAAATTTCTCACCAATTCTAATGAAACATTTTTTTTTGTTGGGTACCTAGGTAGCATGAATGGATATCCATCAATTCCCTCCACCCTAAGCTAGGAGTAAGTAGGGAACTGTATGTACCAGCCTCCCATTGGTCAAATGAAACTTTGTGCTTCTAGGGATAATATTTTGGATTTATCACCTTCCATTGTTCTTTGTGCCCAGAATACCAATTTGTCTCAACCCTTGTTTGCTAGCTCTCATGGCACAAGAGTAAATAACATATGATAACATATAAAACCACCTTGTTTTGGGAAATGTTGTTATTTGTTCATATAGTCTGTCACTTATAATATTTCCCCAATGCAATTGCACGAGACTTTCCAACAAGTTGGATATTATCACAAACATCCGGGGTTCAAATTTACTTTTAAACCAGCTACCATGCTTAGCAGAGTTATAATATCTTGTATTTCTTGGTTGAACATAGACCTCTAAATTACCTTGTTTTGTGGTGTAATTGGCTCTTGGCACCATTAGGTACTCATGATTTCTCTATTGCGCTCTCCAACATTCTGATACGTCTTTCCCTTAGCTTTCATATCAACATTATGCATTTGTGTGTAAATGGGGAGACCAAATGTGTATGTGATTCCTCTTTGTGAGAGGTCTACATAAATTCTCCCTTCTTTCTTAGTGACTCTTTTGGTTGGGTTGTAGTAATTTATACATTGCATAACTAATTTAGGGGCCTCCATTGCTGGCAAAAACCCTCCTACAAAAAATAACCCATTTTTCATAGCATTTTTGGTATATTGAGAGGCATTTTCTTGTAATAACCGTGTGTGAATTTTGATGTCAGAAGACCATCCCATATGAGTTTCTATAACAACTACATTGATTGGTATGACTTGTAAGTTGCAGTATTTGAATTCATCTTCTGGCCTTGCATCAGAAGTACTCATTTTCTCTGGTGTGTTTTGCATTTTCCAAAATGTGTGTCTTGTGTGCAAGTTAGGGTTAAATTTAACATAATTTTACAATATATGAAGCTTTCAATTCATCTTTCAGCTAAATTCAAACAAAAAAAAATCAACATTTCAATTCTTAAAGAAAAATACCATTCTCAAGATTTTCATATTTGAAAGTAACCAACAAAATACTAGTTATTCGAAACATACCTAGCTTTGGTCGATGATGATAATATTTCATAATGTGACTTCCAAAACCCTTGATAGTTGTATTCTAAGTTCCTTGAAAATTTACCTCTTCTTGCACGCTAATATTATTTTTTTCTTTTAGTTTCCTTTGTAAATTTATAGTATGTGTGCAATTGATTATTTTTGCTACAATAAACTTAGAAATAGCAACTATTTTCATTAATCTACATAATATGACAATTCCTTTTAAGTCAACTAGGGATAGAACCTTCCTACCAGTCAAGTGTTCATAGCCCTAGCAACCTGGTTATCTCTGTAATTCCCCTAAACATAGCTCTACTGTCAGCCAGATGTCTATAGCCCTGATAGAGTTATTTGGATAGCCTAAAGAGTTGATTCTTTTTTTTTGATATAGCAATGATAGCTCATTTTTCTCTTTTGATATTTCAATGATAGCTCTTTTATCAACTTGCAAGCAATGAAGCATACTATTAGGTTGGGAATTATAATGGTAGCAAAAGTAGTCTTTTGATTTTTCAATTAATGTAAACAACCGCTATCCCAAATTTTAGTATAATGATTTAAAATGTATTCGTTTGTAGCTCAACATCAACTGAATGATTCATGCTAACTAGAGTATAAGGAATTGGATAATTCTGAGACAATTTATAAATAAAAAACTATCTTTGGTTAGGGTATAGATCAAATTTCTAGAGTTGACATTCTATTAACCTGTTCACCTTTAAATTTTGCTAATCATAGTAAAGTCAAATGACGCAACACCCAAAAAGAAAAACAAAAGCAACCAAAAAATATTTGCAAAAAAAACTATTTACTTATGACTAGAAATAATGCTTTAAGAACTACCCATTAATAGGCAATGGGATAACTTCACTAGTCAAAGACCTCAAACTATAAGTGCTAACACCCAAGATTTCAGAAATTTGATATGGACTTTTCCATAATTTTTCAAATTTACCATGTTCACTCTTTCGTTCATGGGCTTTATTCCAATACATGACAAAATCAGCTATTATAAAAGTCTTTAATCTATCTCTCTTATCAAACCATGTTTTTACCGTGGATTTATGCCTAGCAAAATGATCTATAGCTCAAGTACATTTTTCATCTAAATGCATTAGTCACAACAATCGAGCTTCTATTTGGTCATTTAATCCAATATATTCTTGTGGAAATTTCCAAGTAGGTATTTTTAAATTTATTGGTAGTATAGGATCTACCCCATAGACTAAGTGATAAGGAGAATTCCCTAATGTCACATTCATCCTAGAGCAATCTACCCAAAGGGAAAATTTAAACAAAGAATGCCATTCCCTAGGATTCTTTTCAATTAATGGTTTTCCAATATGCACCTGTTTTGACTTCCTTCAATTACACCTCTTCCCACTTGGTTTCTCTTCCTTCTGTCCTCTCTCCATGACTTGCTAAAAATGAACATAGAACTATCATAACCCACCACGGCTGTGGGAATTTTGTGAAGGTGGTTGGAGGTTATCTTGTGTTCTTTGCATGCGTTGATGGTTGCAAAAGGTGTGGGTTATGATAATTCTTATATATGTGTGTGTGTGTGTGTGTTTGTGTGTATATATATCTATCTATATATACATATATATATATATATATGTATATGTATGTATATGTATATATATGTATGTATATGTATACATATATGTATATATATATATGCAAAATACATTATTAAAATTTGCATAGAAACTTGCTTTGTTCTCTGAGGACTTTAAACATAGATGTTACTTGCAACATCAACATTACATGGAAACCATACAATGATTAATGCTAATTCCATTCTGCTGATCTCCTCTATCACTGCGCCAAATGCTTTTAATTTTTTTTTTTAAAACAACACCTACTACACAATGCTAAAGACCTAGAACTACAAAGGATGGAAAAAATTCCATCCAATGTTTCACATGACCCAATTCTAATTGTTTTTGTCTAGCTTTGGCTATATATTTTCATTTACGATGCATAATAAAATAGCTGATATTATAGACTTAATGTTGTTTGCCAAAAAATAATTATTTTTGATAGGGTGGTGCTCAAAAGGCTATATTGTTTGAATTTTTGATAGGGTCTTGGTGAATACATTTATGTAAGTATATCTATATATACATACATACATAAACACACACACACACATGGGTATGTGCAAGATCATGATGGGCCAAAAAGTGGCAAAACTATGGGTATTTTTAGGGTATGTGGCTGATGATTTTTTTTTAACCCAAAATTGATGAAATGAAAAGGGTTTTAGAGGAGATTCTCAGATTTCCACCAATATAAATTATGCTTTAATTTGAATTTAATAAATAATTATTAATAATTTTCTATTAAAATTATGACTAAAGTCTGATCGATAGGTTGATTGAAAAACATCTATAACTTTCAAACGGTATCACATTTTTGAATCCAAATCATGCATCACATTCTATACTTCACATATTATAGGATTAAAAAAAGAAAAAATAAATTTCATGAAGTTTTGACCAAGTTAAAGGTGGTTAGACATCTGAGTTTTTATATTTTTTAAAATTTGTAATAAAAAATTCATAATTAATTATTTACTTGGAAAAAAATTATAAAAAAATATGCATCGCATTTGGACATGATTCCTCTACTTATATATAAAATTTTATAAAAAAATATTATCATTTTATTATGGTTAGGGTGGTCAGACAAACACCTACTTATTTTTTCCTTGAAATTTAAGTACTATTGCATTGAAATTTTAAATTTTCACCAAATAGATTTTATTTATTTTTAAATAGACCTAGTAGTTTAGAAACTAGATTTTATTTTCTATAGATTCTATTCTTACATATTTTTGAAATAATATAGATAACTTATTCAAATTTTAATTAGGTTTCCCTAACGCACTGATTTTTGGTTTGCCATAAGGGCCTGGCCCGACATATGATGATCCTGCACATACCCACACACACACACACACACATACACACACACACATATATATATGTACATATATATTCATTGTTTAACGCACAAAGGAAAAAAAAATTGTGCTTGGAAAACCAATGGATAGAAATAACCCAGGCTAGCGAACAATAGACCACAAAAGAAAACTGGATTATGTTAAGAATTTTATTTTGTTGCAAACATAGCTAGAAAATGGAGGTCATAGAAAGAAGCTGACAAACAAATTGAAATTCACAAACCCATGCAAACCACTGCCTCATTATCCAAAAAAAGGGTTCACAAAAATGATCACAGGTGACACTTCCAATTTTCTTTTCCAAACATCATTTCCTGCAAACACAAAAATAGCCTCTAACCATCTATAGAGAAGTGCCTATTAAGTTTTCCTTATGACACTTAGTATACAGTCCATCACTCTAACAACTTCTTTTCTAAGGTTGAGGAAATAACAACTACGAATGTGTATTTAATGCATGCTTTCCCCATTGTTGATAGCTATCTTGAAGAACAAGCTATACCTAGAGAATGACACCCAACAAAGCATTATCAGAAATTGAAACAATATAGGTTTTTTCTTAGTGGGACCCTCTAAGAAACAAATCAATATAGCTATAGGGCAATGCCCTATAATAAAACATTATGCAAGAAATTTTTATCTTTGTGATTGCTTGAAAAGGAAGCTACTGCTTATAAATATTGTCATTACATGGAAACCATACAACAATTAATGTTGATTCCATTTCACTGGCCTTCTGTATTGATGCAACAAATTTTTTTAATAGGAAAAAAAAAAACAAAATCTATTAGTTTCCTTTTCTGACCACACTGAATGGAGGCCAAAAATGACACAATATACCCTTGTCAAGATAATTATGGTAAACGGTGCCTTGTGCAAAACAATATCAATTGCATAAAATTTACTATTTTATTCCATTCCAGCCATTGCCACAAAAATGCTTCTTGTAATAGTGACCGAAATGGACCACCCTCAAAACACAAAAAAAATTGCAATAACAAAGTGAATCAAATCCTCTGCCACAAAACATGAATGATTAATGAATCAATATTGTATATATATATATATATATATATATATATATATATATATATGTATATATATATATATATATATATATATATATATATATATATATATATATATATATATATATATATCTGATAGTGAAGAATATGATTTGGATAACAATATAAACTGTATGATATTAAGTATTTGATTATGCATTGAAAAGAGTGTAATATAGCCAAAGCTAGCAAACAATAGTTAGATTACATTGTGGAGAACAACACAAACTACTTAAATATATTTCACCCATTTACATAGAACAAAAGCCATAAATGAGACAATATTAAATTTTGTTGTGTGTAGATTTGTATGTATGCCAAGGTAGATGTAAGCAATGTACATGTGTATTCTTCCCAATGTTTATTGTTTTCTCAAAATAGATATTTGTCTGAATCTCGACATGTCATACTTTAAATGTTATACTTCATATTAGTTGTTATATACAACATTGAAGCCTTTTTCCTAATTATTTCTTTTCATTTGTACTCTTGGTGTTTCTAGGGGAAAAAAGGAGGGATTATAAAATTGAAATAATGAACTTGGAATAAAAAATTGTATGTTAAGTATTATTTGAATCATTGAATCCCTTGTTATTATTAATCCTTTCCTATCATATTGATAATACCTTTGTAAACAAATTGAGTGCCCATGTTTTGTTTTGAAGTCATAGACCTTCTAGCCAACCATTGGTGTTGTAGCTCTTCATTCCTAAAAGAGTAGACACAACAATGTTGGTGGTCTCTAGCTCTTTTGAGATTGGAAAATAATCTTCAAGTAGCAGTCCTGTAAGTGTGTTTGTTGTGTAGTTTATTGTTGCTGCCAATTAACTTGATAGTTTCTCAAGTGCACCAAACAAATCAAAAAATACTTCATTTGAATTAACAATTACTATGATATATGTTTTAACTTATTTATATTTGAACTGTTTGTCTTGTTTCCCCTTCAATTTATTGGCCATTTTGGAGTAACTTAGATCTTAGAGGGGAAAATTTCTTAGTTTCCAAATGTGTCAATATTACTATTTCCTTTTAGAATTGAGTCATAGTTATAAAAATCTAATTACTACCACTATGTTGAGTTTAATTGCCTTGTAGGCTACAAATATGAATCCAGCCCTTACAAGAGATGTGCTACGTTTTATAGATGCTAGAGATGATGTCCCATCTCCATTCCTCCAACTAATGTCTTACCAAAAAATAGGAGGTGACCAAAGCCCAGTCGATCAGTACAAAGTCATCGTATTTGATGGAACCCACATGTAGATGGGAACTTTTCCAACAAAATACAATGACCTTTTTATAGGAAAATTAAAAATAGGTTTGATTGTGTGCTTGAAAAACTATTTGTCTAGAAAGCTGTGGGAATCGAGATTTGATATAGTTTTTCCTTGCTCGTACTTGTAGTTTCCTTCTTCCTTTTTTGTGGGGGCTTCCTTTTAAAGTATTAAATGTTCATTTCATTCCAGGGCAATTGTCATACTATCCCTAGGTGTGAAGATGAAAAATTGCCAACTAATTGGAGAACCTAAATATTTGTTTAGAGATCAAGAAGAACAAAAGTTGGCTACAAGTCACCCTCCCCATCCAAATGAGCCTCCACCTTTTGAATTAATACATCACCAAGGTAGCAAGATGCTCCTGCAAAAATCATCCCTATTAAAGGGTTGAATGTTTACCAAACCAAATGGACGATAAAAATTTGTGTAACAACAAAGAGGGATATGCACCATTATAGCAAGCAAGGGTGCGAGAGGTAGGTATTCAACCTTGATATCATTGATGATGAGAGAATAGAAATATGGATTACATGCTTTAATGAGATCACAGGTGTGCATTATGATAAGGTTGAGGTGGGACGTACTTATTATGTGTCAAAGGGATCAGTGAGACAAGCAGACATAAAATTTAATAAGTTAAACAACTAGATGGAAATCATTCTAGATCAAAGTTCAATGTTAAAATGTTGTGATGGTGAGGACTTTGTGCTAGAGAAAGTATTTAAGTTCACACCATTAAATGAAATTGAAATTTTCACTAATAATAGTTTAATTGATGTTATTGGCACTGTGGTGGTTGTGGGAATGGTTTCAACTATACAAATAAAGGATTAGTCCCAAAAAATTCAGAGGACTATTAAACTTAATGATTTTTCATCTTTTTCAATTGATGTTAATTTGTGGGGCTCAAACTAGGGAGTAAAGGGTCATGAGTTAGAAAGGTTGTAGATGCCTAGTTCAACTCTCATCCTTGTAAAAAATGCATGTGTTGGGTACTTCAATGGAGTTGTTCTGAACACAGCCATAGGGAATATTCTATATATAAATCCTAACATACCAGAGGCACATCCATTGATCGAAAGAGGATATATTGATCCACCTACTATTGATCTCCCTCCCCCTCATGCAGTCCCTTGAAAGGTTGCTTTGGGAAATGGGAGAGTCACTGTTGCATATATGTTTGACCACTACCTTGGCTTGCCAGAGACTTTGCAAGCTACTCTCAAGGCAACAGTAAAATTTATAAAAAATGATGCATTATATTATGTTGCATGCCCATTGGAGGTGAATGGTAGGCAATGCAAGAAAAAGTGTCAACAATCTGAGAAAAATACATGGTTCTTCCCAAAATGCCAGACAACAATAGCTGACTATGACTTTCGATATTTATTGCAACTAAGGATCAAAGACCACATAGGCGAGCTTTGGGAAACTGCTTTCGATGAGGCTACAACAAACCTATTACAAATTTTAATAAAACAACTTTACATTTTGCAATATGAGTCGACCGTTGAAATGAGTGTTGAGTTTGTTATCAATGTTGTCACCTACACATCATTTTTTTTCATAGTTCTAATCAAAACTCAAACTTATAATTTAGAAACAAGACTAAAAACAACAATAGTGAAGGTTACAAAGCTTAACTTTGAAGCTGAGTGCAAGCTCTTACTATCAAATTAATAGACCTGCTATTTCTCCCACCATGCAACAGGCTCCAGAGATAGTTGCAAGTACTTCCTTGAACACCAAAACAACCATGGCTAATTGGGACTTTTCATATTTCTTTTAGTTTATGTTGGCTAGACATTTAGTTTGTTTAATTCCCTCGCACTGGTTGTCGCATCAAAAAGACCTTTCCTTTCTACTACTATTGAGTGGTTATATATTAATACAATGAAGTATAACTTATAATGCTTTAGTAAAAAAGATACAACTGTTTTATTTTCTATTATTTATGTTGGTTATAATTTCCTTACATTTTAGGTGTATATTTCTGATTTAATTTTATAATGTTTATTTATATAGAGTTCTTGTCCTTTTTAGGAGATGTATTTTTGTCTACACCTGCTCGTATATCTACTTGTGGACATAGTTATATGTATGTGTACATTTACATATGCATATAGATAAATATACATGAATGCAATTGAGATTTCCCTGTGTTATACAACTTGCTAGTACAAATGTGTGTAGATATTTGTTCATGTGTTGGATATTTATGCATATATGCATACACAATTCAATATTTACATCTATTTGTGAGTTGTTTTATAGAGAATGTTGTTTTTAGCTTGTTTACAATGTCCTTAGTGCATAGAATATCTTGACAGAGTTTTGTGTAGATATGTGTCCAAAATATATTTTTCTATGTAACTATCATGTCTCACTAACCATCTAATTCTTACCAAGTCTTCTTGCTACTATTTTGCGATCCCTAATGATATCGCCATGTTGGATGTGGATGTAATATGGCTCTTGGCTATAATTTCTATTATGTATGTTATGTAGCTCAATCCACAACCCAATGTTGAATAATGCGTTTTTGAAACTACTACAAAGTGCTCAATTAGTTTGGTGAGTTTTAAATGTAAAGTATTATTGCAACCGTTGGCAATATATGTATCACATACATGAGACAATTTTTGCATGGTAAGCTATGCAAAGTGACGCTTGTTTCCCGTGTGCATGCAAGTCAAATAGCTTGAGTTATATAGGTTGCCTTGTTTTCTATAAGGGAGAGTTGATTGTTGTTCTTTGAATTAGGATATATTTTCCCCTTTTTGGTAAGGTTGTATTGGGATAGACTATATATTTTATTCAAACTAATATTCTTTCATTCATGGATCGACTTTTCTAGTGCGTCCCTTGTGATAATTTTTTTCTAGTGCTTCTCTTCAAAAACAATCTAGTAGTTTGCATGGGATTCCCAACATGGATTTATTTCTATGCTTCTTTGTATGGCCTCAATTTTCTACCTATGTTCGGGTATGTGTAGGATCATCATGGAAAAGATAGGCCCTTAAGTGGCAAAAAATTCAAAAAATTCAAAGTTAGACAACTTGACATAAAAATTTGAATAAGTTATCTATATTATTTCAAAAATATGTAAGAATAGAATCTGTAGCAAATTGAATGTAGTTTCTAAACTACTAGTTTTATTTTTAAAAAAAATCTATTTGGTGAAAAATTAAAATTTCAATGCAGTAGTACTTAAATTTCAGGGAAAAAATAAGAAGTAGGTGTTTGTCTGACCACCCTAACCACAATAAAATGATAATATATTTTTATAAGATTTTAGACATAAGTAGAGGACTCATGTTTGAATGCGATACATATTTTTTGTAATTTTTTTCCAAGTAAATAATTAATTATGATTTTTATTACAACTTTTAAAAATTATAAAAACTCGTCTATCTAACCACCTTAACTTGGTCAAAACTTCATGAAATTCAATTTTTATATTTTTAATCCTATAGTATGAGAAGCATAGAACGTGATGCATGTTTTAGATTCCAAAAAAGTGATACTGTTTGAAAGTTATAGATGTTTTTCAATTAGCCTATCAATTAGGACTTTAGTCATAATTCAAATAGAAACTGAATAATAATTATTTATTAAATTCAAAGTAAAGAATAATTTATATTGGTTGAAAGTTGAGAATATCAATTTTGGGTAAAAAAAAAAGTCGTCAACCGCATACCCTACAAATACCCATCATATTGCCATTTTTTGGCCCATCAAGATCTTGCACATACCTGTTTGCAACAAAATAAAATTCTTAACATGATCCAGTTTTCTTTTTGTGGTTTGTTGCTTGCTACCTTGGGTTTTTTTACCCATTGGTTTGCTACTCACAATCTTTTGGTGCTTTGTGCAATCAACAATGAGTATATATGTGCCACTTCAAAAACATTGTACTAAATAGCAAGCAATTGAATTGTTCACTTGAACTGTGTAGACCTGTCTTTTTTATTTTGCTAGAAACTGTAGGATAGATACCAACAATTACAATGCATTGTAAATCAAACAAGATGATCTTCTCCAACAAAACTATTCATTATCATCATCATCAAAAGTTACTCTTCTCGATTGTAAGTGAATTGCTTCTCCTTTCCTCTTCACCTCTATGCATATATAATTTGCACCCTTTCTCAATTCACCTCATTATCGTTTTTGATATGTGACATGTAATTGTCCTATTACATATATTTTTCTTGTAAATTATAGAGCCACTTAAATTTCATGTTTCAGATATTGCTTTCCAATAAAACATGTCCGCAGTACGAAAGTTCATAGTTTGCTTCTATATAGGTTTATCCCACTTAAACGATTTTAGATTACATCAACATTGTATTCATATATAAGATGTAGGGCTCCCTAGAAATGTTAAATGGATTTACAATTCCACATTCACATGTTGTATGTCCTTCACCTATATTCCATTTGTATGTAATGTAAACCTATGTATCTTTTTTCCACTTCTCATTTCACAACTCCATGTAAAATTATAAAAAATGCATAACGTTGATTTCCACTAAACAGATTCCCATATGTGCCATAGCATTGTCTTCAACATTCACCAAAGTGATGGAAAATTAATGTTATTGCTCAGGGGTTTGGTCATAGTCAATGATGCTCCATGATCTGATATGCTAGGGTGGAAAGTAGGATTCCTTTTCTCTGTCTAGACTCCAATCTATTCCATACACAAGGCATTTCTACATTTTATTTACTTGCTATGTTCTACTACAACTCCATTGCATCTCATTTGTAATTAATTCTATAATTCTTTATATTTTGTCATTTTTTTATGGTCTACCAACCAAAAAAAGTGTCCTTTGCAGGCCTCTCCATGTGATTAGATCTTGTATTGAGTCATTGGGGGCCAAAACATTGCGTAGACATGCAAAATTAATGCCATGCATTAGGTCCATTCATTAATTAATCAAGTTCACCTTCATCCATTCATCAGGTAATCTCATTAATTTCCATCTCCTAAGGTCATTAATTTAAAATTAAACAAAATTTAACATTAACCTTTCAATTAAATAAATAAATCCCTTTAATTAAATAAACCAAACTTTATTTAATTAAATCTCCAAATGCATATTTCATCCTTTTCTGATTTAAATAAATCAAAAATTTAAGTCATAAAGGTCAAACATCCTAATCATCATTAGGCTAATCTAATCTTGATTAAATTAACCTAACCACCCACTTGCACAAATAAATCAATTTATTGATTTATTAAAATCCTTATTTTCTTTCAACATGGCATCTTGGAGGAATATTCCCCACTCAGCATTTTCAGAATTTTAAATTCTAACATGTCCCCCACTCAGAATTTTAAATTTTGACATATCCTCCACTCAACATTTTCAAAATTTTAAATTCTGACATGTCCCCCACTCAGAATTTTAAATTTTGACATATCCTCCACTCAACATTTTCAAAATTTTAAATTTTGACATGTCCCCCACTCAGAATTTTCAATTCTGGCATATCCCCCACTAAGAATTAGTTGATATTTTTAGTTATTTGTTTTCATTTTTGAAGCATGGCATTATTATTTCATAGAAATATTTGATAAATTTACACATGACTAATCCTTTTTTGAGGTTATTAGATTTTGTGCATATTTGCAGGTACTTCATTATGGTGCTAAAAGGAGGGTGAACAAGTTTTTCTCCATGTTAATTTTAGAGTCTGGCTCAACATCGGAATATTTTTTCCTAGCTTTACTTAAACCCTGTCCATTAGCAACTTCTCTTTGTTTCTTTAGCTTATTACTAATTCCACTAGGAAGTTGTCTGTTTCTAGGAGGCATAGGAGTATCACCAAATTTAGAACTGTCACACCCATTCTAGGCCACACCAACTATAATTTCAGATGTCTCAGCATGCTGCACATAACCACAACCATTTATTTTGTTTGGAAAACCCTTTCCACGTAATTGTTGCGGAGTCTTAGAAGCAACTGAATATCCATTTTTTTTATCTGCATACTCTTTTCCAGTAGTCATGTTTGTAGAACTTTTTTGCTTAAGAAAAATACCAGCCTTCTTAAGCCGTAACTTCATGCACTTCTTCCTTTCATTGGATTATTTCTTCCTCAAAACATGCATTGCTCTTAGAAGAAAATGTCTCCTGAAAGGTAATGTTCATAAAACCTGAGGACATGGAAGATGCTTCATAAGCTTCAATTTGTTTCTACTAATAAGATAGTAGTTGTCCTCATGGTTTTTCTGGTACTTTTGGTTAGAAACACATTTAGGTTATTTTATATATTTGGACAACCTATCTGGGTGAACAGATTTTAAGCGTGACCCATTCATTTCCCTCCCCTTGCAAAGAAAAGTACCATTTTCACCTCCTTGAAATAAGGAACCATCTTCCAGGGATAAGAGTTTACTAGCCTCGTACTCATTATCCATGGAACTATGGACCAAATTACCATTCTCTAAATGTCCACTAGCTACACATTTACTATTTGAATTATTTTTTGGAAGTTTAGTAGTATGATGCCCAGTAA
The DNA here is from genome assembly GCA_007258455.2 of Sequoia sempervirens. NCBI lineage: Eukaryota > Viridiplantae > Streptophyta > Pinopsida > Cupressales > Cupressaceae > Sequoia > Sequoia sempervirens. The sequence goes on along the minus strand of VDFB02373365.1, from coordinate 47,793,404 downwards.
TAATACCTGTCAAATCATTCCTAGAATGTTTGACATTCTCATGACTGTTACCATTAATTTTTGAATAAACTCCAAAATTTCTAACAATGCAGTTCTCGTTGCCATTGCTCATTACACTATTCTGAGAATGTCTAACAACCTGAATCTCATTAGAATTATCCATGGAATTAGATTCCTTTATTTCAGATCCCTGTTTCTTAATATTATTACCAGAACCATTGGATGTGCACCCATTACTTTTGGTATGACTTGAGAAAATATCATTTGTTTGAATACCATTGTTCCTTGGAGGCACAAACTATAAAGTAGCACCATGATCAGCTGGTGATCTAGATTCACTGCATAACTGGCCAGAACTTGTGTTCTTTTCTAGACTTTCTAAAATGAAATTTCCATTTAAAACATTTCCACCTTGTTGGGATATCTTACTTTTTCTTGTTTACACCTGCAACAATAGAATATATTGTTGTCACTTGGAAAGAAGGCACATTTGATGTCGCCTGGGTAGCACAGGAACCTTGTAATTGGCTTTCCTTTGGATGTGTTGTGTTCAATGGTACCATCTTGTTTAGTTTAGTACCATTATCTTGAGATTGAGACCCACCTATTCTTTTAATGCTAGTTTTCTTATCTCGTATATAGAATAGCATGTAAGCTTTCTGGCTAAGAACAGATTTCTCACTAACTGAATACACCCGACTATCATCTAAAGCATGCTAGATGCCTGCAGATGAATGAATAAAGTAGAAATAATGACCAGAATGTGTGCTCCAACCATCATGAACACCCGAATATCATCTAAAGAATGCCAAATGCCTGGTGATCATGTTTATAATTAATTTAAATCTTCGTCAAAACTGTTGTTCACACAATCCTCTGTCATTGGTCCCCTGCTAGAGAGTCTTTTTATTCTGCTCATTAACTTGAGACTGTACACATTTATGGAGTTTTTGTTTCTAGTTAAATATCAAATGATACATTAAACAACTAAGAGTTTGTGTTTTTTTGAAAAAGCATTATATTATTAACTCTTGCAGGAAAAATCACCAACATATGGAAAAGAAATATTTATTTCAAATTTTGATTTGATTTAAAATGTTATGTACTGAAGACAACAATCATCGGTATATGGTCTATGTTATTTACCTTTGAAGTTCTTGGACTAACAACAAATATCACTTCATAATATTCACTTGGTGAATAATTTGATTGATTTAAATCATAAAGTCAAGCTTCAATAAAGCAAATAATACTAGATCTTGAGCATAAAATATTGTAATCTTATAATTCCATTATAATGCCTTGCATTGTATCTTAAATATTATTTCTTGGGGATTCACCAATTCTAATTTTTAAGCTATAAGCATTGCTTATTTTTCAAGATTTTACATGACAGATAATTTCTTTGTGATAATCTCATCTCTAAGGTTCTAATTTTTATTGTTTATAGGGGAAGGTTTACATAAAGGTGAACGTTAAAATCAAGCATTGGAGTTGGATGAAAATGAAGGAAAAATCAGAATTAAAGATTCAAGCATTGAAATTGAAACCTAAAAAGCATTCTTAAATGCTTTGAGCTTTCGTCACCTACTTTAATTTTCTGTTTCATGCCAACTCACCTTTGGTTTTTAAAACGAACATTTCAAAATGCTTGGAGGGTTTGTCGTATGCCTTAATTTTCTATTTTAGGCTAACTCATATTTTGTTTGGTGCTTTAAAAAAAATTCATCATTGCTTTGAGGCTTAAAATGAACATGTGTTTTTCATGTTTTGTAATCTCTTATTCAAAGTAATCTCATCTAAGAAGGTGTATGCACTTCTTTAGTGCTTCACAGTGATCTTGAGAACCAAAAGTCTTTTTGATGACATTAAGTTGCATAAAAGATTGCCTCCACACTTTGATTTCGGTTTAAAATTTAACAAAACACTTTGTGAGTGTGAGTTAGGTATATCTCATATGTTCTCCCTTTGTTTCTAAACAAAGGTCGATCGAACTACGGATGTACTTTCTTGCTATTGTTTACCTTTAGAGGGGCCTGCCTAAGAGACACATCCGAAAGGAGAACTCGAAGGTGACTCCAACCAGTTTTTCATTCGGGCCGGTATATAAATGGATAAGACTAAATTGTCAAGTCCTCATGGTATGTAGGCCTTAGCCGTATAGTGTCTTTCAGAGCGAGGTACTACTGTGAAATGTATAAGAGCCCCTAGTAGGATTGATTAAAGCCTTTAGTGGCTTGCTGGACACTCGCAAGGTGCCATGTCCCCGATGTCTCGTCATTAAGAACCTTGTTTGTAGTAGCCATCATGTACATCCAACATGTTTATCAAAGTGGTGCATTGGAACTGAGATTCCAAGAAGTTACTTGCCATGTTTGATCTTGGTTAGAATATAGAGGTTAAGACTTCATTCTTAACATACCTTTATATTTTTTTCCCTTGGTTGCATGTAAAATCATCTCTTCTACTACGAAGGGCATGAGGCAAGCCCACTAAGAAAAACGTACCAATTGACCTAGGATGTTACATTGCTTGAAAACATAGTGCTTGTTCAAAAAACTTTGCAAACAAACATTCAACATAATCTTCAAAATTTCAAACCCTTTAGGAGGCAAATACCATTGATCAAATTATCTTGTTATTGCTTGCCCTTAGGATTACATCCTTAGAGGTTTCTAAACACATGAGTTCACATCTCAATTTTCCCCCTAAAGTTAAACAATAGGTAATCTTTGCCTTAAATTCATCAAAGTTTCACATAATATACCTTGTGAAATGAGAGGAAGTTGAGACATTGGACATTCACTTTGAAAGCTAATCAAGAGTGTGTTTTTGGTAAAAAGAATCCATTAAGAAAATATTAAAGACAATTGGACCCCACACATGTGTCTCCAATGATTTCACGAAAGATCAAGATCAAGAAACCAAAGGTGAAAGCCCTTAGTCTGATAGCCCATCAAGAACGTCTCTCTACGTTATACAAAGTTAGACAAAGACTTCTTTTCAACTTTTACAAGAAGGCTTCAAGGAATAATCCCAGTTTTTATTCATTCTATCACTACCAAAACCCAAATCTTTTTAGAGAGTTTGAACATCTTGTTTAGAGAAAAGCTTTTTCTTCAATACCCAGGTCTAGGCAAACAAAGTGTCTTTTTTTTTAGGTTCATCTTAGGATCAAAATCAAATCAAAATCCTTTTCATCCATTTCATCAAAACAAAGATCATCTCACAATCACCTTTTGAAAATATTGAAATCATATTTAATTTACTATGCTTTATGACAAAATCAAAATCATCAAAATCATTGAGACTAAATCCTTGAAAACTTTATCAAAATCCCCTTTGGCTAGGTATGTGTAGATGTATCCTTTTGCATATGCCTAGTCAAAATTTATCAAAACCATTTCATTTAGCTTAGTATATGTAGATGAATCCTTTGTCATATGCTTAGAAAAACTATCATCTTGTTCGGATAAGTGTGGGTAGATGCATCCTTCTCCCTACACATATTCAAATTATCATCATTTGAGAAAATTCATCCTTAGGTAATCATCCAAACATCTTAGGGTCTATTTGTTCAAAATCCAAATCGGAATAAAAAAAATCAAGGACAAATCAAATCAAAATAAAAAACCCAAAACATATCTGAAAGTCCTAAAAGCCTAGTATCTCCTTCAAGATTTACCAAAAGATCATAACATCCACACCATCCATATTTTACATCATCATCATATCACCTTTCGATCCTTAAGATATCCTAACATTTTCTACTTTGAGACATAAAATAAAGATCAATCCAAAGAATCAAGAGATTCATCTCCCATTCTTAAAAATTGATCCTTGTTTTATGGTTCAAACTAGATCTCAATACAAGAAGAGCATGGAAACCAACAAAGAAACACCCGCTTCAAGTGATTTAAGTCAAACCACTCTTGAAATGAATCCCATTGGGTCTGGAACTCTCATGATTAACCTTCCAATATCATCACAAAATCCGCAAGAGGAAAACCAAGGAGAAGATCTTACCTTTTGAATGACGAAATGATGAAATGACCGAAATGCTACAAAATCCTGAAAACCATACAATCATCAACATCATGATGAGGCTCAACCCTTCGTTATACATGCTTGAATTAGCAAAACAAGGAGCCAAGTTACCTTCATATTTTGACGTGAGTACCATAGCTGAGACATCATTTCCTCCAATCTCATCCACCATTCCCATCTCATCTACACCCCCATCCTAAAGCATCATGCAAAACATTTTTCCAATCACGACATTTATTGCTCCAACCCAACCCAACATTAATAAGGGAAATACACTTCTCCAAGCTCTTCAAGCACATCCCCTTGTTAATAATCAAAACTTGGACACAAATACCACCTTGGAACAAAACATACTACAAAGAATGTTCCTCCCACTTTCCATTGCGATCCATCATCATCCTTCTTCCTCGCAACACCTCAAAATCCTCTCCTTGCAAATTCGTAAGAGGAAGGAGACATGTTAGAACCAAGGGGCATCTTTGACACCACAACATTTTCACAAGAATTAGAACCCCTCACATTCCCACCACTTCTGGCAATACCATCATCATCCACACCACTCCTTGGTTTAGGTTTCCCCCTCTACCAAATACCAATCAAACCACCATCCCAAATATCAACCAAAGCCTTATGTGAAACACTCAAAAAAATTTGTCGACATTGCAACAACAGACGACAAATGCACAAGCAAATGCAACATCATCAAACACCCCCTTAACATCACAAAGCATGGTCTCTCAAGGACCAACCACATCAACAACACCATCAATCACGCAAAACATCAATACCACACTCACGAATACCATTCCAAATCCACCTCCACCCCCACCACCACCAACTTCCACAACATCAAGCCAACATGACGCAGCATTGCAAGCTGCTTTTCAAAGAGGATACCAACAAGTTCAGTAACAAAAAACCAAACAACTAGCTGCTCAGCAAGTTGCTCAAGCTACACAAGCCACCTAAATAGCACAAGCCACATTACAAGTGCAACAAGCCCAAGCATTATTACAACAACAACAACAAAAAGCCACCCAAGCTGCTCAAGCATTACAAGCATTGCAAGCACAAAAGGTTGCAAAAACCCTACTACAACAACAAACAACACAAGCACAAGCCACACAAGCGCAAGCTCAATATTAGGCACAACAAGCTCAATATCAACCATAACTTCTTGCACAAAGACAAGCAGTGTAATTGAAAGCATATCAGCAAGCCATAAAGCAATATCAGGAACAACAAGAAGCAACACAATTGGCAGCCCAACAACAAGCGTTGTTGGAACAATAGCAAGCACAACAACAAGTGTTGTTGGAAAAACAAGTGCAATAGCAAGCACAAATCTTAGCGCAACAACAAAAAGATCAACAATAAGCATTGTTCATACAAAAGCAGGTGGAAGCCTACCTCGTTCGACACAACATACAAATACCATCAAACAACACGCCGACCAACCCACCCATCCAACCCATGATTGAAACACCCCAAAACACTTTCATCCTGCCCCCTGATCCATAAAATGATGTGATGACACAAATCAGGTTGCTTTTGCAACAAGTCTCGATCTGCAATCTGGGTGAACAATGAAAACACCAAGCAACGTGTGTCCCTATCCATTTTATAGGAGCCTAGAGATGAAACCATACCCCAAAGGATTTGAAATCCCTAAATTTGACAAATATCGAGGGATGGGAAACCCTGAGGATCACATCAGGGAATTCCAGGTTCATTGCATGGAAGTCACATACGATAATACTTATCTAATGTGGCTATTTCCTAGGAGCTTGGCAGGCCTTGCTATGGAATGGTTCTCTCGTCTACCATCAGGCATTAGAACATTTTAGGAAATCATAGGCGCATTCATTAAAAACTATGCATGCAACATTGCAATGTATCTTAGTCTAGAAGAACTCTCATCTCTAAAGAAAGGAAAGAGTGAATCATTCACTTCCTTCTTACAATGATGGCGATCAAAGGCCAATTGAAGCAAGTGGACCATGCCGGAAGAACAACAAGTTTGCACCATCATTGCCAACCTTGAAGGTCACTTGGAATTTCATCTCAAGGTTCAAGGCATCACCACATATGATCAATTGATCCCCAAGGCGCTTAGCATTGAAAGAGCCCTCATGACTCAACCCAAGGAATCAACATCATATCCCGAACAACAAAAAAACCACCCACCATCCAATTACAATGATAAACCTCGCACGTGGGAAAGAAACAAAAACATTACTAATGATGGTATCATCGATGCCAAGGTGATCATTAGTGGTCCTCACCAAAATGCACCCACACTGCGAATCAAATCACAACACTAAAACACTCATCACATAACATACCAACCAAACAACAATCCAACCATCAATAATCTCAATGACCAAAGAGGACCACCCAACGCAAAATTTATCCCAAACGAAAATACACAATTTTTGGGGAACCACTTGAGGACATAATGAAAAATTTGATTGAAGAAAAACTCATCAAACCTCCTACATTTGAGAATTACCAAGAACTCGATGTCAAACCTCCTTGGTATAACGAGAATCAACTTTGTGAATTTCATAAAATCAAAGGCCACACCACAAATAGTTGCATGAGACTCAAAAACATCATCCAAGATCTCATCGATAATAAAATCATAAACGTGGAACAACCTATGGGAAATCAGGATCTTAAGATACACACGAATCCGATGCCGAATCATGGAAACAAAGGGAATAAAAATGATAAAGGGAAGGGTAGTGTAAATCATATTTATGAATCAGTCGTTGCCTCCTTAAATGAAGACTGCATGGTCATCACCATCAAAGGTTCCCATGCCGAAGATTGTGGAGTCACCACAAGAGGTGGCAAAGTCACCATCGCAGGATTATCCCAACCAAATAGAGTCCCTTCATCCATATTTGTTTCACATAGTTACAATTTTGTAGACCAACTTAAGAGAATGCCAACACACATCTCCATCATGGAGTTGTTAAAAATATCATCAACTCATAAAAATATCCTTGAGGAAGCATTAGCCTCATCAACTGTCCCCACAGATCTCGATGCGGAGTAATTCCAAGCTATGGTCAGAAATATCATAACACCTAATCTCATTACATTCTTTGACCAATATTTCCCCACCCAACCATTTGACAACCATGCACTTCACTTGGAAGTCATCATAAATAAGAGAAAAATCAAAAGGGTCCTGGTGGATGGAGTTGTGGGTCTGAATATCTATTCTCTTGGCCTCATCAAGCAGTTGAAAATATTAGAAGACTCCATCGACAAAGGGAAGGATATCACGATAAGAGCATATGATGATCAAGAAAGAGTGTCTTAGGGCACAATCAAACACCCTATTCAAGTAGGGCCAGCTCTCATGGAAACCACTTGTTAGGTCTTGGACCTTGACTTACCATATAATATCCTCTTAGGATGTCCATGGATCCATGTGATAAAATTCGTAGCATCAACTTTCCACCAATGTGTGAAATTCACACATAATGGACAAGAGGTTACCATCCATAGAGATCCTGAACCTTTCTCATACTGCAAGAATTTTGAAGAAAAATACTACAAAATCCCCCAGGTACCAAAAAATGATGAGGGCCCACCCACACAATACATCGATCCCGCCACCCTCGCATCCACTTCTGTGACAAAGAGACCCACCACTCCCACCATTTCCACCATTTTGGACATAAATATCATCATCCAGGATGATGACTGTTGAAACTACAAGCTTCCTAATTTTGTGGTAGGAGAGTTACCACAATCTCCTAGATCACGGGGACGTCCACAAGAAAATCAAGCTTCCACATCACAAACATCTCTTGAAGACTATCCTGGATTCACAAGCTGGGGAGACCTTGGCTAGGAGGTTATTGAAGAAGATCCATCACATATGCTTTATCAAGATGAAAGACCACCACCTGAATTACCAATGGATGATAGAAGCAAGGGTTTGCAAATGATGCTTGCAATGGGCTACGACAAAAACCAACAACTTGGAAAAAAATGACAATGGGCTCATAATACCTATCATGCCAGAGACGTGAACAATAACTAATCTTGGCCTTGGATGTACCCCTCCAAGTATAACCATACGTGGCCAAAGTCCTTTGCTTAGAATGGTTAATATTTCTCCTCAACCAATAGCAGCAGAAGTACGCTCATCAACATCCATAGGTAGAGACATACATAACTTTATAACTAAGGCCTATATTAGTAGCGATGACAAGGATACCATGACCAATCTACCTAGGTTATTTGAGGATACCACCCTTTGTATGATTAGTACCTTATCTTTTGAAGTCGACCATCAAAATCATGAGCTCTACCTAGTCTATCCCCAAATAATCGACCATGACCAACGAGGACCACCGATTCTTGATACATTTGAAAACGATGAGGCACTCTCAAAATTCATGGGATTACAAGACAACATTCCAGATGGGGATCACAAAGTAGGGTTTATAATGGAGTTGGACACACATGCCTATTATGGGGAAACAATTGAATCCTTAAGTCGCAAAAGTGAGAAACTCATAATTATATCCAAGTCCTTGAGTGAAAACCACACTGTGGCACTCTCTAACAATAAAAAAGTGAAAAGAAAGGACCCATCCAATGGTGAAAACCTCTCTGAGGTGCTCAACGATGGGGGATTCAATCTTCCTTTAAGAGTTATTCATCAGGAAAAGTCAGCAATCTTGGCATAAAAATGCAATCCTGTCAACCTAGGAATAGAGGAGACCCCGCATATCACATTCTATGTGGAATCACTATTATTAGATCTTGAGCAAGAACTCCTAGCAGCCTTCCTAAGGGAAAGACAAATAAACTTCGTATGGAGTTATGCTAACATGCCAGGACTTGATCCAAAGACCGTGGTTCATCACTTAGCAGTGTATCTAGAAGCAAAGCCTGTTAGACAAAAGCTTCAAAAAATGCACCCTCAGATCGCCTTATTGGTCAAAATGGAGCTAAAAAAGTTGTTAGATGCAGGATTCATCCACCAATGGACTATCCCGAATGGGTATCAAACTTTGTACCTATTTCAAAACCTGACATAACTATTAGAATTTACACAGACTTCAGGGACTTCAACAAGGCATGTCCAAAAGATGATTTCCCACTTCCCAACATCGACATGATAGTAGACATGACAGCAGGACATGAGATGCTATCACTAATGGATGGATTCTCAGGATACAACCAAGATCATGATAGCTAAGGAAGACCAGCATAAAACAACATTCACTTGTCCATGGGGGAATTATTTCTGGAACATGATGCCATTCGGCCTAAAGAATGCAGGGGCAACATATTATTCCATGATATGATTCACAAGATGGTTGAAGACTATGTTTATGATATTCTAGCCAAATCCAAATAGAGAACATAGCAACCTTAAGTGCCATCTTTGACAGGTTGGAGGAATACAAAGTCAGACTAAACCCAAAGAAGTGCATCTTTGGCGTACAATCAGGGAAGCTGCTAGGATATATAGTGACCATGAGGGGTATTGAAGTTGATCCAACAAAAGTAAAAGCAATCCTCGACATGGAAGCACTGAAAACATTAAAGCAACTAAGAGGTCTCCAAGGTAGACTCCAATCAATCCGACGATTCATAGCCCAACTAGCGGGCAAACAGAACCCGTACTCTCACCTACTCCACAAGGGAGTAGCGTACAAATGGGATACCAAATGTGAAGAGGAATTCAATAAAATAAAGGAATATCTACTGACACCTCTAGTCTTAATGCCACCCATCCCAAGAAAGCCATTGATTCTATATGTGTCAGCAACAACAACAACCCTTGGAGCTCTCCTAGCTCAACATGATGAAAACGGAACATAGAGGGCTATCTACTATATCAATAGAACAATGGTCGGGCATGAGCTAAACTATTCATTCATTGAGAAAGCATGCCTCGTAGTAGTTTTTGCATCATAGAAATTTAGGCATTACACGTTGGCACATAAAATAAAAATCATCACCAAAATCAAGCCCCTCAAATATTTACTATCAAAGGCAATGCTCACAGGCAAAATGGAAAAATGGTTAATGATATTATCAGAATATGACATCGAGTAGGTGGAGAGAAAAGCAATCAAGGGTCAAGTTATTGCAGATCAACTGGTAGAGGCACCTATTTATTCTGAGAATCCTCTTGTCTCAGAGTTTCCAGATGAATCCATTTTTAACCTCAACACAACTAACCACTGGAAACTATACTTTGATGGCTCATACACACAACACAGATCAGGAGTTGGTGTCTTCTTCATCACCCCGCAAGGGGATTGCATACCAAGGTCCTACAAACTGGAATTTCCTTGCACAAATAACATTGCAGAATACGAGGCTTTAACCATAGGTCTCAAAATAGCAGTACAGTGGAACATCATGGCTCTCAAAGTGTCTAAAGACTCCCAATTGATCATAAATCAAGTCAATGATGAATATCAAACCAAGGACGACAAGCTCACTCCATACAAGAAATTGGTGGAGACTCTCAAAGAATCCTTCATCGAAATTACATTTGAGTAGATACCTAGAGCCAACAATAGAGTAGTAGACGCCATGGCAACAATTGGGTCCCTACTGGATATCCCTAACAATGTTCCAAAATATGAATTCCTGATAGTGTAGCTTCTCATGCCCACATTCGAGGTACTAGAATCAAAACTTGTGTGCAAAATTGTTGGTCCCAATGATCCTTCGTATCATGACATCTACATGTATCTTCGCATAGGAGTCATACCCACTGACCTACCCTTAAACCTAAAATGAAATTTTGTAAAAAAGGCATCTAGATTTGTCATCCTAGGTGATACCCTATACCGTAGAAGCATAGAAGGTACCTTAATGCACTATTTAAACACTGAGGAGGCATTAACTGCTCTAACTGAAGTTCACAACAGTATCTGTGGTTCACACTTGAGTGGAATGACCATAGCTAAGAAATTGTTGAGGATGGGGTATTATTGGCCCACAGTGGAAAGAGAAGCACACAATCATGCCAGAAAGTGTCTACAATGTCAGCAGCATGGGGACCTCATCCATGCTTCAGCTCAAGAGCTTCACCCCATCATCACACCAAGCCCCTTTTCACAGTGGGGACTGGATCTCATTGGAAAAATCAAGCCCACTTCATCCAACGACCACAAATTTATCATAACCACAACTAAGTACTTTACTAAGTGGGTGGAAGCCATACCAATGACATACATAACTAGGAAGTAGATTTCAAAGTTCATTATGAACTATCTCATATGTCTCTATGGTGTTCCACAAGCCATTATCTTAGATAATGGGACACCATTCAAAAATTAGGATGTCTGTGACTTATGCAAAAAATTCTAAATCCAACATCGCTTCTCCACCCCATACTATCCCCAAGGAAATGGCCAAGCAGAAGCTACAAACAAAACCATTCTAAAAAATCCTTAAGAAAATAGTCAATGACACATGTCATGACTGGCATCTGCAACTTAATCACGCCGTTTGGGCCTATTGAACCAGCATCCACACACCCACCAACGCCACCCCCTTCTCCCTAGTCTACGGATCAGATGTGGTACTCCCCATTGAGATCGAGCTCCCATCCCTCAGGATATCATTGCAAAACCTCATCACAAATGAAGAGTACCAGGTATCAAGACTAAATGAGCTAGAGCTATTGGATGAGAGATGAATAGATGCTCTAAATCACTTGCAAGTCTATCAAAATAGACTCAAAAAATCCAAAAAATATAGAAAAAGGATCAAAAATAATTGTCCTCTGGTGAAAACCACTTCAGTGGCACTTTGGGTAAGTACCTTGGTGAAAACTTGGCAAATAGGCACCTTGTGTAAATAAGCACTTTCCATCCACCAAGATCTTTATGGCTTGTTCGGCATCATCCCTCCATTTGACTTCCATCATCCATCGCATTCAAATCTCCATCCATCACTCATCCACTCACATCCGCACCATAGCTTGGTCTTGTTTTCGTATCATGATCCCTCCTAGTACTACTCGGCCCATCCTCAAAATCAGTTTGTCCTGCCTTTATCGGAGTAGTCTATTGCATCATGCTGGGGGCATGTTCTCATCAGATTGGATTTGTATATGATCTTAAAGTCCTCAAAACAGAAAATCCAAAAACATCAAAAAATCCAAAAACATTAGAAACCCAGAAAATCCAAAACACATTCAAAATCATCAAAAATCCAAAAAAAAAGTCAAAAAGTCATTCAAAAAAGAAAAAAAAAGGTTTTCTTGTCGAATTACATTGTCTCTGAGCTTGAATGTAGGCAAGGTTGATCTTTGATCATCCCCTGAGACACTTAGGTCAGTCCTTTAGGAGTCTGTCATAATAAACTGACATTTCATCATGTATAACTTCATATGTAAATCGATCAAGTCGTCAGTCCGAACTACGTGGTCTCTGCGTGTATAACGTAGGCAAGGATAATATGTTGATCAGCCCCTGAGGCCCCTAGGATTGGTCCTTAGGTTAGTCTCTTGGTCAAAATATCAAAAACTCCCAAAACATTGGAAAATTGAAAAGCAAAACATTTGAAAATCTCAAAAAATACCAAAAACAGCCTCAAAACATTGCAAAATGTAAAAAAAAATCCAAATATTTGAAAAAATTCATCCACCTCATCTCGCTTGCACCCACAATAGCATCATCCATAATAAATTGGTCGTCATCCTCAACCTTTGGTGAAACAGTTAGAAACAAGTCTAGTAGGTTAAATGTAAAAACTCAAAAATGTCAAGTCTCAGGTTTAAGTTAGTATGTAAGCAAGTTGGTCAATTCTTTGTGTCGATAGTCCATCATCCAATAGTCCCATATCAATCATCTGATAATATCATGTCCTAGGATGAATCCTTCCTACAAGGGGCATTACTCATCATAAAGAACACTTTGGAGAAATGAAATGACATGTCGCCATCCACTAACATGTCCTAGGATGCATCCTTCTTACAATGGGCATTATCTTTTGGAAATAGTTTCGGTTCCTATCCTTGAAAACACATTCCCTTTTGGTTAGCGGTATTGAAGTAAATCAACTTGTTTGTGTGCTTTATCTTTGTCTTTTGACTTATCTTATTGCGTTCAGTCCAAGGACCTCTCGATGATATTCGAATAAAGGATTTAGAGAGATAGGAATGGGGCAACGATCATTATCCTTTTGTTAGTTGTGCTTGTTGGATGTTCTTGTAAAATAACTTTGGCGAATAATTTCTTTGTTAGATATGTATAGAAGATATTTTGGATAGCTTGTTGACTATTGCATTGATTGGTTATACCTTTCTGTGTTTTGGTATGAGATGTTTAAAACTTCTAAAGTACATCCTAGCAAGGTTTTTATATGTCAAGTGTGAACAAGAATATTCCTATCTATTTGTTGAGTCAAATTCCATCACACTAAGTACAATGCCATCCTAGTCCTTTATGCCTTGATGCATCGTGCTTAGGCATGTTATGAAACATAAGGTAAGTGACCCTTTTAAAATCCCAATCCTTGATAAGCAAATCATCATCTATCTATCATCATCATTTCTCATAAAGCTAGCTTGTTGGATCCTCTTGTCATCATCTAATGTCTTATTTTCCACACTAACATCACAACATGAATATTTAATTATCATCACCAATACATCCATCATACATCCATCGTCCATTCATCTTGCATCCACAAACCATCAATATTCCACATATCATCTCACATGCATAATCATCATCATAATATAGATCTATTAGTCTAAGCATCTCATAAAATCATACATAATCACAACATATCATCATCATAATATAGATCTGTTAGTCTAAGCATCTCATAAATCATCCATTTGCATAATCATGGCATATCGCATCATCAATCTCATCCATCTCACATCATATCATCATTTAAGTTGTTCAAGATAATATATATTTGTTATTCCAAGCATCTCAAAATCATCTCATTTGCATCATCATCCATCACCATCCATTTTGAACCTCTTTATCACGAGATCGACCCTCAAATCGAATATTTTCGCTCGATCTCTCGAGGGGGCAATGTACTAGTATACTTCTTTCCGTTGGGGCAACCGAAAAAAGCAATTTTTTTTTGAATTTTGATTGCAGCAAGTTTATTCTTTGAACCAACGCAACAAGTACATTGCTTCAAAGAGGGAAAAAATGTAGACATGCAAAATTAACATCATGCATTAGGTCCATTCATCAATTAATCAAGTTCACCTTCATCCATTCATCAGGTAATCTCATTAATTTCCATCTCCTAAGGTAATTAATTTAAAATTAAACAAACTTTAACATTAACCTTTCAATTAAATAAATCAATCCCTTTAATTAAATAAACCAAACTTTATTTAATTAAATCTCCAAATGCATATTTCATCCTTTTCTTATTTAAATAAATCAAACATTTAAGTCATAAAAGTCAAACATCCTAATCATCATTAGGCTAATCTAATCCTAATTAAATTAACCTAACCACCCACTTGCACAAATAAATCAATTTATTGATTTATTAAAATCCTTATTTTCTTTCAACATGGCATCTTGGAGGAATATTCCCCACTCAGCATTTTCAAAATTTTAAATTCTAACATGTCCCCCACTCAGAATTTTAAATTATGACATATCCTCCACTCAGCATTTTCAGAATTTTAAATTCTGACATGTCCCCCACTCAGAATTTTAAATTCTGACATATCCTCCACTTAGCATTTTCAGAATTTTAAATTCTGACATGTCCCCCACTCAGAATTTTAAATTCTGACATATCCCCAACTCAAAATTTTAAATTCTGACATGTCCCCCACTCAGAATTTTAAATTTTGAAAGTCTTACATGTCCCCCCACTCAACAATTTTAAATTTTTAGCACATTGGCCAAAATGTGCTCATCCTCCCACCTATCAGAAGATGACAAGTGGCCTCATCTCATTGGCCAATCTCTCATCAAGAAAATCTATAAATGAAAGCTTCATCCTCCACAATTTCATCCACATTTTTGGATGCAAAGTTACTCTCTTGGTTTGAGAAGTAATTTTTCTCTTCACCATTTGCATTTCATCACTTGAGCTTCAACAAGGATTGGGAAAGGGTCATTTGCTCATTTGACACTAATCCAATATGAAATAGGTAATTTTTTTTTCTTCTATATATTTAGTTGATATTCTTAGTTATTTGTTTTCATTTTTGAAGCATGGCATTGTTATTTCATAGAAACATTTGATAAATTTACACATGACTAATCCTTGTTTGAGGTTATTATATTTTGTGCAGATTTGTAGGTACTTCACATTGCTCTCACCATTAATCATAGTGGTGGACAGTTTATTTTTCTTGCTCGGGGGTTTGGTGAGAGCGCACAATGATCCATGATCCAATATGGTAGGGTGGAAATCAAGCCTTTTTTTGGGAATAGTGCATTTTTCCACACACACCAGGTATGGCTAAATTATAATAACTCCATTCATCCCATTGCAAGTAGAGAGAAAATTATCTATTATAAAATATACAACTTTGATATATTTTGATTTACATATTGTCTATCAATAAAGCATGATCACTACACTAAAATTCATAGTTTGTATATACATACGTTGTATATAGTGTAACCTTTGCACTAAAATTTTTGCATAGGATTGTAGCTGTGAGTTTTGTCTTTCCAATGTGATGGTTGTAATGGAATAAAATAGTTAATGTTATGTGCTTCATTCTATTTTTTCATAATCTCCACAATAAACTTCACACTTTTATGTTATTCTTGCAGACCATATTCTGGCCATAATGTGGTGTTTGATGAACTAATGTGTTACAAACAACCTTTCAAAATAATGATAGTGACTGGAAAATTAGTGAAAGTGGTCAAATAGACAATCATATCAGGACTCATGTATGCTATATTGATTGTAATAAGAGATATTCATTTCACCATTGATTAGAGTGGTGGGAAATGTATATTCTTGCTCAGGGGTTTGGTGAGAGCCCATGAGGCTCCATGACCCAATATGGTAGGGTGGAGAGAAGGCCTTATTGTGTTGAGTTTTATTTTATAGTTTTTATGTACAAATTGCTATGTTTCTCACATAAGATTCACAAAAGAGACAAATGTTTTAGGTTGTTGTTACAACATACTAAAATAGTTCATCTTATAAACTTTATGTTAGCTTGCATTGGCCATTGTTGATAATTTATCTCTTGCTTAAGCTATATCATTCCATAGAGGCAGTTGAGAAAATAGCGCATCTGTACAGGAGGCCAGTGAAATGTCATCAGCATTGATTGTTGTATGGTTTATGTATAGTGGTGATCATACAAGTAACATTTGTTTTAAAGTCCTCAAAAAACAAAAATAAATGCCTATGCAGTTATCGATAACATTTTTTTGGCTATCATTCTCTAGGTTTATGTTGTTGTTGAAGGTAGCTATGGAGGCCAATGGAATAGCATCAACATTAATTGTTGTATGGTTTTCGTGTAATGGTTATGGTGCAAGTAACATTTTTTTTAAATTCCTCGACATACAAAACAAATGTCTGTCCAGTTATCGATAGTGTATTCTTTGGTTTCATTGTCTGGGTTTCTGTTGTTGTTGAAAGTAGTTGTGAGTGACCATGGAAAGCTTTTTTGGAGGTAAAAGTGCATTCATTGGCTATGGAATCTATGTGAAGGTGGTTGGATGTTATCTTGTGTTCTTTGCATGCGTTCATGGTTGCAAAAGTTGTGGGTTCTAATAATTTTTTCTTCATTTTTTGCAAGCGGTGGATAAAGAATGAAGGGAAAAGAAAGCAAGCAGGTAGAGCTATAATTGAAGGAAGCAAGAAGAGGTGTATAATTTTTATTTTTATGTTCCCATCATCTGCTTGCTCTTAGTCAGTTCTATAATCTCTTCATATTCGTAGTTTCTCCAAAGAATATTGATTTCACCATTCATCACAGTAGTGGCCACCCAATATTAGAGAGCAGGCTTCATTTTGTTCTCTTCCATTTTATATTTGCTACGCATGCAACTAAATTTCTCACTGGAACAATAGTATTGATTGGCATCATTATGAAAATTTGTTGTACTTTATGGTAAGTAATTGCAAGGGTCTAGTGATAGCCGATGATGCTCCATGATCCAAAATGGTAGGGTGGAGAGCATGGCACTTTTTGTGTGTCCAAACTTCAATGCATTTCGAATAGAAGGTCAAGCCTTTGTAGTAAAATTTTTGCATAGGAACGTGGGTATCAGTTTTTAGCTTTCTATTGCAATGGCTATAATGGAATAAAATAGTTAATTTTATGCAGTTCATTCTATTTTTGCATAATCAACATACTAAACTTCACACTTTTTTGTTATTCTTACAAACTATATTCCAACCATATTGTGGTATTTGATGGAATAATGTCTCACAAAAAACCTTTCACAATAATGATAGTGACTGGAAAATTAGTAACAATGGTCAATTACACAACCAGAACCTAATGTACTCTATATTGATTGTAATAAGCAATATTCATTTCACCATTGATCAGAGTGGTGGGAAATGTATATTCTTGTTCAGGGATTTGGTGAGAGTCCACGAGGCTCCATGACCCAATATGGTAGGGTGGAGAGTAGGCCTTATTGTATTGAGTTTTATTTTATACTTTTTATGTAGAAATTGCTATCTTTCTGACATAGGATTCATTAAAAAATTATATGCTTTAGGTTATGCTTACAACATAGTGAACTAGTTGATCTTATACACTTTCTGTTAGGTTCCATTGGGCATTGTTGATTATTGTTCGAGCTTTCCTAAGCTATAGTGTTTGATTATTGAGAAGTTGTTGTAAATAAGGATATGTTGTTTCAATTTTTTATAGGGTTGTGTTAAGTTGTTGTCATTTCCCTCTTGCTCCCTTTATGCTTTTCATTTTGTGCTTGAATTTTTAAATTACCTCACCGATCATTTGATTTCTCTTCTCCCTTGGGAGAGATAGTTCAATAACTTGGGTGTTGATATTCTAGTTTATATCGTAAATAGATGGATGACCTTTGCGAATCAAGTTCAACCAACTATGAAGATGAAGTGATTGTAATTGTGGTTATGAATCAATATCCCAGTTCTTGAACTCTTTTTCCCAAGGGAGAATAGTCGATGATGCTCCATGAGCCAATATGCTAGGGTGGAGAGCAGACCTGCTTTTGTATGTCCAGACTTCAATCCATTCCCTATAGAAGGTATGCCTATATTTTATTTACTTACTATGTTCTACTGCAACTGTATTGCATCATCTTTGTAATTAATTGTATAACTCTTTATATTTTATGATTTATTTATTGTGTACCAATGGTTTGTGTTTATCACACTAACATTTTTTTGTTATTCTAGTAGACCATGCTCCAACAATAATATGATGTTTCATAAACTAATGTGATACAAACAACCTTCCTTAATAATGATAGTGACTGTAAAATTAACAACAATGGTCAAATAGACAATCATATCCTAATATACTCTATATTGATTGTAATACACAATATTCATTTCACCACTAATCACAATGGTGGCCAATCTATATTCTTGCTCGGGTGTTTGGTGGGGTTCCATGACCCAATATGGTAGGGTGGAGAGCAGGCCTCATTGTGTTAACTTTTACTTTATATTTTGTATGTACAGATTGATATCTTTTTGACATAGGAATAAAAAAAAATTCATATGTTTAAGCTTATGGTTGCAATGGAGTAAAATAGTTGATATTATACACTTTATGTTAGATTCCATTGGGCATTGTTAATTATTCTTCTCTTGCTTATACTCTACATCACACAAATAATTAAATTCTTTTAACCAAAATTCATCTATGGTACTTTGTTGCTAGCTATGAAAAGATCCTTAGTTTGTATCATTAAGAATTGATGCAGTTGCCAAATTATGGGGTGTCCTTATATAATCATGAATTCAACTAATAGTATGCCACAATTATTATTTCCCATCTAAATACACATTAGTAATGTCATCACTTATTTAGATATTCAACCTTATCCATAATAATATTATATTTTGATTAACTAATGAAACTTAATGATATTGATATTATTTTTTAGATTGTTTTAACTATAATTGATGTAAGGTTCTTTGTTACTAGCTACGAAAAGATCCTTCAATTATTTAGACATTCAACCTTATCCATAATAATATTATATTTTGATTAAATAATGAAACTTAAAGATATTGGTATTATTTTTAGATTGTTTTAACTATAATTGATGTAGGGTTCTTTGTTACTAGCCATGAAAAGATCCTTAATTTGTATCATAAAGAATTGATGTAATGGCTAAATTATGGGGTGGGCTTATATAATGATGAATTCAACTAATTTTATGTCAACATTATTATTTCCCAACTAATTGTACATTAGTAATGTCATCAATTTAGACATTGAACCCTATCCATAATAATATTATATTTTGATTAACTAATAAAACTTAATGATATTGGTATTACTTAATAGAATCATTTCAAATTCAATAATAATATTTTCCTTTAATAAACAATTTAACTACATAATATTATTATTTACCCTGCCAAACCTATTACCATTAATAGTGATGTTATCACCAAATAATTAATTGAATGTTAATACAATTGTTCTTCAACCAAACCTCTATATGTATATATATTTATTCTACAAAGTTACTTTTTCACCAACTATTGCTTACACACTTTATCCTTTATATACATATCCTCCTTTCAACCCATTAGGGTTAACACCTTCCTTCGGTCCCCATTATAATTTAAAATAAAATAATAATGCTAAACTGTAAGGTAAAAATGGGATACAATATTGTTGCCACTCAATCACTTTAATTATCGCCCATAATATATCTAGCAATCCATGTATTGTTCGTCGGATTCCCTAATGTGTAACTATATTATCTACATCTACATATAGCTACTCTGCCCACTCATGCCATTCAAATTCTAATGTTTTTCCAGACATTGCCTGCACATCACTTGTCTTTCATGTCACTCTTCACCTATCGACTCATTGTTGCATATTACTACACAAAACTGCTAGTTGCTATTAAGTGAGACCAGTCAACTCATATCCCTACGATAGATCGTCAACTCATATCCCCACGATAGATCCCACTCACGATCCACTCCTCTCCCTTACTAACCACAAATAAATACTTCCAAATGTATTCTTGGACTGCATTCCATACAGCTCCGAGTGGACCGTATAATATTTTTGACAGAAACTTTGACCAACTTTAAGTAATTATGATTTAAACTGCCTTGAAGACATTAAATTAAATGTTTTACTATATATATATACGTCAACGATTTTTACTTCTTCCAAATAACGGAATCGTCACTGCAAGGAGTACCTTCCCCTGGTATAAAACGTTCAAAGCATTTTATATTTCTATTGAAGAGGAATAAACTATTTTTTACGAGGTTAAATATCTTCTAATTCGTAGACAAATTCAATCTCATTTTACTTTTTATGGTATTCAAAAAATATCTTCTAATTCGTAGACAAATTCAATCTCATTTTATTTTATATGGTATTCAAAAAATATCTTCTAATTCGTAGATAAATTCAATCTCATTTTATTAAAAATATCTTCTAATTCGTAGATAAATTCAATCTCATTTTATTTTTTATGGTATTCAAAAAATATCTTCTAATTCGTAGACAAATTCAATCTCATTTTATTTTTTATGGTATTCAGTTTTTGAATTCTTCAGGTTCTTCAACAGTATTCTGGCCAGACTAACAACTACTTTGACATTATTCCAATAAAAAATTGTAAACTAACCATTCAGGGTGGTGGCTGAGACTGCAGTAGAACCCGTTTCATCTGTAGTCAATTTTAATGTCACATTCTCTGGCACTAAACTCATATTAGCCCCATTAAATATAATACATTAATGACCGCCTAAGCAGGTTATGTGGTTATAAGAACGCCTCTGCTGCCTCCTAATCTCCTCAATTCTACCCATCTATTTTCTTGACTGCAATAACGTGGAGATGGGGAAGATGATCTCTGTATTGAAACTTTTGGCCTTTCTAGCGCTGGTTGTAGGCTTCAAAGCAGCAGGTAATGATAATCTTATGTTATTTTCTCAGACTTCTTGCTTAAAGGAATGAGTGGGTATGTTTTGTTATTTTTATATATAGAATGTCTATTGAAATTGACGAATGTGGTCTGATGATGGATCATGGAGTGAGTGTGTTCTAAAAGATTAATGAAGAAAAATACCTAACATAATGAACAGAGGATTATGACTACACTGGTGCAAGGGGACCCTCTCACTGGGGAGATCTCAAGGAAGAGTGGAAGAAATGTGGTAATGGTCAACAACAATCTCCAATTGATGTGTCGAAGAGAACTACAGGGATATCTCCCAATCTAGGAGAGTTACAGACAAGCCACAAACCAGCCGAGGCATCTATCAAGAATAACGGCCATGACGTTAAGGTATTTATTTTTGGTAGTAGATTAATTTTTCTCTGTTTGAAAGCATTAATATTAGTCACAATATGGAAATAGACTCTGTCATGGTTATGGCGCAGTTGACATGGGCAAAAGAAGCAGGCACTATTGATGTCGATGGAGTTAACTTTACTCTCAGACAATGTCATTGGCACTCTCCTGCCGAGCACCTTATCGATGGCAAAAGGTACATCTGTTATCCTTTGCCAAAGTCGTCTCTAACACCTTTTATAATAGATTTAGTATCTTAGGCCTATTATGATCTGTTTAACTTAGTCTGTAGGAACTGTCTAAGATATGTTTCTTTTTGTATTTAGTTTTTAGCTTAATAATAAGATATACTAATGTCAAGAGATATTTTGTTACGAAGAAACCAAACATCCTCAAAGGATGCATCATCCTAAAAGGTAGAAATTTGGAGGCATTATAGTGAAATTATCTTCATGGGAATTTCTTTACCATGTAGGCACATTCTTGTGCCAAGAGAGTGGACAATTATAATTTAATCGACCAATAGAAAAATATTATTTATATCTAAAGGAGAGACCCTCATAGTCAAGTAGTTGAGCCAAGAGTATCCACCACCATCAAACTAATATCCCTATGAAGAGCCTTTGAGTTATTGATGTCCACTAGAATATAGCTAAACATAGAGTAACCCATGTAGGTAATATTGGATTCAACCTTCCAGAAGCAACTAATTGCATTACCAATGGACTCATAGAAAATATTTTGAAAACTAGAGTGGAATATTCAAAATCCAAACCCATATTGGTCTAATATTGAGAGGTTTGGAGAGGGGGTTCAAGGAGATAGACCAAGGCTTATTTGAGAGAGAGTGCTACACCTATATCCATAATGTGTCATCAAATATCAAATCCATTTCCTTAAAAGAGGAAACGTCATTATCAAGAAGCCCCTAGCACAAGGGAAAAGATTGATCATACCATCAATGAGAGGATTCTAGTATCCCAAAACCTATTTGAGTAAATTAGGAAGATAATGCCACAAATGGCTGAATCTATATACCAAGCCCCATCAAAGATAAAAGTCTTCATTTTCAATCACATTCTCTCCACAAACTAGTATAGGGGAGGATCATGAACAAGGAAGTGGTCACATTTTCTCATGCTACAAAGAGTATATAGGAACACTTAAACCATCTATGGTTGCATGGGACTCCTAGCAACCTAACCATAAAGCAATAACTCTCACACCACCATTAACATGATAAATAAGAGAGATCCTTATCACTAGATTTTATAGCTTAAGTTAATAAACATCCCTAGAGACCAAACAACTAACATTAAGAGCATGCAGGTTGGATGATCCAATGCCTCCAAAGTTGGAGAGTAAGAAAACAACAATCATAGTAGGAGGCAATGATGTGAGAACCCTATTAGCATGCAAGACTATGGGATGCATGGCTCTGAAACTTGCATTAATATGGAAGAATGAATAGGGGAATTTGAATGTGGCAAGATAAAAGGAAAAATATTTTTCAAACTAGGCATTAGGGTTTTAGAAGGGGTCATGTGTGTCATCCAATTTTCATTCAATTCAAAAACCCTAGACTTATTATCTCAAATACTCTCCTTAATTTTCTCTTTATTTCACTAGTAAAATCAACATAGTTAATCATAATTATTGTCATTTACATAAAAATTGTTAATTATGTCAAATATATTAAAGTTAAAATAGTTTTTTAACCAAACTTACTTTTTGAAAGTACTCACCAATCTTAGTAACCATGCCCTTGTTATTGGTTTCAACCAATATCCATTCCTCTTTAAAATTAAAAGAACGTGTTCTTAGCCTAGTTTAACTAATCCTTTTAATAATTCCATATAAATCTCTTCTCCTAGCTCACTAATGATAAATCCATTCTTAAAATTCATATGATGAAACTACCATTTAAAATTAGTAGCTAGTCCAATAACAAGTTTGATTGCATCAATAGAAGCAAATGTCTCACTAAAATCAATCATTTATTTTTAATGATATTATTTTACTATAATTTTTTCTTTGAATTTTTCTATACATCCATTTAGTTAAATTTGGTATTATAAAACTATTTAATGCCAATAAGATTTCTTCTTTTGAGAGTTCTACCAATTCTCATATAATATTTTCATTAAAGAGCTATACGCTTCTTATATTGCATCTTCTCATTCCATCTCACCCTTCTTCAAAGCATTGGAGATCACATACATTTAGTCTTTCATTAAGGCATAGTTTACATGATACTTATATTCAGATTTCTTATTCTTTTGTTCTCGTTGAGGACATTTCTTCATTATATCTAATATAATTTCTTCCTTGTCTGCATCTTCAAATTGACTTCAAATATATGAAGAGTATATATATCCTATCCCTCTAATAAATACCTTTATCAATTACAATATGCCTATTAATATTGACCTAATTTGTAGACCTTATAATCTATGTAAACTTTAGATAATTCATTATAAATAATGAATTTTATCTATTTTATTTCTTAACCTGTCAAGTACATGAACGTAATAATCACAACCCAACATGAATATTTGACAAATTATAGCTTACTAGTACACCATGCTTTATGAGGCGTAATAATTCTTATAGTTTTCATGGGGGACCTATTTCGTATATAGGCTATAATATTTCCTGTTTTTGACAACAACAGAGAGAAAAGGCTAGACAAATTCTTACTATTAAGAATGCTACTTTCTATTTCTTCTAATGTATAAGATCTGATTGTAATCAAAACTCTGTATATTGCAGATATCCTTTGGAAATACATATGGTGCACCACACAGCAGATAACAGAACAGTGGTTATTGGAATTTTGTACGAGTATGGAAAACAAGATTCATTCCTTGCAGAGGTACTTCCATTCATTTGGTCTTTGCTACTCTTTATCAAAGGTTAGAGAGGATATAGCATGTTTTAATCAAAACCCATCTGTTATTTTGTACAGCTGACGAATCCAATACTAACTCTTAGTCACAACACCACACCAGACGCAGAGGAGACCTTGGGAATCATAGATCCCAAACATATAAAGTTTGGGACTAAGAAATACTATAGATACACTGGCTCTTTCACAACTCCTCCATGTACAGAAGGAGTCACCTGGATCATTATAGATAAGGCAAGTTTTAAGGGTTAGTAACTAACATGAAGTAGTAAATGTCTGTTTGGTTAGTTATGAACTGACAAAGTTGAAGTTAATGCAGGTGAGAAGTGTGTCGAAGGATCAAGTGAGAAATTTAATAGCAGCAGTGCATGATGTAAGACATGTTGCCCTATTTCCTTTGTTTCTACTATTGTTGTTTACAAAGTAAAAAGAATTTCTAATAATTAGAGAAAAACTATATATGAAGTTGTACTGTTTAATTTAATTTAATGAAGATAAGGTAATGGTGATTTCACAGGGTTTTGGAAAGAACGCACGACCAATTCAATCTGAAAATGGACGAACTTTACAACTGTATACCCCCCCGCATGGAACCTCAAATCGTATTTGAGCTCACAAATCTATTACATCGGCAACTGGGGGGGACTTATGTTCTTTTGGTTCTCTTACTCTAAATATAGTTCATGTAATTTGAAAATAAGGTGGAGAAGAGTATATTCATTTCTGGCTACTCTGAATAAGATGATTGTCACTCAGTTTTGATTGTATTTTATAGTATGATATAAAAATAAAATTTTGGAAGGAATATTTCATGATATATATCTTTAGTTTTATCTTATTATGGCATAAATTTTATTAAAAATAAATATCTTTTTAAAGATCTCTAATTACATAAAGATTGTATGTAATTAGACTTTGAAACTTGATTTTTTTTTGTTAAAGTCACAAATTTATATTAATTAATAATATTACATAAATTTACAATTCATAGATAAATATAATTATATGAAATAAGAAAACAAGATAATAAGAGTAATTTATTATATATCATATATCTTGAGAATACAAGAAAGCTTGAGTAATTAGTTAATTACCTTTTCATTTTATATATAATATAAGTTGTAAATATACTCAATACTTTAATATAGTAGCAAAAACTATAAATCTCATTTTCATTCATAAGAATTCTCATAATATTCTAAAGTTATAAGGATAGAGAAATGAAAATAGACAATATTGGCCAATCAAAAAGTGTAGAGAAATTAAATGGTGAAGATTTTAATATTTGAAAGTAAAAATGAAGATATATTTATTGAAATAAGGACCTATTTGGGTTAGTTGATGAGAAATAATTCAAGCTTGCAAAAAATGTAAATGTTATCCACAAGTTAGAGGTAAGAGATGGTAAGGCTTTCTCTTGAATATTATTGAATTTTAATGATAATGTGATTTTGCATGTTAGTGATTCAAATATATAAAAAATATGTTAGATTTATTGAATCAAATGTATGAATCAAGGGATGTCAATATTAGATCATATATTCATGTTGTAATTATAAAGTATTGCAAAACATAAGAGTCAACTTAGGATTGTAAAAAGTATTTTAGAGCATGTGGGTCAGTGAGTTTAGAAGAAGAAATGATGATGCTCCTTGGGAGCTTGCTAGAATCTTATTGAAGATTGGTAGTAGCTCTTAGTAATCAAGCCAATATAAAATTATAAAATGTAACAAAACTACACCAAGAAGAAGTAAGAAGGATGGATGTATGATTGTATGTTGAGAGTTATATAAAATTATTCTTATTATGACATAGTGAAAAGGAAAAGAAGACAATATAAAATTGTTGGAAAAATGTGTCTCAACCTTGCAATTACATAAGGTACTGTTGATACATCGGTGATAGGGGTAAAGGGGATTTCCCCCCGTGAGGGGTCTGGCGGGACCACCCCCCAACTGGGGGTCTAGAGGTAGTGTGCCTCAGTGGGGGCTTAGAGGGAGTGCCCCTGAAAGGAAAATTTTATTTATATTTTATTATTGTAAATATGGATTGTTCATCATTAAGTCTTAGATCTAACAACCGATATTTTATTAGCTCAACTTTCCCTTAAGAAGGAAACCCTATTTTATGAGGGCATTGTATTATGGTTGTGTATTGTAATGTATTATGAGAGTCTGATAATGGTCATGTTGCCTTTGGATCTTGGGTTAGTGATACTTATGTGAGAAGCTTGCTCTGCAAGTATATTGTAATCTTTGTGATTTGTTAATAATATATTGGTCGGCTTTGGAGTGTGGGGTTTTTCCTCTAAAAGGTTTTTCTCCATGTAAATTATTGTGTTGTGAAATGCATGATATTTGTGTTTATTTTTTATTAAGCTTTTGTAACTGTTAAAGATCTATAATTTTTTTTCATTATTTTCCTCTCAATATTAGTGCAGGAAGTTGTTCCACTACCTTAGCATCGTTTCAAAAATAAGTCTCAAAGATTCTATAAACATAGTCAAGGCATGGAGGTGGAGAAAAAGAAACATAAAATTTACTTCTATTATCATGCTTCGGGATATTTCCATATTAATGTAAGAAATAGTTAGCATGGATTGTAGAGATATAAATGGAAAATAAAGAAAAAGATAATATAACTTATGATAGTGAAAAAATATTGGTTCACAATGTAACTCTATAGAATGTTGGTTTTTTTATTAAAAAATAACACAATGTATGGCATCAAAAAATGTAGGTTCACAATGTACAATGATATTCCCATAGGAAAGAATGTTTTATTAGTGATAACAATAGGTAAAATATAGTTGGAGTATGAAAAAATTCATTAAAAATCTTAATGGTATGTATAAGAAAATCCATAATGTATAGCATGTTCTTGAATTAGCTAAGAATCTTCTAGTAATTAGTATGATTATTGATGTAGAAATATCAACATAATCTAATAGCAACACTTGTGTTTTAAACAATGCAAATAGAAAGGTGATTACAAAAGGAATTCAAGAGGGAAATTTATGCACGTTATTTGTAGCAACTATGGAAACAAGTGATGATTAGAAATATAATTTATTATATGCTTGTAGTAACGGAAAAAGTATCCTTTTTCCTTTCTTGATTTGGGAATAATTGTCATTGAATTAACCTATTTTTTCCTAGGTTTAAGGGATCTTAATATTATTCAACCTCAAATCACCCTTTATCCACCTTCAAAGAAAACCTCCAAATCAACACAAACCTGAACTTGTCCTTTACCCACCTAAGAACAATTTTTCGCAGCAACTAAGTCATAATACCATTGCTCATACATATAACACTAGAAATAATCTACAACCACCACCACCAACCCCAACACCCTTACCTTTGCCTAATCCTATCCTACCTAACCCTATCTTACCAAGTCCTCCTCATGGAAAGGAGTATGATCTTGTCAAGAAACTTAAGAATACTCCTGCTAAGATATCATTATGGGACCTTATTCAAGTCTCCCCTCACTATCACAACATTATTCAAGCAGCCTTGCAACAAGTTCCTATCCCTTATAATGTGTAACCAAATGACATAGCAGCCATGATTCAAGGAATAAACGTTGACATTGTTTTCCACCAAAGTGAACTCCCCTCTTTGGAGATGCAAAAACAAAATGATTCTTTCATGATCATAGCTCAATACAAATGAAAAGGGATAAAGAGAAATCTTGTAGATACCAGCTTTTCCCTTAATGTGTGTAGTGTGAGCCTTCTAGATAGGCTTGGCACTGATAAATCAAACATTCAACCTGATTCTTTATCTATTAAGGGATTTGACAATGTCAAAAAACAACCGCTTGGTGTGATTATTTTTCCTATTACAGTTCAAAAGGACACATTGGATACACTAATCCATGTTATGCCTAACGATCTTTCATATAAACTCCTTTTAGGAAGACCATGGATTCATGCAATGAATAGGGGGCCTTCTACTCTTCATCATAAAATGAAATACATCTACAAAAAAAAAGTGTACACACTTGACGTTGATCCTGAGCCTTACAGTGTCTTACAACATGAGAAAAAAAAAAGAGAATCCCTTGAACACATTAACACCAACCACACAAGTAGATCATGTCCCATAGCAAGACAAGGAAAAACACATTGAAGAAGTCACAAATTTATTAGAGGGTATGTGCAAGATCATGATGGGCCAAAAAGTGGCGATATGATGGGTATGTGGCTAACAACTTTTTTTTTACCCAAAATTGATGTAATGAAAAGGGTTTTAAAGGAAGATTATCAACTTTCCACCAATATAAATTATGCTTTACTTTGAATTTAATAAATAATTATTATTCATTTTCTATTTGAATTATGACTAAATTCTAATTGATAGGATGATTGAAAAACATCTATAGCTTTCAAATAGTATCACATTTTTTTTAATCTAAAACATGTGTCACATTCTATGCTTCACATAATATAGGATTAAAAAATGAATTTCATGAAGTTTGACCAAGTTAAGGTGGTCAGACATATGAGTTTTACATTTTTAAATGTTTTAATAAAAAATCATAATTAATTATTTAATTGGAAAAAATTACAAAAAAATATGCATCACATCAGGACATGAGTCCTCTACTTATATCTAAAATATTATAAAAAAATATTATCATTTTATTGTGGTTAGGGTGATCAGACAGACACCTACTTATTTTTTCCCTGAAATTTAAGTACTACTACATTGAAATTTCAAATTTTCACCAAATAGATTTTTCTTTTTAAATAAACCTAGTAGTTAAGAAACTACATTGAATTTGCTACAGATTCTATTCTTACATATTTCTGAAATAATATAGATAACTTATTCAAATTTTTATGTCAAGTTGCCTAATTCTAAATTTTTTTTAATTTTCATTGCCATTTAAGCGCCTATTTTTTCCATGATGATCCTGCACATACCCTAGAATATGATTGGGTTTCTTTATATTTTGAACATAAATTCATGGGCGAGTAAAAGATCATAAACAAATATTCAAATAAGGGACACAAAAAAGCAGTAATGTCAACACAACACTCGGAAGGCCCTTTGAAAGCACCCACCTCCACCACCTTAGAAGAAAAAGAAAATTACACAACACACTTTGATGAACTTAATCATGAGAAACCACTAGATCCAAAAGAGATGAAAATGATTTACGGAAAAGTTTATGAGCTTATGAAACAACTTGGCTATATTGGAAAGGGATGTGGTGCTAGAGAACAAGGTATCTTTGTCCCCATCAATCCTAACACGCAAGAAACAACTCATGGTCTTGGTTATTATCCTTTGATAGAAATAAACATGCCTTCACTTAGCATCAACACTCTCACAAAACATCCTTCTAAGATGACTTTAATAGTAGTGCATCATGAACTGATAGCCACTAGTGGTCTCGAAAGTTATCCTTTACAAGAAATGACACAAACAAAGACATCTTCGCCTGTCAATGTCATCTTGCAAAACACTAATGATTAGAGTTTGTTAGATTTTACACCCTCCTGTAAAGGAGAGAACAAAAACTCGTTGTCTAAAGCATCTTGCGTAGGTATGACATCTTGTACATCTAAGCAAGAGATATCTTTGTCACATAATAAAGGACCATCTTCTATAAATAAAGAGAGCATCTTGTCAAGACTCCTCCAAGATCAATTGATGTCTCTCCCTCCAAGAACTTGAAAGAAATTCTATTAAAAGACTTCATTATGTACATATCATTGAGTTCATGGTCATGCTACTAATGAATGTAAGGCTTTGAGCAGTAAAATTCAATGTCTTAAGGATTTTGGTGTGCTCCCTTATGTCTGGGCACCTAATTCCTCTAATTGATATTGATTTTCACTCTACCATGCATCTTCTCAATCCTTTCAGCTCACCCTTGTCTTGCACTCAATGGGGGTGATGGGTTAGTTAGCCTTGTCCTCGTATGTCACTTGTCCTTGTATCTTTTGGTTAGTTGATCACCTTTCATGAACATATAAGAGCAATCTTGGGATGTGGATGACATGCCTTAAGTTGGCTCACATGTGACATACTACCTTTTTCATGACGTAGCTTATCGGAAACATATGACTTGGCATAGGGCTTTCCAAATAAGCTCTCATTTCTTCCTCTAATTTAAAGCAATTGCTCATAGTAATGGTGTTAAGAAACTAGTTTAAAGTGGGGGCATACATTGACACTCATATTTCATTGTGCGCTTTTATTTTTCTTGTCATTTCCTTTCTTGGAAACATTAGGTACAATGTTTCCCAAGATGAGATCTTGCACTTTTCTTCTCTTGGAAGCATTAGGTACAATGTTCCCTAAGATGGTACCTTGCACGAACTAAGCAAAATCCCTTTGAACATTCCTTGCACTATTTTTCATTTACAATGTCTATGAGTTTCAAGCATACGAAGTTTTGCTTGCTTCATAGAGCTTGAAGATCATTTTTGTGTGGCGCCTTATTAAGCTTATCAGAAGGTATAGCTTTGGTATGGTTGAGAGGGAAGCCCATTCTAAGGCATGAATTTCCCCATAGCCACTTGTGTGTGTGTGAGTGCATACCACCCATGATTGTATGTTTCTCACCTTTAGGACTTCTCACCCAGTGGACAACCAAGAGTTCCATCGCCTTAGAGTGAGTATGCATTTTTGGACAAATAGCCTAGATCTGATCCACAATGTTTCAAAAAAATGGTCAAAGCTTGATCCATCTTTTTGTTTCTACTTATTTTTACTTCTCTTCTAGTTATTTCCATTACATGATTTTGTATCTTGTTTTACTGCAAGTCATTCACCATTGTGCATGTCCTTTCATGCTTATGTTGGTTTGACTTAGGATCTTGGATCCTGGGGGCTTAGTTACCTCCTTCATCTTTTTTATCCTAAACCATCCGCATTGGTACACTTGGACCCATCTTGAATGTCTACTTTAGTGTGAGTTTGAAGCAAGTTCATCCTCTCACTAAAGTGGGGGCTAAATGTAGCGTAGAAAAAAGTATCTCTTTCCTGATAGGGAATAATTAATGATAAATTGGACCTATTCTCATCTTGATCTAGTGTTTTGAGGTGTTTTACACATCCACATTAGGTCTTGGACCCTTGAAAACTAAATAAAATTCATTTATTGATGTCTTGCAAAGGTGTTGTAAAGTGTTGTGAATGACTTTCACACTTTTCTAGACTTTTATTAAGTATTTAACTCTAATGGACCTATTCCCCTAATTCAATGTTGTAAAATATATTTAATTATATTTTCACATTAATCTAGAAGGATTGTAAATTAAACTTAGTTTTAATCTAGTGTTGTAATGTGTTGTACACATTCACATTGGATGTTGTGCCTTTCTAGGCTATGTGGACCTCATTTGAACATTTTCAAGTGTATTTAATCACACTTTCACATTGAACTTTGTGTCCCTAGCCCTAATTTCCCTTTAAATCATCATTAATAGGCCCCTATGACCCCATATTGTGCATCATGAGGCTTATTTTAATCAAAGACCTCACAAAATCAACATATAAACCTGATTTCTTCACTCCTCGGCATCCCAGCTAGAAAAAGAGCCCCTGTGGGACCCATTTGCCACTTTGGGTGAATGAGTCCCATCTAGGTGAGACTAAGTCACCCAACTTGGTGAATGAGTCCCATTTGGGCCATTTTCAAGGTTTGAGCGAGAAAATTTGGGTTTTAAGTTTAGTTTTCTTCCATGTCAGCCTTGGGGATCAAATTAACAGGCATTTTAGGTGGATTTCCTTTATAAACAAGCTTTTAATCCCTAATTCATGATTCATTATCCATCTCAAGTCAAGCAAGCTAGGGTTTTAGCATTTTAAGTCATCAAGATAGTTTTCTAAGGAATTCAAGGGTAGATTCTTCATCCATTGTTGCAGAAATTTAAGATCTATCATCATGGAAAGTTTATAATTTCTTCATTTCATGTTCATGATTCATCTTATTTCTTCATTTGGTTTAATTACCTAAAAGGGGTTTGACCAA
Source organism: Sequoia sempervirens (assembly GCA_007258455.2). NCBI lineage: Eukaryota > Viridiplantae > Streptophyta > Pinopsida > Cupressales > Cupressaceae > Sequoia > Sequoia sempervirens. The sequence goes on along the minus strand of VDFB02373365.1, from coordinate 47,760,980 downwards.
GGCAAACCCCTTTTCCCTAACATTCAACATTTCTCTTTCTTTCTTTGTATGGTTGCAGATTTGAGTTCTTTGAAGACTTGGAGATGATTGAAGAATAGGTTGAAAACTTCATGTTGAAGTCATCTCCTTATTGGCTAGGTCAAAATATCCACGAAAATTCACTTACAGTGTTGGAAATTAGGGTTTCAGATCTGGACACCTGGAGGAGCAGAAAGAGCAAACCAAGAGCTTCAGATTCCACTTTTGGGTTTTCAGAAAATTCAAAGTGGACTCATACACCATTAGTGGCGTATGAGTTCCACTGTAATTTTCTTGCAAATATTTTTGTAGATTTAGATACCCATTTGGTTGAAATAGGCTCTGGTACAGTTTTCCAGATCTATGATTGATTCACCCAGAATGGTATATGAGTCCCAATAGGTCAAAATTTTAGAATCAGCAGCATTTCTAGTCTTCATTCCAGTCTTCAACACATTTCTAGGTGCACACTTTCTGTTTTCCTTTCCTATTCTGTTTTACTTTCATTTCTATTTATCTTTTTAGGTCCTTTTGCATACTACATTGTGTTTTCAAACATCTTGCATTTCATTAGGTTTACATTACTAGTTAATCTCTTTTATCAATTATTTGTATCTAGGACATTCCCCTTTGATAGATTTCAATCATATTTGCATTGGAATCTCAAGGGTATATTCTTGAGTGAGCCATTAAGGTTTTTGGTGTACCTCTCTCCTTTTAGGTGCAAAACCCTAGAGGTGTAAGAAAGCCCCCACATTCCAAAAATCTTTGGTTCAATTACAAATACCATCCCTACCATTCCTAGTTCCACTCAAGCTTTGGGGTCTACCTTAAGCCAAGGTAGAATTCCAATCCATCCTCCACAATACCAATGTACATTCTTACATACACTAGTACACAACCCACAACAACCTTTCAACCCACCACAACCTTTCAACCTACAACAACCCTTCAACCTATCGCAACCATTCAGCCAACCAAAAAAATCATACCAACTAGCATTGTGTACACTTCCATAGGTATTCCCATATGAAATACTTATATCCTTGTCCATTCAAAAATAATAATTCCTCAACAATCAACCTCCACCAAACCACAATTCACTAGCCCTCCACATACATACACCACTCCACCTTATTCCCCTCAGCCTTACAACCAAAATGATCCTCATTAACTCACTTTTGAAAACTATGACATCCCTTCAACAATAAGTGGCAACATTAATGTTGCCACTTATTGTTGAAGGGATGTCATAGTTTGCAATTACAACAAAACAATAACAACCAACCTTTACAATACATCAAATCTAACCTGTTCTCCTTCAACATATTAAGATCACAAATTCCACAAGGTATAGAAGTCCCTCAATTTAAGAAATATGTTAGGAAAGGAGATATTTTTATCCATGTTTCCACTTTCAGAACCTTGTGTAGTGATTTCATCTTTGAGGATGAAGTTTTGGCTAAGCTATTCCCTAGGTCCTTGAAGGATACCACTTTAGATTGGTTCTCTTATTTGTCAAAAATTTCAATTGGTTCATTCAATGAACTCATTGATTCCTTTTACAACCAATTCCATATTCACATGGGTCCTAAGATGATCCTTAATTATTTAATGGCATGCAAGCAAAAAGAAGATGAGAAAGTGATAGATTTCATAGCAAGATACCAAACACTTTATTCACAAGTGAACATTAAGATTCTTGACGCTGACCTTCAACGAATGTTTATTGCCAACTTACAAGACAAACTCCAAATAAAACTTGAAATTTTGAGATTTCCATCTTTCACACAATTATGTACACCCCTTCATGATTATGAAAACTCTACTTGCGGTCATGATGTGAAAAATCCCCCTAGTTTCCATGAAAAGATTGAATCTACAACTCAAAAAAATTATCAACCTTTCAAGAAATAGAATAAGATTTTTTTACAACTAAATTCCCCTCAAACAAGTAAACAAACTAATAATCAAGTGGCTTCTATAAAAAGAACCACTCCTTTCGGGGAAAGGGATAGAGAGTTCACTCCTTTACCTAATACCCTTCATAATATCATGTTGCAACTTATTAACAAGAACATGCTTGTACCTTACCTCTTGTTTGAGAGGATGATCCTAATATACCATTTCCTAAAGGCTTTCGAAAAAATGCTTATTGTCATTGCCATCAAAAAAATGGACATGGTACAAAATATTGTAAGCATCTTAAACATCTCATGCAAGACCTTATCAATTCTAATCATTTACAAATCGGAGGTGTGAATGATCAAGGTAATAAATCTATAGCCCCTCCAAACCAAAATTTAGAAATCTTTACAAATCCCATGCCCAAGCATAATATTTCATTTGATAAAGCTAGTGAAACTAAAAATGATGTGATGAATGTTGAAACAGATGATGAAAATATGAATACTATTGAACAACATCTCATGGATACTATGATAGCATTTATCAAAGATAGACCTCATAAGGGCTCAACTAAAAATCCTCTTGACATTGCTTTCTCACAAAATTACATACTTAAACATGCACCTGATGGTCCTCTTTATATAGCTGGTCGAATCAATGATAAGCCCACTAATGGGATATTGATTGATCCCGTGTGTGGAGAGAATGTGATCACTGAAGAATTCTTATATGTGCATGAACTTTATTAAAAAATATATGACAAAATGAAAGCATGGATCAAGACGCATAATGGGTTTTCTTTCCCTATGGTAGGCTTGATAGATCTCCCTTTACAAGTGGGACCAAAAACACTAACTGTATCATTTTCCATCATCCCATAATTGGACCAATTTTGTGTGAGGTTAGGCTATCCATGGCTTTGCTCCATGAATTTTGTCCCTTCGGTGGTGCATAAATATCTAAAGTTTCCATTTGGAAATGACATCTTTACTGTGCATCATAGTGGATTTAACCCTACCTCAGCTCGAGGGAATTTTTCATTAGATTTCTTTAGGCTCGAACCTATGGAACCTATCAAGCCTAGTGAGGATTTCTTTTTCAAATCATATCAAAAGTTCAAGGTAAAGAAAATAGTAGAAATATATATTTGAAACATGCCTCCACCTATAACTAAAGCATATATCCTTGATGAAGCAATGATTGAACCAAAAGCCCTTCCAAACATAAAAGAACAACCTATAGAAAAACCTCAGACAATTTCCTACAAGAGACCACGAGATAATAGAAACAATCTTGGTGTCCCTCCTAGAGTCAAACAAGTTTGCAAAGTCAAAGAGAAAGTGGTTGAACAACTTAATTTTGTTTCTTCTATTCCTCCCAAGGAAGAGAAGAAACCTATGATTGACAAACCCGCTCTTACACTGCCATAACCCAATTTTATTGCATATTAATCATAATATGGTAAATTGAATTATTGCAAAAATTCAACTAAATATTAAATGGACATTCTAGAATATTCAAAAATTGAATGAAAGAAGTTGATTGATGTTGACTTTGTGAATTTTTGAAAATTATTTTATGTCATCAAGAACTGAACATTACTGATCAATTTGCAAGTGCAAGTGTGTGTAGTTGCAGGGTGATAGGTTGAAGGATGAGAACACAGTTGAAGTAGGATTGTTTAGCCGGATTGAATAGTAAGCCAGTTGGAATCTAGGTACGCACACCACAAATGGCATGAAGACTTGCATTTGAACTTATTTGCATATATAAGAGAAGAAAATTTTCTTGATCGGAATTGTTTTCAATGCTTGAAAATGAATGGTTTGTAGATTAAATTGTATATTCAAACTTTTTAATTTGAAGGAAACTAAAATGAGCATTTGTAAAGAAAATTATTTTCTTTAGTGTGGAAATATATATTTATAAAGATGCTCAAAATGAAAATTCAAGTTCCTTACCTTAAATGATAATGTATGAAACCTATAAACCATTCCAAAACAAGCAACTTGTATGTGATTGCATATATAAATGAATATATATATATATATATATATACATATATATGTGTATGTAAATCGAACACATACATATACATATATATATAAATATATATAGATATATATATACATTACTCGAATACATGAAAGTGTGAATGAAATCATTTAAATGCATATAGATATACAACTATATAAGTATATATATATACATATGTATGCATATTCAAATTCATCTTTGAATTCAAACTTTATAACTGATACATTATGAATCAGACTGTGGAATCAATGAAAAATCATAAGGAAGTTGCACGATGGACATGGCCTACCGGAATCATAAAGACGATATTCAATTTGAAGACTGACGGCTATGGCAGGGAAAAATCCATAATGAAAGCACCTAGTTGCATGCAAAAGGAGTGGTTACCATTTTAGTATGAACGGTAGTGGAAGAAAAGAGTGAAGCGATTTGGGAAAGAATCAACAATAGCAAGGAAAAACTAGAGTAGAGTACGTAGCCTGGGTGGAAATATCAGAGGAAAGCCTCATCCAAAAAGGCTCAACTATAGAGGTTATTTAGTTTCTTTTGAATCAATATTGATTACACTATCTTTATTTTCATGCTAAGCTTATGATTGTTACAAAATTTGATGAAAAACTAATAGCACAATAACATGCATAATTTTCTATCTATGTGTCAGCCTAAGCCAATGGTAACATTTAGCGACCACCCTCTAGGATCGCATGGCCTATGGCCTACTCTTTCTTAGTCTTAGAATGAAGCCTTAACAACTAGTTTTCTATGCTAACCGAGGCACATAATCCCCTTAAGATGTGACTGTTATGTTAGTTTGCATGGTAATGTAAGCCACATCATGACTATCGAACAATCTTTTCCCGATCGATGCATACCCTTTGTGTCTGAATTCTATAGAGGTTCACATGTATCGAACCTACAAAGAGGATATAATCCTTTGTACTCTCTTTAAATTTATTGACTGTGTTTTATTTTCAAACATGTTGCCTTCCATTATTGGCTAGGCCGATAATGGAAAGGGGAAAAACATACATTGATCATTAATGTGGAAGCCATAATTACATAAAGAGGAATGCCCCTCGATTTTAAGAACCAATAGAATGTATAAGTTTGAGCTTCATTGTATCCTTGTAAGGAATCAATCCTCATGATCGATAAGATTAATTTTCTTGAATAACACTCACATTTGAGTCTACATGATGTATATTGTTGCAAGTGTTATGGGATAATCTAGAATTCCCAGAAGGGAAATATCAAATGTAACTTTTGAGGTTAAGAAAGAAACCACCCGACCATTGAAATTGGTCAAACCTAGAGCAACCGTAGTTTTATTACAGCCTAGAAAAGGCACAAGTATTTTTTGAACCTAAAGTTTCTAAGCCTTCATTTACTGAAGTATTAGCTCAATTATTTCATCAACAAAACATAGATTTCTTTATACTATTAAGTTGCTTATCAAATTTCTAGTAATGAAATTTCTTATGTAAGTATAGGGCTACTTGGTTGTTTATTTTCATATCATAGTGGAAAATCCATTTTGTTGCTAAACAGAGAACAATTACTTGTAAATGATCCTTTAGCATGTAACCAGCTTGAGATCAGCAAATAGAGGAAATGACATTTTTCTTGTCCTTAAGTGTAACTGTTTAGTTTGAAATAGTAATATGTTGAGGTAAACAATGGTTATTCTTTTTCAAATGACACTGTTCTGTCAAAAGTTATCCTTTATTAATAAACTATTTAATATGTAAACAACTTGTTTTATGACTTTTTAGTAGGAAAAATTACTTATTCTATTCAAACAATGAATGATCATATGTAAACAACTTGTTTTATGACTATTTAGTAGGAAACGGTACTTGTTCTATTCAAACAATGAAAGTTCATATGTAAACAGCTTGTTATATGACTATTTAGTAGGAAACAATACTTGACCCATTCAAACAATGAAATTTCATATGTACACAGCTTGTTTTATGACTGTTTAGTAGGAAATAGTACTTATTATGTTAATACAATGAATGTTCTTATGAAAACAACAATGATAGAATATCACAGTTGAATAAATAAACACAAATATCATGCATACCATAATACAATGATTTACGTGGGGAAAACCCTTTCTGGAGAAAAACTCCACACTCCAAAAGCTACCCAATATATTATTCAGAAATCAAAAGATTACAATATACTTGTAGAGAAAGATTCTCACAGGAGTATCACCACTAGAGATCAAGAGACAACACAACCGCTATCAGACTCTCAGAATACACACCCATCTACATACATCCTAGACGCTTAGACAAAGCTTTTTGGAACCTTCTAGAATTAGGTTTTTATAGGGTCATTTTTCATTTGACGTGTTAAAGTAAAAACCTTGATGTGTCAGTGGGAAAACCTTGACGTGTCAGTGGGAAAAAACCTTGATGTGTCAGTGGGAAAAAACCTTGACATCTCAACAAAAAAAAAATTCAGGGTGATGCCCCAAGCCCCACTATATGTTATGAGTGTACAATATTTGCATGATCAGTCACCACATACCAACATACAACCTATCAACAATAAACCATATATAATTGCAAGGTTGAGACACAATTTCCCAATAGTTTGGTCCTGTAGATGTTCCTTCGATTGGTAAATCCATATATTATGTTTCATTTATTGATGATTATAGTAGAAGGACATGGGTATATTTTTTGTAAAGCATTTTTTCCTTGATCTTTTTTTATTTGTGTCTTGTATATATTTTTGGCTTCGGATGTGTCCACGCTCGAGTAAAGTTGTCGAAAAGGTGTGCAACACACCACGTGGTGGTTGTGCGGATTTCATTTTTCACCTTCCTTTTGGGAGAGATTCGGGACACATGTCAACTCGTCGAGGATTTTCTCAAGGAGCTATATTCATGAATTTGAGAATTTCTGCCTATTTGACATGTCAGTTGTTCACTGCGAGCAGTTTGCACTTTTATGAAGCGATCTTTTTGGGAGTTTGTTGGAGCTTGTTGGCCCCTTTTTGGTTTTTAGGATGGAAGCTTTGAGTCAGCGTCATTGGGTTACGTGACTAGTCAACTAGAATTTTTCTAGGCTTTTTTCTAGGATCTTATCATTTTCAGATAACTATATTTGATAAATATCTAAAGAGCATTAATGTGGTAGTTGAGAATTTATGAGCAAAGATTGTTGTGACTTAACTAAACATCTATGTTCAGATCATGTGCTATCGAATCCCAACCCCTGGTAGTAATTACTTATGTGTTCTAGCAGAGATTTTCTCTTTTAGTGGCTATAAAGGAGAGGCGGCGAAAAAAAAAAGGGTTGGATTCCAAGTTTCATTTTCCTTTGCTGAGAAAAAAATTTCTTTAGTTTTCTTAAGTTATAGAACTATTTTCAGAAGTAGAATTGTACAACTGCTTTCTCCGACATGTTATATTGTTTATGCTCAAACTATTATCGAATTGGCATCCGACCTCTATTTTAAAGTTCATTTGATATTTAAGCATGAACCATTTTGGAAGAGATCTTTGAGATTGTGCATGTATGGCCTTTATCGTGTTTTCCTTCTTTATGCTTTCATTCTGAATAAAACACTATGTCAAGTTGAATTCAAATAGTTTAAGTTATTGATTTCCATGTTGTAGGCTTATATAGTAGGATAATAACCTATGAAAATTGGATTATGTCTATGAACTTCTCTATTTTTCTAAAGAGTTGTTTTGTTATATTATGTTGTATTAGGAGAGAGAGTTTATGCAATTTTTGAACGTTTTTTCTGTTAACCTTGGAAATCTTTATGTTTGATTGAACCTTAATGAACACTGCTTGTGGGAAGCTTTAAAATTCTACACTGTGCTTGAAGTTATCCTTTGTTGTTCATTATTTTCCCAACAATGAAGGGTTGTGGTGTTCTGTGTCTAAATATATCATTCATAAGAAAGATTGGGTTTGACATGTAAAATCTTTGGCGTATTGTCATTTTTATGTTTACATTTCCTTCTACCCTTTTCTTCAAAACCCAAAGAAAAGCCAATTTCTTTAAAAATCCTAAAGGTATTCAGTGAGGCACAAATTAGTCCCCCACTCGTTGAATTTCCCATAAGACTGTCAAAGAGGTGCAAGCTTTGATGATCAAAAAATATTTTTCTGGCATGCCTAATGGGACATGAAGTTCTCCAAATGCTTGATTAGAAGTTAGAAATATTTCTTAAATCAGGCCAAGGAAAGAAACTGGAAGTTTCATGCCCAAAATCAAAACAAGAGCATCTTCAAGAGGTCATTTCTAGTACTCCCAGTTACTTGTTTCGATACCTAGGAGAAGAAGACTTGCAGGTTTTGTATCACCTATAAGGAGCAATAGAGTGAGGAGAGCCCAATATCCAGAGCCTTATCTACTCCATCCAAAGGCTCAGCCTTCCAAATCAGGATACCTGTATACTCGATTCATAAGAATCTTTTCTCCATGGCTCATACAGCTACCCCTGCTCCTAGAAATTTTGTAGCCTGCGATAGTGGTAGTACGCTACAACCACCTACACCCCCAAATGTATGGCCTGCCATACCCGCTAACTCCCTCAAGGCTATTCCAAAATTTTCTAAAGAAGATTTCAAAACCCCCTCTTAACACCTTCAACCTATAGTGGAGGTATGTAGAGTACATAACATAGTGGATGAAAATATTCCCCTTAGGCTGTTAGCTGCCTCTTTCAAAGGAAAGGCCCAAGATTGGTATCAATATTTTGCCTCAGGTTCTATCATCTCCTGGGATCAATTCAGAGAAAGGTTTTTTGAACTCTTGTTAGAGAAAGGAGATTTTTCTCATTGCTACATCAACTAATCACCATGAAGAGAGCCTTGCAAGAGGCCATGAGTGATTTCAATACCAGGTTCTACAAAACCTGGCAAAGAATCCATGTGATTGCTCGACCCCTAGTCGTGATGGTGTTTATTTTCTACTTGAAGGCTATTAATTCAGACATCACAATAATGATAACCTCCATGGGAGGGGATATCTTTCCCAACATGTACAAGTTGGACGTGCATGCGGAAAATAGTCTGATCGACACCGAGAAGCTTCTGCCATGACCTTGAATGCCTATATTTGTAGAAATATCTGTTGGCCCTCAAGAAGAAGTTACTCCAAGCATGTCTGCTACACAACTGACGTTAGCTACACTACAATCTATGTACATGTATGGGTCTCACTACCCAGACAAGCACGCCAAGCTCTTCCTCTATAGCAGTGGACATTAGTGACATGAAGAGTCTCATGCGGACTTTTGCTAACGAGTTGGTTATTATCAAATGATAGCAAGCAACACCTCCAAAGCAGACCATGCAAGCCTATGGTGGAGGAAAGTCATCTTATCAACAAAATACATACCAAGGATCCTCCAGAGGAGGAGGTCAATAGACAATGTTCGTAAACTAGATAGTCCAGTCACCATGCCACTACAGATGGTCAAAGATAGCCCAAGTAAAGAGTTAATTCTAGGCTAGAACAATTTGGCGAAAGATGAAAATGTATGGTGTTTCCCATGTAGTGATAGTCATATGCCTTGAAATTATTTGAGGTGAAATATGCAATAGAAGATAGTGGAACAAAGAAGCAAGGGTGAACTCTCGAATGTGGATGATATGAGTCCTCCAAAATGGAAAATGCCCATTTCAGAGTGCAAATGCAAGGAATGTCCTTGGAGCAAGAGCTGGATATTACGCCTGACCAAGCATTGGTTTCATGGATGGAGGAAGAAGATGTGGTGTTTGTGAATGAAGCTCTAACTACTAATACTCCACAAGTACAGTCGAATTATAACAAAAGATCCAAAATAAAGCTCACGGGAGAATACGTGCAACAAGCTTTTCCACATCAACTGTCGTAACAAGAAAAGCAGGCTTCGTTGCCAACCATCTGACCCAATCTGCAATTGCACACTCCATCGTTTCTAGAGAAGGAGATGAATAAGACACCAATCCCAATCACTATGAAACATTTTCTTCTGAAAATGAGAGAAATACCACCATTCAAGGTGTAAACCCACAAAAGTGGTTTACAATTCGAGTGAGGAAGGAAAACTCACAAAAAAAGACCCCATGGCAAAAAAATTGATTTTAGGGGTTTGTACAAACCTATTGGTTTGAGCGAACCCATTTAATTCTTTCCCACCCAAAACCCAAACAAAATGCATTATGGATGGGGGGTTCACTTGAACCAGTGTTCGAGCGAACCCCTGGGGGCTCACTCAAACCTCCCTTATCCCTCATCCTTCCCCTCAGACACCAAAAAAATCTAAATTTTTTCACTTCGAAGCTCAGGTTGAAGACGAAAATGGCGGAGACTTCACAAACCCAACTAGAATTAGGTCTAGTCCTTAGAATGAGCTATCCAATTAATATAATTTTAATATGTTTTTGTTTTATTATGTATTTATTTTTTTAGTTTTATTAAACATAGTTTTTTCACCGAAAATCAAGCTCTTTATTTTGCACATGTGGAAAATTAGTAGATTATCAAAAGAAAATTGAAAAATATAAGTGCACCAAATATTGAAGTCCTTGATCCAACAAAAAAAAAAGAATTTTGATACATACAAAAAAAGGTAAGCATTAAATACAATCACGCTATGTCTAAATTGTAATTTTTTTAACTTTGAAACTTGATTAAAGAAAAAATATTCAATAAAAAACTATCTAACCAAGTGGAAGCACTAGATATCCAAGTTAAAAATCTAAATTCGAAAGAATTATAATTTTATCCTTCATGGAAAAAAAGTTATGCGCTATACAATGAGCATCACTTTTTTTAAATGTTGTTTTATGAAAAAAAACTAGTTTTCATGGGAGATGGAAAAGGAAGTTCAAACTGGTTCCAAAATTTTTGAAAATAATATATTTAGAATCTACAGACAAAATTTCATGAAACTCTAGTTTGCATCATCTTCAAATTCCTCACGGTTTAGCCGCTATAGGTGCCCGAAAGTGAAGATTTAGTTAAAAAAAAATATTTCAGTGTTTAGTTTGGCCAAAAATTGTAAGCCACTATTGTGGGATCACCCCAAGCCCAAGACCCAACCAATTGGAATGCTCAATGTGGTGGAATAACTGAAGAAGGTGCCTACCAATGTATCTCTGTGGGACATCATATATATCCTCGAACAAAAAACATTGCTTCAGGAAGCATTAAAGAAAGAAGAATAAATACTACATATGGACACAACTCTGTCGTGTGGCCAAAGTGGAGACAAAGAATTCATGTCGGACCCTCAAGTTCTGAAAGCAACAACTTATGTGAACGACGTGGACAATGCAAAAGAGAAAGAGGTAAGCAAGCCAAAGCCCACACCTTTCTTTTTAACACTTATTGTGGGAGATAAGCTTTTGCATAATAATATGATTGATTAGGGGGCTAGCACAATGGTCATGCCAAAACAAGTGGTCGATGCCCTGAAACTTAAGTATGAGCCTATTGAGAAAGGAATCATGCAATTAGATGGGAAGAAGGTTCTGACCGTTGGTAAAATAAAATATCTATCTCTAACCCTCTTCTCATGTCCAAGCCAAATAGTCACACAAGATATAGTAGTGATAGACATTCCCTTGGTCTTCAGAATGTGTATATCAAGAGATTTCACTATGAAGCTTGGCAGATACTTACCGCTCTATTGGTCCCACCTGATATTGAGAACCAAGGAGTGGGTGAAGATGAAGATTGTGTCTAAATATTTGCATCTCGAACACATAATAGACAATGCAGTCATATGCTTTGAAGCAGCACATAGGGCTGATGCAAGAAGTTGGGTACATAAAAAGCTCAAAAAGTGGAAGTGTTTTTGCTATTTTTTAGAATTTGTCACACTTGGATTGAAAATTTGAGGCACTTACACAATGAATCTTTAAAAAAGTCAGTAATATGAAATTTATCATTTTGAATCTAGTTTCCAAATATGTAAATTATTCAGATACTCGGATTATAGAATTTAAATTTTGATAGGGATCTATAAAACCACTTTTTAAAAGTCCGTAATTTTTACCATACCAAGCATGTGTACGAACACCACTTTTTGACCCAAATAAAAGTATTTTGCTAATTCCTTTTGGGAAAAGAGAGCTAACAACATGAAGATTGATGTGGAATTTTTTTTTATAATTTTTTGTTGAATATTTTTTTTTTAATTAAATTTTTATTGGCCTTAATTATTTTTAAAAATCAACATGTACGGACATCATAATTGGACCTTAGAAACTAAACATTTTTTCAATCTTTTTTTTTCATTGTGTAGAGAATTTTCTAAAGTTTGATGCCATATAATTTTTTTTACAAGAAACTTAACTAAAAAAAGTTATTAAAAAATAAAAAAAAGCCTGATATTTCAAGTTTAAGGACTATTTTGCTTAGAAATTAATTAAAAAATAGAAAACATAATCCAATCTTAATAAAAATTATATATTTGGAAAGTAGACATCGTGTTCTCTAGTTATTTTTAATTTTATAGATTGATTCAGAAAAAAAATTTATCAACCATATTGCCAAAGTTGGACATTCTTCCTCAATCTACCTTAGTTTTTTAGTTGCAGGTCAAAGGCTAAGGCTCGGATTGCCAAGCCTTTCCCAAGCCTAAAACCAAGGTTGCATGTGGGTTGGGAATTCAATTTTTAAATAGCGTGTACGCGTTACTAAAATGCATACGCATTATTTAAATGAAACACGTACGTGTTTCATAACGCATACGCGTTATCTTATTACCTATTGGGTAAAGTTAACGCGTATGTGTTATATAACACGTACGCATTCCTAGAACAGAATGCGTATGTGTTTCATAACGCGTACACATTTCTGATATAGCCATTTTTCCCTAATTTGGTAAATACTGATAAAACACAAGTTTTTTTTTTTGCAATATTCCTTTTCTACACCGAAAGCACCATTTTCTCAAATTTTTAGTGCAAATTTGTCTTGTGCAAGGCATATTCTATTCAAATTATTGGAAGAGACAAAATGCAGGTTGAATTTTCTGAAGTAGAATAAAGTACAAGAACTTTTTACAAGAAGATTTGGAAAAAGAGAATTTTTGAATGCATTCATGATGCTTTTGTACTTCAAAGTTTAAAGAAAAAAGGATTTTCATATTACATAGTTTTATTTGAATATTTGAAGGAGATAGCAATTTGAAAATAGGTTGTATTTGAATCATTATTTTTGTCATAAAAGAGGGTTTGGTAACCATGGGTGATAAGCAAAGACAAAGAAAAAAATGTAGAAAGTTAATGACACTTGAAGAAATTCAAGCAAATAGAGATATGGAGGCAAAAAGACAAAGGGATAGAAGAGAAAGGATTCGTCAAATAAAAAATTTGCAAGCATTTAGTTCCAAGAATGTTGAAGAGGAAGCCATGAATGATGAAATGAATGTAGATGATGCAAATGTGGAGATGGTGAATATGGAAGAAAATGCAATTATGGAGACAAACCTAACTATGCCTTCAACCTCAACTTTGAATGATGTGTAAATAGTACCTATGCAAACAACTTCGGGTATATCTTCAAATCCACCTCCCAATGATATGGAAAATGCACCTATTCATACAATCCATCCAAGTATGTGTTCAAACCCAAGTTTTGATAATATTGATATTGCTTGTTTAGATGAAGTTGGATACACCATTGATGGTATCAATAATTCTAGGGTTCAAACAATGCAAAAACAAAAAAATGATGAAATTATATCTTATGAGAATGCAAATGAGAATGAAATCCCTCATACTGATGAAAATTTGAATGAAATCCCTTTTACATTTGAAAATGAAAGTGAATCCCCTTGTGTGAATGAAAATGAAACACCTTGTATGGATGAACCTAAAAAAAAAAATTACAATTGAAAGAGATGTGCTAGATAAACTTTGTGGTAAAGTTTCTTGGAGATAAATTAGAAATTATGGAAATAGAATATATAAAAAAAGAATTATAGAAAGAAATTAAGATTCCAATGTCAACTCATGGTGCAATTGATGATAATTTCAAAAATGACAATAGTAATGAAAAGGGGTATGTGCAGGATCATGATGGGCCAAAAAGTGGCAATATGATGGGTATGTGGCTGACGACAATTTTTTTACCCAAAATTGATGAAACGAAAAGGGTTCTTAAAGGAGATTCTCATCTTTCCACCAATATAAATTATGCTTTACTTTGAATTTAATAAGTAATTATTATTCATTTTCTATTCAAATTACGACTAAAGTCCTTATTGATAGGCTGATTGAAAAAATTCTATAGCTTTCAAACGGTATCACTTTTTTTGAATCCAAAACATGCATCACATTCTATGCTTCGTATACTATAGGATTAAAAAAGAAAAAAATGAATTTCATGAAGTTTTGGCCAAGTTAAGGTGGTCAGACATACAAGTTTTTATATTTTTTATAAAGTTGTAACAAAAAATTCATAATTAATTATTTACTTGAAAAAAAATTACAAAAAAAAAGCATCACATTAGGGCATGAGTCCTCTACTTATATCTAAAATCTTATAAAAAATAATTATCATTTTATTGTGGTTAGGGTGGCTCTATCGCATTACCTACTCTGCATAAAAGTGTGATCATGATCGTAAATAAAAAGTGGCAATATAATGGGTATGTGGTCGGACAATTATTTTTTACCCAAAAATTGATGAAACGAAAAAGGGTTTTAAAAGGAGATTATCAGCCTTCCACCAATATAAATTATGTTTTACTTTGAATTTAATAAATTATTATTATTCATTTCTATTCAAATTATGACTAAAGTTTTGATTGATAGATCGATTGAAAAACATCTATAGCTTCAATGGTATCACATTTTTTAAATCCAAAAACATGTATCACATTCTATGCTTCACATACTATAGGATTAAAAAGAAAAAATTGAATTTCATGAAGTTTTGACCAAGTTAAGGTGTATCGACATACGAAGCTTTTTATATTTTTAAAAGTTGTAATAAAAAAATTCATAATTAATTATTTACTTGGAAAAAAATTACAAAAAAATGCATCACAT